>SJYV01009928.1:323439-336102 GCA_006410875.1 Neotragus pygmaeus
CTTCCTGACCTGCATACAGATTTCTCAAGAGGCAGGTTAGGTGGTCTGGTATTCCCATCTCTTTCAGAATTTTCCACAGTTTATTGTGATCCACACAGTCAAGGCTTTGGCATAGTCAATAAAGCAGAAATCGATGTTTTTCTGGAACTCTCTTGCTTTTTCCATGATCCAACAGATGGTGGCAATTTGATCACTGGTTCCTCTGCCTTTTCTAAAACCAACTTGAACATCAGGGAGTTCACGGTTCATGTATTGTTGAAACCTGGCTTGGAGAATTTTGAGCATTAAAGGTTGTAGTTTATTTAAAAAATATTGATTATTTTATTCCTGTAAGAATGGAAAAAGCATTTGCAGGAATATTTTCCCTTCCATTCTCCTGTCTCCATTCTTATTTTTAAACAAAAACTTATTCATGTTTTTCTGTGTTCTTTGTGGTATTGATAAGGGTCACGAAACCATAGTCAGAGAAAGATAGAAAATATAATGAAGCGATCAAAAGGAAGACTAATAGTCAAAAAGACAAATACTGAGTAGAACACAGAAATCAGGAAAGAAAGCGAAAAAAAACTAGGGTAGCAGGAAAAGGTGAAATTAGAAATGATCTTATATGGTGTGTTGCTTGCCAAAAATAGCTAATATAATTTTTGACTATGCATGAGGAGACATTCTTCCAGGTGAAAGGAAAACAAAGTAGAAATATTTGAAATCGGACAAGGTTTCAGAGCACGATATCTCCTGACTTCTTACAGGTCTAGACACAGCTTGCTTCAGCTGGCCACTCTTTGCCAGGTGGTTCTAACCGGACCTCAGAGTAAGAAAATCCTGCTGCCCAAGCCTGCATACTTTCAGCTCTCTCTGAGTGTGCTCCCCTCCTGCCCCTGTAGGTACCTGCTTTCTGTCCCCACGCATTCATTCATCAAGAATTCACCACGGACCAAGCATTGCTCCAGGTGCCAGGGACACAGCAGTGAATTACAGTAGATAATAGTCCTGACAGGGAGAAACAGTAATAAAAGGGAAGACAAACAGTAATAAAAGGATGAATAAAGAGAGTATATATATTAGATGGGCCTCCCAGGTGGAGCAATGGTAAAGAATCCGCCTGCCAGGGAGACACAGGTTCCATCCCTGGGTCGGGAAGATCCCTTGGAGAAGATCTTTGCATGCAGAATTCCATGGACAGAGGAGCCTGCTGGGCTGCAGTCCGTGGGGTCAGGAAGCGCTGGACACAGCTGAGTGACTGAACACACACATAGATGTTAGAGGGTGGTCATTGGCAGGAGGAACAGAAAGCAAGACAAGAAGACCTGAGGTGTTTGTGCATGGAGGGGAAGATCTGAATTGTTAGGAAGGCGGCCAGGGATGGCCTCTTTGAGAAGACAACATTTCTAGGATGTTCCTTCTGGTCCTGACCTTCTACCATTCCTCACTGATAAAGGCAGTGCACGTTTTCCTGTCTATTTAATAACCTTAGAAGTCCTCTTCCTAGACTTTGGGATGTCTGCTTAGCTAATGAAATCACTGAAGTCATTGCCCATATACCCTCGCAGCAGTCTCTTGTTCTGAGTTCCTGAAAACCCGACCTGCTCATCAGGTCCCTTTCCCAGTCCTCTAAGGTTATGGTAACCGTAAAGCACAGTTATCAGAAAGTTATTAAAGTCATCCCACTCTTCCTTAAGCAATGCATACAGAAAGGTGTAACATCTGTATGGCATTCTCGGGGTTCAGACAGTGGTCACCCTCCTGACTGACCTCACCCCTGAAGGGTGAAAGGATCAGTATCTCCAGGTACCTGTGAGCCTCTTGTGCCAGGCACACAGGATGGAGAGCTTTTACCACCTGCCATTAAGGAAATACCTGAACCCAGATTGGTTAAAACTGTACGGTCTAGATGTCTGATTCTCGTCCATATATTCCCTCTGCAAACTTGTATCCATCTCATTTGTTCTGACCCTTGTCATGGCTTGACATAGCCTTTATTTATTATTTCAGCTTACTTACAACAGTAGATATAAATGTAGGTACCTCAAAATTTAGAAAAGTAACAGTATAAATGGTAAAAAAAAAGGGGGGGAGGGGAGAAGAAGTAAAGAGTGAGGGGGGAAGAACCATAGTGGATGTCTTAAGAAATTAGAATTAAACTTGAAGACTTACTGTATTTAGATGATCCTGTCTTAGTCTAGATGTAGAAGGGGACCATTAAATAACATGTTACCTGTCAAAGCCGATTTCCCTACTGGAACAGGACGTGGAAAATTAGCAATTTCTATGTGAATTTGAATTATAGAAAACCTGCTAATGAAACCCCAATTTTTCTTTGCTTAGATGATCCAGACTATTTACACTGACTAAAATTACTGAATATTTGCTAACTATTCACTTCACTTTATTGCTGAAAATACGTGTTGAGGAAATGACACTAAAGAGTTCTGTCTTTTCTCTGTTAGTGACTAATCACTTCCTTCTAAAGGTAGCAATGAAAAGTCAACCGTAATTGCTTCTAGAATGTGCTATCATTCCGAATGTGTAGATGCACTGAGTTGTCTGATATGTTTTTAGACATAGCTCAAATTAAGTAGGTTTTTGAAAAATCTTTACTTTGTCTTGTCAACTGCCTTTAAAATTCAAGGCACACTAGCACATATGATACTGTTCCACTTTGGGCTACTTTTACTGCTGAAGAATTCTAGCACTCTGCTTCTTTCCATTCAAAGGATATACGTTCTAATTCTTTAAGTGATGTTTTCATTAACTAAATAGCACTTTTCAGGCAGTTTTTGTTCTTTACTGTGGAATTTGCCTTATAGCTGTTATTCATAGGTTGGTTTCCTTATTCATTGTTCTATGCTACCTTATAATTATTAGTTAATATTAGGGATGAGTGTTCTAAAAGTTGACCCTAGAAATTCTTGTGTTTTCAGTGAATCATTCATTGTAATTAGCTGAAATCTGGAGCTTTAGGAAAATAACTGATAGTGAATCATTTAAAATAATCTAAATAAATGTATAAATACATATGTGTCCACTTAATCAGGTCTAATATTATCCTGTTATTTTGGCTTTTTCACTTTTCAAGTAATCACAGTGAATATAAGTAGTCTCACTCCAGAAATCTCACTTAAAAAAAAAATTAAAAATAGCCACCATGTTTTTTTTACAGCTTTCTGAACCAATTTGTGAAAAATTCACCAAGAATCTGGCAGTAAAGGTGACCACTCTCCTTTTACTGAGCTAACTTTTCCCTTAAAATAAAAAGATTTTAAGTAATTATTTTGGAATGCTTGTGGATAAATAACCAAATAATATGAATTTTTATCTGTACTTGAAAATTGTGTAAGCTGTGAGCTAATCTGGGAGCGAGTATGTTTACAGTCCCCGAAGCGGGGCCTCACGGGTCTCAGTTGTTGGAAAAGTAAGTTGGGCCAGTGACGCCTGAGACAGAAATCTCCATCCTCTCGCCGTGTGTTAAGCACTGATGTCCCCTGCGTAGCTGTCTGTGTTTCTCTCGTCTTTTTCTCTCCTCTGCCATCTGTCCGGGCCACTGCTCTGTGTGGTCGCCCTGGGTCTGCATGTCACCTCTGACTCCCCCTCTGTCATCTCCCGTAGTCTCTACGTGTGGCTCTTAGCAGTTTTTGTCTTCTGGGTCTCCCTGGCCTCAGTCTCCCCCACCCAGAGACCCTTTGTCCTCAGCCCGTGGAATCGCATCTCGCCCAGCCCACTGTCTCTGCCTGCCCCTTCCTGACCTGAGTGTTTTTCCCAGGTCCGCTGCCCTTCACCTTCTCTTTGACCATCCATGTGATAAATCCCGCCCATCGCCACCTTCCTGCCTGCCTGCTCTGTCTTGTCACAGACAGACATCAAGTCGCCAGCAATAAATCTGTCTACTGGCAGAAATACCCCCCACCCAAACATACCCCTTCAGAGAAACTACATTGCTTTCTAGTAGTGGTTCAGAACTTCAAGATTAAATGTTCTCTGTTACTGAAAAGAAAATTCAAAGTGAACATTAGGCACCAGACATAGGTCAAAAAAACCCTAAGATATTCTATGTTATCAGCACTTTAAATCAGGGCTATATTTTTTTTGTTTCATCATAGTTCTTAAATGGTAGTCCTTCTTTAAAGGAAAATAGCCCTATTTAATGAAAAACCTTTGAAAGATAATTTGTTCAGTGACTCCAGATTTAGGTATTAACACTGATTTAACTGATGTATAATGTCTAAATATTCAATATTCAATATTTGAGAATTGGTTCTAGTATTTCCATCCTTATTATCTCTATCGTAATGTCCCCTTCAACTATACATATTTTACTGTGCCTTGGCAAACTGTCACACTCCAAGTGTGACATATACATATTTTACTCCAAGTATTTAATATGTTCTACCAATTGAGACATCATGTACCAGCTAGTTTATGCATGTTTTGAATAATCTTACGGTACAACCCTTGACAAAATTCAGTTGTTTTACATGATTTCTTAATTTCTAAAGTATTACAGAATTTATTTGTTTAAAATTGGAGCAAATAAACATATACTTCATTTTAACTTTGTTTATAGCAATGATCTTTAAAAATGAGACTTGTGTAAGAGATGATAAATTGAAATTTTTTAATAACCTTCTGAAATCAATAGTGGCTTAGAGATTCTTTTGTTTTAGCTAGTTTCAGACATTTTAAAAGAGCAAAGTGAATTTTTTATTTTAAATAAATGCCCTTCAAAGAAATTTAGAGTCTAAATGGAACCACACCTTTCCTGCTTACTTTCTAGAAGAAAAGTAATTAGATTTAACATAAGACATTGTTAATTTAAGGCCACAGTTACAAATGATTAAACAGATGTGGGAAAGCTATTTGTGGAACTACATGAAATGTGGGTTGAATTTTATAATAAAAAGTATAGTTTTCCATAACCATTGTACTTTAGATTTGTATAGCACTTCTCTTTTGAAGTATTAATCCTTCAGCATTATTTGGTTTTGCTTTTCTTCAGAAATAATATCAAGCATACAAAACCAACACAGGCAACAAAACTTAAGTTTTAGAAAATCCTCGATTAATTTGTTTTTTATTTAATTATTTTCCCCTAAAATTAGAGCCTAATTCCATGTCTTACTTCAAGTATGAGTTATTTTTGCTTCTCTTGGGGTAAGAAATTAACTATAAATATTCATTCCTTAATTCTGCAAAGATTTTTTGAGCACTTAATGGGTACTCGGCACTAGTCTAGACTCTAAAGATCTCAGTGTATGACTCTTGCCCCTAAAAGAACTCATAGTCTCGTAGAAAAAAAAAGCCTTTTGCTCACTGCAGGGATTCTTTTTGTTCCTAATCACAGATTAATTGTGGAAATAGGTGGAGAGGAAGGTTAAGGACTTAGGAACTCCTTCAGGAACCCAAGAGTAAATCTTAGTTCACTGACGCCCTTCTTTTTTAAGTGGTAAGCCCATTACTATCTAAGACCTACAGCATCTTTTCTAAGTGTCTAACTTTCTTCCCTGCTGCTATGAGACCCTGACATTGACTCTGTGTTTCAAATAGGTGTGTTATTTGTCATTTCAAAATTCTTTAGTGGTAGTGTCAGCNTTTTTTAAGTGGTAAGCCCATTACTATCTAAGACCTACAGCATCTTTTCTAAGTGTCTAACTTTCTTCCCTGCTGCTATGAGACCCTGACATTGACTCTGTGTTTCAAATAGGTGTGTTATTTGTCATTTCAAAATTCTTTAGTGGTAGTGTCAGCATTTATGAAGAAGAGCTTTGGATTTAACACATCTGTGAGAAACTTGTATTCTCCCAGATGTGTGGAGAATTAATTCTATTTCATGGCCAGACGAAAATCTACAGTCATACTCTCTATAAAGTTAAGATCATATTAGTACAGTCTCATCAGGTTATGATCAGAATTAAGTAAAATAATCTTTCCAGGACTATTAAAATAGTACCTGACACGTAGTCACAACTCAGTGAATGCATGTTTGCATGGTTAGAATACACACAAATTTCAGTTACCATAGTTTAGTGGAATAACAGCAAACCCCCAAAATAAGGATCAGAATTTCAGTTACCATAATCTGTTAACTATTAATAACTGCATTAAATACAAATATCAATGCAAATAACAATGCACATCATGGTCCATTCCCAATCGTATCACTTAAAAAAAAAAAAAAAAGAATCTGTCACTGACAGAGCACTGCATATCTGTTATTCAGTTCATACACAGTAGCAGTATATGTATTTACAAAAATGGATGGTCAGAAGAGAGATCCGGCCAACGGAGATGAAAGGGAAGCAAAGACATAAAATGCTGGCAGTGCGATTGGAAAGCACTGTGACGAAAAGATGAAGATATCCCAGAGGAAGTGATACTGGCAGAGAAACGCTTCACATCAAATGAACCCTCAGAGATATTTCATGACATTGGAAGAGTGAAGGATAAAATATTGGAAGCTGCTCCACACTTGGAGTGTGACAGTTCGCCAAGGCACAGAAAAGATTTGCTTGAACTGTGTCGTGAGTTAGAGGACAAGGAAGAAAGCACTGTTTAGACTTACAAACTACTCTTAGTAAGTTTTTTACAAAGAAAGTATCTTAATTGTCAGTGTTTTAATGTTTTGCGATGCAATGTACTAAGTATAATGTCTTACTCTTTTTTTTGATTCCCCTACCCTATTGATTTTCAGCTGACAGAAGGTTTTTAGTGTTATGACAAAAAAAAATTCAAAGGTTATGGAACAACCGTAGTTTTTTTTTCATTGATTGTTATGATCACTTTGCCTGGCTTCAGAGGATTTTTAGTGTTATAACAAAAAATGTTCAAAGATTATGGAATAACCACAGTTGTTTTTTCTTTTTTTTCCCATTTATTATTATGATTACTTTGCCTGGTTTCAGCTTGTCTGGTCGGTCGTCTGTGTAGTCCTACAGTACTGTGCAAAAGCAAGAGCTTCCTATTGTTATTAGAAATGATTTTATCCAACAATCAAGTACAGTAGTTTTAGAAAAATTGTTCTTTACTTTCTAGTATTTGAGAATTAAAGCTTTCTGTCATTTCTCTTCTGCTTCCATCCTTCTATTTCCTAGATTATCTAAGTCCTGATTCTGGTCACATTTCACCATCCCAGCACATCCTATACACAAGTACAGTCTTTAAACTTCTCCATTTTCCTACTCTTCAGCATTCTCCCTATTTCTTCAGTCTTCTAAATTAGAAGACCCTTTCCCTGACCCTTTCCCTCTCATTCTCCTCCCTGCTAGGTACTGTATTCTATCAGTTCAGTTCAGCTCAGTTGCTCAGTCGTGTCCGACTCTTTGCGACCCCATGAATCGCAGTACACCAGGCCTCCCTGTCCATCACCAACTCCCGAAATTCATTCAAACTCATGTCCATCGAGTCCGTGATGCCATCCAGCCATCTCATCCTCTGTCGTCCCCTTCTCCTCCTGCCCCCAATCCTTCCCAGCATCAAAGTCTTTTCCAATGAGTCAACTCTTCGCATGAGGTGGCCAAAGTATTGGAGTTTCAGCTTTAGCATCATTCCTTCCAAAGAACACGCAGGACTGATCTCCTTTAGAATAGACTGGTTGGATCTCCTTGCAGTCCAAGGGACTCTCAGGCATCTTCTCCAACACCACAGTTCAAAAGCATCTATTCTTCAGTGCTCAGCTGTATTCTATAGTGTCCCTGAAAGCCTATCAGTTCTTTAACACACTGTCCTCCTTTCCGACCATACCTGCCCTAGAACATATCCTTATGAGAAGCATCTATAAATTTATTGTTTTCTTCTTTGTGCTTCATCTGCATATGTGTCAATAATAGAAGACAAAAGTCTTTCTTGAATTTAAATTATTACAAGAAATTCTACCACTCTGTGTGCTTTCTTAGAGAAATTTCAGGGACATTCACAGAGAGGTCCCTGAGCTTACGATGGTAATGGCACCAAAGTCAGTCAATCTGGAATCTCCTTAACAAAAAAAATCTCACAGCACCTAAAAGAGTTGCGTCCTGTAAACAAATTCCATTCTACTTCTCACTCACTTCTCTGAGCACACGTCACATCCTGAATTACCGGTTTCATTGTTCATCTTGTGTCAGGTGTATTTGCTGTGCAGTGTAATAGAAAATTTTCCTCTAAACAAGCTGTGTGTGCGCTCAGTCGCTTCAGTCATGTTTGACCCTTTGCGACCGCATGAACCATAGCCCACTAGGTTCCTCTGTCCGTGGGATTTTCCCAACAAGAATACTGGAGTGAGTTGCCGTGCCCTTCTCCAAGGGGTCTTCCCGACTCAGGGATAGAACCCGTGTCTCCTGCGTCTCTTGCATTGCAGGCAGATTCTTTACCACTGGGTCACCGGGGAAGCCCTAACCAGTTGTGTATCTCTTAGTTAAAAGTGGAAGCAGGTTACAGATCTGAATGCAGAAGACGGTGACTGCACACTGACTAGAATAATCAATGTAAGAACCTCCTTAAAGCCTCTCTTCTGTAACAACGGCATACTCAGCTGAAAAGTTTGCTTAAATCCTTCTCGGCACAACAGAAACCTGGAAACGTGTTCTGCTTGTGACTATCTTTGAGTATACCTGACTGATCCCCATAATGCCCTTCGGCTCAGCCCTGCTCAGCTCAGCTGCTCTTCCTGCCTTCTACAGATATTTTAAATTCTTCGAGACTTCAGGTGAAGGCTATGGGGTTTTTATACTAAATCCTATTTTAGAGCACAAGATGTCCAGAGCTCATGAATATCACAGCTCTACAGAATAAAATGGAGTGTTTTTTCCTCCCCATCCTCTAAGTCTCTTTGTAGCCTCTGACTTTGTGGTTGTGTCATATTTGTGTCATGAACCGTTACTTCTAAGCCACAGTTATATCACAACAGACTTACTTTTTACAATAACAAAAAGAACAGCAGCAAAATGAAGTAAACAGCAACAACAAGTCCTTCATCTTAATCAGAAATTAAGAAGATCAAGGAAATTCTGTTGGCAACCCACTGCATTCTAGTTTTTCTGTGTTTTCTAAGACTAGAAGTATTTTGTTACCCACAAATGGCTGTCCTTTCACCCTTGTTCCTGTCCTCTCTTAATCTCCTTTGCAAAACAGTGCTTCATTATCTGTTTTGTGAATTTATCTCATAGAGAAGAAATGAAGTAAATAAATTTATCTCATAGAGAATAAATGATTCTTCCCAGTGACTACATTGGTGTGATTAACTTTTCCCATGCCGTTCCAGCTTCGTGTTCTTTCTGTGGGTACCATACCTTCAGGCATCTGTTTTTCTTCACTGCCTAACTTACCTCCCATGTCTCACTTTTTCTTACGCAGTCTCCTACTTGAAAATCCACGCAGAGAATTGACAGGCTAGTCGCTTCAGCGTAATCTGAGGTAGTGGCAGTAAGCTCAGTGGTGGCGTGTGGTGGCAGCTCTCCCTGTGAGGTGGCGGCCGAGCTCCCTTACTGGCCGGCTGTCTGTTCTCTGGGTTTCTGACTTGACTCCTTACATCCAGAGAGAGACTTCCCAGAGACTGGTCTCTGGATGTTGTCTCCTGCCTCTGCTTTCTGTCTCCTTAACTAATGGGGCTTTCCAAGTGGCGCTAGTGGTCAAGAACCTGCCTGCCAGAGCAGGAGACGTAAGAGATGCAGGTTCAGTTCCTGGGTTGGGAAGATCCTCTGGAGAAGGGCATGGCAACCCCCTCCAGTATTCTTGCCTGGAAAGTCCCATGGACAGAGGAGCCTGGTGGGCTGCAGTCCACGGGGTCACAAAGAGTCGAACACGACTGAAGCGACTTGGTGCGTGCACACTCGCTCCTTGACTAATGTCATTCTTGGGGACCTAAACCTGCCCTTCTGCTGACAGTCCCTTCATACACTGACGCCTGGTCCACGCGCAGTTATTAGGATACCTGCAGCATCGCAAGAACGATAAAACTGGCTCCATCGAGTCTGCCAGGCCCTCTCTGTCTGACTTGTATGTTATTGTTAGATCTTCTGATGTGCTCTGTTGATGTAATAGAAGTATGTTTTGGAGCCTCTGCTGGAGCAGTGAAGCTCCTTACGTGTTCTTGAGCAAAGGGCTGTCCTCCGTCCCAAGCATGAGCAGCTCTGGGGCTGATGCATTTGGAGAGCTGCCGAAGCCAGGACCACCCTCCTCGTCACAAGGCAGCTGCTCAACAGGATGACGCAGGTCAGACCCAGACCTCCCTCACATCCAGGTGCTTGTAGGCACTTCACCATCCCTGCAGTGCTGTGGATCGTTCCTGTATTAGCACGTATGTTTGGCACATAAGTACAGAATGAATGTCCTTCGGGAGGTGCCTTATCTCTGGGTGGGAGCTTAGACAGGAAACCCCAGCTGGCCCCAAGTTCAAAGAGCAGGGAGCACTGAGCTCACTGTGGTCCTGGATGTGTGGGCAGAATTCTTCAAAGAGATGAAACGTGAACTGAGAGCTACAAGGATGTGCTTTGTCTCCACTGTTTTCGTTTTTTCTTTTTCTTTTTGCTTCTTACCATTAATGACCTTGGAAGTTGGCTTTGGCCCTCTTAGAACAGAAGCTATTTAAGAAGAGGGCTTCCCCAGTTGCTCAGAGGGTAAAGAACCCGCCTGCCAATGCAGGAGACACAGGAGATGCGGGTTCAATCCCTAGATCAGGAAGATCCCCTGGAGGAGGAAAGGGCAACCCGCTCCAGTACCCTTGCCTGGAAAATGCCATGGACAGAGGAGCCTGGCAGGCTACAGTCCAAAGAGTCACAAAGAGACATGACTGAGCAGGAACACGATAAGAGGGACTGAAAGACACAGATCCTCACGCTTTGTGTACTTCACTGAAAACTTAAATTTCTCTTCTTTCCAAAGATCCTAGCAACAGAGCCCTGTTAAATTCTCTTTGGGCAAGTCTTTAACTGTCCTGCTCTCCTGACGGTTTCTCTTCTTCTCGATTTAGATTATAAATGCACAGGGCCTGGGACCATGTGTTTCTTATCCTGGCTTTATAATTCCCCATGGATAAGACTTGCCTGATTCATACATTGTAATCTAATCGCTTACTCTGAGTCTCGGTGTTTGTTGAAGGTGATGGATTAGCCTCTCAAGCACCCCAGCCCAAACAGTGGCTGGCTGTCTTGGGCATTCCCATCATCTGCCTTCCCTGATCTCTATTTTTGTTCCAACCAAATATGCTCCTGCTTTTTTCCCCTGATCACCCCCTTTCTGTAGCCCGTTAAATATAATTTTAAGGAGATGTCAAGACTTCTTTTAAGAATATGAGTTTTTAATTGTAGCAGCACATATGCATAAACAAGGAGACAGGCACAATGGCAGTCGAAGACCAAGGAAGAGAAAGCCTTGAGCGTACCCAAGTGAATTTAAAAACCCATCGGCTTCATATTGCCTTACTTTTTAATTTAGTAAATGTTTCTAGCTACTATGTTTTAACTCAGTTAGTATAATGAAGCTTTTCTCAAATTAGATTGGACTCATTTTTTCCTATTCACTAAAAACATTTTTATTCAACTATTGATTTTAGACAAATTATAAACTATTTCCCTGTAGTTTTCTTTCTCGCAAATGGGCTAGTTTCACTATGTGAGTCTTAATTTATATAATTATTCTTTTATTCTCATTATGTTCCACCTTTCATTGTGTTTAGCAGACACTTGTTGCTTTGTAATTTTGAAAAAAACAGCATGTAGGTATACTTGGAAAGAATGGGTATCAGAAATTTTGTATACTGCAAACTGTTTTCCATGAAGTATCATCTTGAAACATAAGTCAAGGCAACTAAGGAAATCTTGTCATCGTGAATGCTGCTGAGATTCATTTATTTAATCTCTGACTTCCCACGTTGTGCCAGGTACAGTTCCAAGTGCTGAAAATCTATAAATAAGCCAGACAGACAAGGGCCTTACCCTTCACCAGCATACATTCCAGCCAGGATTGAGCCAGAGATGCAGGCATTAACCAAACAGCCAAATGCACAGCCTGTGGAGATGGCAGCTGATTTCTGGATTCTTTTTCCCTCTCCCATGGCTTCGAGGCCGTATCTACAACCTCATCTTCTGTAGTGTTGACTTCAGTTTGGCCTCACAGGACTAATACCCCATCTACATAAGGGCCTTGTTCTAGTACAGGAGAGAAAGGATGGAGAAGCCCCTGGCAGGGTCAAGTTTCTCCTTGTTAAACTGAAGCTAGATGGGCGTCACTCTCAGAATTGTGGAAGTGGGGATTCCTTCACTCATTCAGCAAATGTTTATTGAGCAGTGTATCACCCAGGGTTCTATTATGTTCCAGGCTTTATAACACCTACATGTATGCCCTTAAGTACCTAGTCGGAAAGTCAGAAACATGAAATATATAATTACTGATAAATGTCCTAGTAAAGAACATATATTGAGTACCTGGAGGGACCACAAAAGCAGTAACTAACTCTGCCTGGGGGAAATCCTCACCATAAAGTGTCCTCTAAACTGTGACTTAAAGATGGACTGGAAATACAGCACGCTTCATTTATTCAGGAAATGTTTACTGAGCCAAGCACAGCTGTGGGCCGTGTAGATGCAGCAGTGAGTCAGACAAAGCGCCTGCTCTCTTGGCAGCAGAGAAACAATATACAGAAGGATAAAAAAGTATGTATTAGGTAGCAATGCTTGCTGGTATTAAAAAAAAAAA
>SJYV01009928.1:338901-350985 GCA_006410875.1 Neotragus pygmaeus
TGTGTGTGTGTGTGTGTGTGTGTGTGTGTGTGTGTGTGTGTACATTAAGTCGCTTCAGTCGTGTCTGATGCTTTGCAACCCTGCAGTCCACCAGGCGCCCCTGTCCATGGGATTCTCCAGGCAAGAATACGGGAGTGGGTTTGCCATGCCCTCCTCCAGGGGATCTTCCTGACCCAGGGATCAAACCCGCTGTCTCTTGCCTCTGCTGTCTTAGCAGGCGTGTTCTTTACCACTAGCGCCACCTGGGAAACCAGTGGGGATCTCAGCCTGGAAATGAAAAGAAGTTAGGGCCAGAGTATAGATTTGGCTAAAGCTGAAACTCCAGTACTTTGGCCACCTCATGCAAAGAGTTGACTCATTGGAAAAGACTCTGATGCTGGGAGGGATTGGGGGCAGGAGGAGAAGGGGACGACCGAGGATGAGATGGCTAGTTAGCATCACCGACTTGATGGACGTGAGTCTGAGTGAACTCCGGGAGTTGGTGATGGACAGGGAGGCCTGGTGTGCTGCAGTTCGTGGGGTCGCAAAGAGTCGGACACGACTGAGCGACTGAACGAACTGAACTGACTATTTCATGGAAATTCAAAACAGAGGTGCCAGAAGAGTAGTCAGTGTTGTCAGATATTGTAGAGAATTTAATAAGATGAAGACTTTAAAAAGGCCATCAGATTGGACAGTTGGAAGTTCACTGATGACTTCATCAAGAGCGGTATCAGTAGATGTAGGTTAGGGTAGAGCCTCCTCGTGGTTGAGTTGGAGAGCGAACAGGTCCGAGGCTGCAACTGTCTAGCCAAGATCACTCTTCTCTCTCCTTTCCCAGAGCTCCTCCTTGAAAGCTGAGATTTGATCTTCTCTTCCACCTCCCTCCTTAAGCTTTCTCCAATCAGAGTGTTGGAGCTGGGACCGTGATGGGGGACAAATATTTTAAGATCCTTGGGTCTCTAATGGGAGGGGGGAACCTGATGTTGGTGAGCAAGGTATCATGAAGAGTGTCACAGAACCACAGGTGGGACCGGCCCAGAGACCTGTCTCCAGAGGGGAGGAAGATGAAACATGTAGGTCTCTGTGTCTGTGGAAACTCTGGACCAGGGAGCTGAGACAGGACAGGGAGCAAAGGCCTCGAAGGACCGGTGAATCAAGCATGGAATTAGCCAGGAAACTTAGCCCCCAGTCAGAGAGTGGCATCTGACGAAGTGTGGGGGTGGAGAGAATCTGATAGTAAACTGATGTTCACTGGAAGTTCCGGGAAGGATGCTTGGTTTTCTTAGGGCACAGGAACTTGGCAGCGCTTGTGATTTTGAAGAGAGCAGGAAGGAGACAGTTAATGAGTTAAGGGGTAGCATAAAGATACTTAACTAGTACCTGTGGAGCAAAAAGTGGCCATTCAGATATTGTGGTGGAAAGGGATCAGATACCAGGCTTCTAAAGAACTGAAAGTAATTGCCTGGGCTCCCTTTAGGGAAAGGATGGGGGCAGAGACTAAGGGATGCCAGACAGTTTGGAGCTGCAAAGCCCAGGAGAGAGACTTGCCCTTTGGAGCGAGTTGGAAGCAAACTTCAGGATAAGGGACCTCCTCCTTTAAGCCTGGGGACCAAGGAGTTATCCGTAAGATCTAGCAGATTTCCTGCCATCTCCCATACACACCCTCGGCCTCAGCTTCTCCTGCCCACACTGCCCATCTCAGCCCACTGGGTGACAAGGCTCCAGGGTGAGGCTGGTGGCTTGTTCGGAAGCCTTGAGAGCCATCAGTTCCTACCATACTCCCTGCTCCGGAGCTGTCTTACGTCCATGGCCAGAGACACAGGCCCTCAAACTTTCCCGTGGCTGCCAGTGGTGGCGACGGGCTCGGAAGGACCAGTGCCGGGGGCAAGCTGACACCCCGATCGGGTTGAGCGCCCAGGCGGGCCTCACCAAGTGATGGTCCTGCCGGGGGTTGGGCCGGATGGTGCCCTGTGGGCCCCAGGTCGGAGCTGGCAAGGTGGGGGCCTGCTTCCCAAGCCCTCCTGGGGGTGCAGGCACCCTCCCCTGGCCCGAGATGGTCCCCGGCAGTGCGCCCAGACACTGGCGCTGCCAGAAGACTCTGGCCACAGAGAAAGAGATGGGGCAGCTGGCCAAGGGGCTGAGGCGGAAGAGGAAAGACCTTGGGGTGCCCGCAGGCCCACATGGGGTTCGCCGTGGGGGCTTTCTTGGGAAAGGTGCTGAGCCAGACAACCACCTGCCACTTGGAGGCCCAGCTGCTGAGCCTCGCCAACAATGTGGAAGCTGAAGCCGCTGCGGAAAATGGGGCTGGAGCAAAGTGGACACTGAGAACCTTCTGGGCTTCTGTAAAATGATGATCCTGCAGCAGGCTCGAAAATGCAGACAGGCATGCAGGGAGAGCCGCGTAGGAAACGGCGTGGAGAAACACTCCCTGCAGTGGCCGAAGCCCACACCCCAGCAGGCCGTCGCTGGGCAGCTCTGGCTGTAGAAGGCCTGGGTCCGAGTCTGAGTCTATAACTGGAGCGAGTGGGCAGTTGGCCAAGCCCTGGTTTCTCCCCACTGTTGGCAGGGAGACCAGTGTGCCTTTCCCTGACACCAAGACTCCGTTCTGGCTCCTCCGCCAACTATGGGGGATCCTACTTTGCACATTCGCACTGCTCTGCACCAGTGCCCGTGGGGGAGCCCTCCCCTCTGCCCCAGCCACCATCCTGCGCCTCCCCAGTCTTTCCAGCTGAGGGGCCCTCATTCCTGGCCAGGGCCAACCTGGGGAAACGGGTCTCTGGGGTTCATTTCAAGGTGTCTAGCATGAAGTGCTCCATCAGTTGAAAAAAATAATACATAAGAACACATAAGGGAGGGAAATGGGAGCTAGTTAGGAAAATTGAGAAAGATGAGACTGAAGTTGATTGCTGCTTTGTCTTTTTCCCTGGCCTTGGCTTTAAGGTACATTACAATACATAGGTGGACTTGGATTTTGTTTCTCTCTTTTTTTACTAATTGAAAAGTAATTGTGTCTCTCATTCCTAGTGGTTATCAGTACACATATTCTTATGAATACAACATTAAGCAAAAAGCTCAAGTCACAGAAGACTATGTCAGTGTATCATTTCTAGCAAAACCAAGCCAAACTTTGAGAGTCCAGGATAATCGTTGCCTCCAGGGGAAGGTCTGAGGACACAGCAGAAGGAGTGCACAGAGCCTGCCCAGAGCCCATGACAAAACACAGAAGTTTGCTTGTTCTCCTCGCTTTCTTGAAAGATGTTTTGTTTTTTTTTTTCCTAATTCGCTTTTTAGCTACATTTGGTTTATTCCCTGGGAATTCCCCCTTACTTTCTTTTGAGCTCAGAAATGCTTTTTAGAGGAGTTTTGTGATAGTTGATCCCACACTCCCTGGTGGCCTTTTCAATGGTACATCTTAAATCACCTCGGTACATATGTGAGTTTTCTTCAAATGCTGATGGTAGCCGTCAGCACATTTTCAGCGGGGACCATGACTCTCTGTCAATCTACAATTTTAGAATTCAAGAAACACCTTCCCATTGGCCATCTTATTTTTAAGAGTTTTCCCTTAAAAACTAATAGGTAATTCCTGCTTTTCTTTGAGTCTGTATTTTCTGGGTGTCTCTAGCTCAGTACAGTAAAAAAAAATACTCTGAATCACTTCTTACGTAAGTCTTTCAAATCCATATCAAATAATGTATTGAGTATTGTTTTTATGCTTTTATCAATCCTTGGCACTTTAGTTAGACTCCTATCATAAAAATCAATCTCTCCCTTCCCTAGAGGTTTTCCTACCTCTTGTGTAAGAAAACTTCTTAGTCCAAATCATTATCCTTTTCTTAAAGTAGCATCTAACCGTTTTCTGTAATTTCATATTTTAAAAATGTATGAATTATGCATCATTATTTATTATACTAAAACTGTGTCCTAAGGATTTATTTTTTAGAATTATGACTTTCTTCTAGAAATAGTCTTTCTTATTAAAAGTAATAGCTTCCTTGGCAGAATTCATTTATGAAGTCCTTTTAGGTTCAAAATTGTTTTATCTATGTAGAAAAATGTTTTTACAATGAAAACTATAATTTAATTCCAATAAAATGCTAGTGGAATATGGGAATATTACTTGACAGAGTGATTCTGAACTGAAAAAAGGAAAAAAAAAAGGAATTTTTGAAGGTAAGGAGTTAGGACCTTTTCTTACCAGATGCTATGAAACTACAATAATTTGAACACAGTGTTGTGGTCATGATGAACAAAATAACAGAAACAAGTATTTACAAGTCCATCTGTGGTTGTGTAAGTTGATACAACCTTCATAAAAGACTATTGAGTAATTCGTATGGTAAATGTTTAAAATGTACTTTCCCTTTGGTCTGTCATTTCAACTGTTAAGACTGTTTATAAGAAAATATTGTTAGATGTGTGTAAAAATGTAGTGATAAAGGTGATCATCACAGCTTTTTTTTTTTTAATTTTAACAACAAAAATTAGAAACAAATTAATGTTCAGCAAAGAGTTAAGTAAAAAAGGAACACCATGCATGGTGAAAATTGACAAATAGTTTAGAAGATTATTAAATGANGATGGCATCACAGACTCGATGGACGTGAGTCTGAGTGAACTCCAGGAGTTGGTGATGGACAGGGAGGCATGGCGTGCTGTAGTTCATGGGGTTGCAAAGAGTCAGACATGACTGAGCAAATGAACTGAACTGAACTGAACAGGGAAATATAATAGATATTACTGATGATTTTTTTTTTAATTTGCTTTGTGTATTGTACAATTTAAAAATCCAGGGAATATTTCTAAGTGAAGATTCCAGAAAACCTAGGATTCCTAAAAATACACATTCTTCTAGTCTTTCATTATAAAGCAATATTTCAGAATAATAAATCTGGGCTTTTCATTCTTAGTTTTGTAGTTTCTGTAAAAGAAAAGGAATGCAATTCTCTAAATGATGGATTATTGGAACTTATCAGTTAGAAAGGCATTGCTAAAAAATTAGATTTTTTTAAATCAGATGCCCATTAATGTTAAAGAACTGTAGTGTAGCTCAGTGAGTGAAGACACCTGCCATATGTCTGTTTTCCTGTACAACATGGTAATTTACAATTACAATTAGTGTGTTTATATACCTCGATGAAGTTAACCTATATTTAGAATATAAGCCCAAATCATTTTCATGTTTCTGAATGTTTACTTTGCAATTTTAAAAAGCAGTTGAAAATATAAAAATCCTGTGTATCACAGTAGTATTCTCCCTACTTGTCATGTTTGAGGAAGCCAAATGAGATCTATGGATTGTTAGATTTGAAGGCAGGGTCAGTTCCTGTGATTATAGCCCCAGCCAATTGAAAGATGATCTGTCATGAAGTAAATGTACCCCAATACTCAGTAAAATCATAAAACAAGGTATTAGCATTATCATGATTACAACCAGTGAAGAGAAGTATAACAAGAAGCTTTGGGAGACTGATTTACCCAGGGGGCTTCCTCCAGAAAACAAGGTTGCTATGTTGGGCTGCTGGTCTACCACCTTACTCTTTAGCTATGATCCCTGCTGTGATTTCTGCCAGTGGCAAAATCAGCTGCTTTGGCATTGAACTTGAGTTTCTTAGGTTTCCTTCCCCCAGCTTCCAACAAAATTCTAAATACAAACCAGCTTTACTTATTGCTATTGATTCTTCTATTGACTGCCTGCCAAAGACTATGTTCAGAAAACGAAAAATTGAGGTCTTCCATTGATTTAAAATCAATGTTCTCTTCTAAATCTATGCAACCTGTTTAACATATCGTTTCTTCTTTTCCAAAGGAGTAACTATACTGTTTAATAATCCTCTTCTTCCTTCTTTTAGAATTCTGTGCACTGACCAGGGAGGTATATAAGCTGTGTTAAGTTGCATTGTTGTCTTGGAATGGATGATACTGCCCCTGAAACAGCTGTAAAACTTTGGATATTATTGACTGAGTAGTGAGCAAGTCTTATTATATGCCATTTTATTAAAAGAGAATTCGTTTTAATATATCACATATTGGTTTGCTTGGGCTGCCATAACACGGTACTGCAGCTCGGGTGGCTTAAAGAATAGAAATTATCTGTTTCATGGTTCTGGATGCTAGAAATCTGAAAGCAAAGTGTTGCAGAGTTGCTTCCTCCTGGCGGCTCTGAAGGAAGGCTCTCTGTTTCAGGCTTGCAGGTGGCCACCTTCCCCCCATCTCTTCACATTGTCTCCACAGTGTACATATGTGAGTCCAAGTTTCCTCCTCTTAGAAGGAGAAGGGACCAGTCCTTAGATTAGGGGATGGACGTGAGTCTGAGTGAACTCCGGGAGTTGGTGATGGACAGGGAGGTCTGGCGTGCTGTGATTCATGGGGTCGCAAAGAGTCGAACATGACCAAGTGACTGAACTGAACTGAACTGACCTTTCTGACCTCATTTTAACCTAAATATCTTTGTAAAGATCCTGGTTTTAAATAAGGTCATGTTTGGGGGAACTGGGAATTAGAACTTCAACACAGAAATTGTTATGGGGTGCAGTTCAGCTCATAACATCAGCCTAATTAAAATTTAAGCTAGATTCAGTTATTTGTTAACGTAAACATTAAACAAACATGTGATGACAACTTGTGGTAAATATGATGAGGTGTCAGGTATCAGGGGTCTTCATTTAGATTTAGAGTTATAGTTCTCTTATTACATGCATATTGCCTCTGATAAAAATCAACTGTTAACAAATATTCTCAGCCAGAGGAAGTATGGCCCCATAGCTTAAGGCATGGTTTGGAAGACAGGCCAAACTTTTGGGTTCAAAACTCTCAGCTCAGTAACCTACCATCTCTTGCTTGAAATGACTTACTTCTTTCAGCCTCAGTTTCTCATCTGTGAAATAATGTCTAGCAATCCACAGAGTGAGGGAGTTGATAAACAGATAAAATTAGGTCATGTGAAAAGAAACCCCTAGGAATTCCCTTAAACAATAGACACCCAATAATTTTTCTCTCCATTGTGTTTTCACTGTACCTCGTCTGGGATTTTTTTTTTTTAATAGCTCATAAATCACTCTTTTGCATCTTAGGAAATTTTACATAGTAAGTGCTCATTGACTGTTAGCCAAAACTAAAGAAAGAACAAAAAAAGTAAAGACTGTCATCTTAGTTGCTGGAAAACTTACTATCTGATATTGGGAAATGACTTTTGGAATTGTAATAATTGGAAGGCAGTTACAAAGTTTTCTTCCTTAGATGTCAACTGACAACTAGGTAAGGGGGCAGATTTTGATTTGAAGATGTAAATAGAGACTGTCTGAAAACCGATATAATGTTGTATAATTGAAAGGAATCATCTCTGAAGTTGTTTCCAGCCTCTCATAATTATATGCGTCTCCATCACCAAACACAGAACAGCACCCTGCAGATTGACTGTGGCCACAGGGATGGAGTACAGGAATGGGCAAAGGGGGTGACAGAGTTCCCCATACCGTGGTGACCACTGAAACCTTCCCTCTCCTGCTCTGATTGCAGTCATCTCTCCCAAATGCAAGCCCAGTCCTGCCTTTATTCATATTATTTCTTAACTGAGCACTCACTAGCTTTTTTGTCCAGAGCCCACTGTATTCATTTGCTAGAGCTGCCATACTAAAGTACCACACACTGAGTGGCTTAGAGAACAGAAATTTATTGGCTCACAGTTCTGGAGACCGCCATTCAAGGCTAAGGCATGCACAGGGTCGGTTCTCTCTGGGGCTGAGTCTTGGATATGTCCCTGGCCTCTCCCCTGGGCTTTACGTGACCATCTTCTCTTTACGTTGTCTTTCCTCTCTGCATTTTTCTGTGTTCAACTTTCCCCCTTTCATAAGGACACCAGTCACATTGGATTAGAACCCACCCTAATGACCTCATTATAACTTCTTTTCTTCTGTAAAGACTCTGTCTCCAAATAATGTCAACTTCTAAGGTATTGAGGGTTAGGACTTCAAGATATAAATTAGGAGGGGAACCCAGTTCAGCCCGTAACACCTACCACTCCTGATAGAAAATGTAAGGTGTGAGTTTGGAAGCAGTGGGGAGCAGTGTAGGAACACAGAGACTTGTTTATTTTTTCCTGCAAAGGAATTAAATAAGAGGGCTATGATGAAAGTCTGAAAATGAAAGTCACTCAGTGGTATACAACTCTTTGCAACTCCTGCCAGGTTCCTCTATCCATGGAATTCTCCAGGCCAGAATACTAGAGTGGATTGCCCTTCTCTTCTCCCAGGGATCTTCCCAACTACGGGATAGAGCCCATTGCAGGCAGATTCTTTAAGATCAGACCCACTAGGGAAGCCCAAGAATTCTGGAGTGGGTAGCCTATCCTTTCTCCAGGGGATCTTCCCGACCCAGGAATCAAACCGGGGTCTCTTTCATTGCAGGCAGATTCTTCACCAGCTGAGCCACAAGGGAAACCTGAGATGGAAGGGAAAGAGCATTAGCCACAGAGCCAGACAGTCCCAGATCTGCATTCTGCCCCTAGGTTAGAAAACTTGAAAGAAAAGTAACATTTTTCCCTTACCAATGAATGACTTTATGGAGTGAAGAATTGCAGTAGCTACTTATTTCTATTTTAGGAGCACAATAACTGTACTCTCATCAGTGAGATTGAAAAGCGTTATCTTAGGAAGAAAATTTTGGAAATTTTGATAAAGATATGATGCTCACTTTCCCCAGAAAAATTGATATGTGTGCCTATTGAGAAAACCCTGTCACTTTCTGCTAAGCATTGCTAGCCAGTAATTTCATCAAGCTAATGTAACAGGACAGTCAAGTGACTTGCCTTTAATTTGTTGTGATTGTGTTATATTTATGAAAAGCTGAGCTAAAACAGCTGATAGGAAGTGTTTAGACACTGATTGTTTCATAAGTAGTTTTAAGAACATTGCTAAATCTAAGTAGACACTGAGTAAGTTTGCTCACTATGTGAAATGTAAATCATTCTTTCTGTAATCATGTCATTAAACACATGCAAATATTATAAATGATTACCTCATTTCAAACATATTTTTATGGCACCTGTCTGCTTGCTAAATATGTATTGCCTTTGAGATTTAAACAGAAGAGGTGGGAAAAGACTTACCATATAGGGATTTATTGTGGTGTTCTTTTCTCTCCTGAAAAGGCAATCACAGCAACACCACAGGTAGAAAAGAATGTTTTGCTGCTTCTGTGTCACATCATTAAAGTGGTGAATCTAAAGCCATACATTTTGTCTTCTGGGCCAAGATATTTTAAGTAAAATACTAACAAGAATGTTATGCTTTTAAATGAAAAGCGAAAGAATCTTTATCCTTTTTATTCGAGTTTCCAGAAATGGCACACTCCATAAAAAATATATATCATTTTTATTTTTGAACTGAGTTAGTTCCTTGCATTAGTCAATAAACAATTTATTTGGTGAATATTCTCTGTGCACATATATACACCACGTGAACATTTAGGAAACAGAAGGTGCTTGAATTTGTGAGATTTAAATATTTTCTCACAGTTGATCCAGTGATACTGCAGTTGAAATAAAACCACATTTAAATGAAATAACACTTTCTACTAAAAAGCACATATACATTTTCTGTCATTGTTCTGTCTCTTATACACATCTGGTAAATGTTTAAAATGTACTTTCCCTTTGGTCTGTCATTTCAACTGTTAAGACTGTTTATAAGAAAATATTGTTAGATGTGTGTAAAAATGTAGTGATAAAGGTGATCATCACAGANAGCACATATACATTTTCTGTCATTGTTTTAATGAGGACAGGAGTAATCCCAGTTACTCAGTGGAATATCTTGTGTTAAAAATCAGTATGTTTGCTTCTGTATGCATTCTGAGACTCGCTCACAGAGCTCTACCTGTCCTGATCACAAACATACATGTACATTAAATTACATTATCTGGCTACACATATTTTATGATGCCCATACTCTTGCAAATATTATTCAATTCTGAAAGTATAAACAAAGCGATGATTGATTTCTCATTTGTTCTAAAAACATGTGCAGGTACATACTACTAATAATATTCATATTTTAAGTACATTAGGTAAAATATTAGCTATGTAGATCAGAGGTGATATACCAGAATGTGAAAAGCAAAAGGATAGTGCCAGCAGAACAGCTTTGGGCCATCTTTCAGAAATCCTTGCTGTGGCCCCAAACCAACTCCTGTTTTCCCCTCATTCCCTGCCCTCACATTCTCATAAGCAGCAGCATTATCCCCTATACTCCCTCAGCGATTAAACATCTACTAAGCACCTGTTAGGGGCTAGGCGGAGAAGGCGATGAAACCCCACTCCAGTACTCTTGCCTGGAAAATCCCATGGACAGGGGAGCCTGGTAGGCTGCAGTCCATGGGGTCACGAAGAGTCGGACACGACTGAGTGACTTCCCTTTCACTTTTCACTTTCATGCATTGGAGAAGGAAATGGCAACCCACTCCAGTGTTCTTGCCTGGAGAATCCCAGGGGCGGGGGAGCCTGGTTGGCTGCCGTCTATGGGGTCACACAGAGTTGGACATGACTGAAGTGACTTAGCAGCAGCAGCAGGGGCTAGGCACTGAGGGTCAGAATGAGGCAAGGCATACATAGGTTGGATAGACCCAGGATCACCCACCCAGGATCACCTCACCAGTGGCCAGGGTTAGAGGAAAGGATAGAAGGAGGACCCAGAGGAAGAAGCACTTGAGAACAGGGATAGCTAGAGCTAAGGAAGACTTGAAAGATGACTAGGAGCTGTTAAGTGGAAGGCGTGAGAAGAGAGAGGAGAGACACCAAGTCAGGAATGGGAGAAAAAGTGAAAAGACTTGGTTTTGACTAAAAATCTAGGCTATGATTAGTTACTGCAACTGAGAGTTAAATTCAAGGGCTAAAATTGCGACAACTGTGGCAAAAAGTTAGATTGTACTCAGTACATGAAACTAATTACATGGATCTTTCACAATGCATCGGGAAAAATATTTGCTCAACATTAAGTGTAAAGATTAATATATCGATCTTAAAGAGACATGGAACAACATAACAGATGATCTCTTTAATTATAGTGCTTCTGTTGATTTGTTGTCATTTAAGACACAAAATCTTTCTTCAGGTGACTGGTCCTTATGGCAAATAGCCACAGTCTTAATACTAAGACCAAGGTTCTGAAGGCCTTTCTTTCAAGAAATAAAATAATTTTGTACTAGCGTAAAGCTTACACATGGTTTGCCTTTGCACGACTGATCAGCAAATCGAGAAAAATTAACAGTTGGCAGATCCACTGGCCTATTCTTCTCAAGAGCCAGTTGTCTCCGCCAGGCTTTGATAAAAAGTTTCTATCAGTTCCTTTATGTTTACTGAGAAATCATAAGAAACACTGGGAAGAGTTTAATTGAAAAAACCATCAAGTACCAAAGACAGTGTCTTAAGCAAGTAGCCTAGTTGCCTAGTGCCTGATACTGGAGATAGAAATAAGTAAATGTACAAACCAAACAACTGATTTGAGATAAATAATCAATTCAGCTATGTTTCATTATCATATGAAATAAAAATTAGTGATATATCCCTTTACAGAATCACTCTGAGAAGTAAAAAACAAGCAAGCAAGCAAAAACTCTTAAAAATTATTGAAAACTACTTAGCAAGGCATAAAGAACAATGCAGTGCTTAATAATGCCTTTTAAAATAAAATTTAAAGCCTGTTCAGTTCAGTCACTCTGTGTGTCCGACTCTTTGCAACCCCATGAATCGCAGCACACCAGGCCTCTCTGTCCATGACCAACTCCCGGAGTTCACTCAGATTCACGTCCATCGAGTCAGTGATGCCATCAAGCCATCTCATCCTCGGTCGTCCCCTTCTCCTCCTGCCCCTAATCCCTCCCAGCATCAAAGTCTTTTCCAATGAGTCAACTCTTCACATGAGGTGGACAAAGTACTGGAGTTTCAGCTTTAGCATCATTCCTGCCAAAGAAATCCCAGGGTTGATCTCCTTCAGAATGGACTGGTTGGATCTCCTTGCAGTCCAAGGGACTCTCAAGAGTCTTCTCCAACACCACAGTTCAAAAGCATCAATTCTTCAGCGCTCAGCCTTCTTCACAGTCCAACTC
>SJYV01009928.1:362388-391652 GCA_006410875.1 Neotragus pygmaeus
GCTCAGCTTTCTTTATAGTCCAACTGTCACATCCATACATGACCACAGGAAAAACCATAGCTTTGACTAGACGGACCTTTCTTGGCAAAGTGTCTCTGCTTTTGAATATGGTCAGTGTCCTCTCAATGTTTTATATACAGTATAAGTACTGCTGTCTCTCACAGACACACACACACACAGAAAGCTTATTCACTAGATATATTGTAGACCAGTCAGTTTATTACAAAATATTATATTTCATTGTGATTACAAGATGCAGTTTTAGCTACCTAAGGTTTATATAGATCTTGCAGTCCATGTGATAAGGTAGCATCATATCATAGTCTAATTGGCAGTGTTTTTCCTAAGTGAAGTAATGAAGAATCTTAAAACCAATGGCGTTTTAGATTTGACGACACAGAGTACTCTAATTGTCTATCTTCATTTTCTCAGAGAGTTCCATCAAAGTCAAAATTCTGTGGTCAGCATCTTTTAAGAACACTGAGTTTGGTTTAAAGATTCCCTGTTGTAAAACTAAGTTTCTTTTTACAGTGTTAACAGACACTCCCTAATGTGTCTGTTGTATAAAATCAAAATTTTGTTATTGTTATTTTAAACTCAGAGTTCACTTAGGTTAGCAACACTTTTTGATCATTTTCACAAGGTTTTTTTTTAATGCACAAAAAACACTGGTGTCCTTTAGATATTATTTATTTTTAATGTTTAGAAGTCATTTCATATGTTTCATTCAAAGCAAAAACAACATGATATTGAGAACCTACAACTGTTATATGTGAAACTATTTACATTAATCTCAATAACTCAGATATGACTCTTGCTTTAAATCTCTTTGGTATGTTTCTGTTCTGATTTACTGCCTGGTTTAAAGATTAATGTTACAGGGTAATTTACTGCAGCTTCACAGATGGTATTTGAATCTTTTGTAAATGGGCTTTGGAATCTATGCACAATTCTGTATAATGTTGGGTTAACATCAATGTAAATGTTGAACTTAATATGATTCTAAAAGATCGTGATAGAAATTTCATTATCCCTTTCTAAAAACCATAAATTTTGAGGGGATTTCATGGGCTAAGTATTTTTACTTCACTATCGTGGTTAAGGTATAACTAGCTCCTTATATTTGAAATCACCAGCCCCTATATGTTGAAAATAAACATAAAAAATAAATTACCTCATTTTAACCTATTCTAAAGTTCTAGTCACAGGAGAAGTTACTGTTCTTATTTTTACAGCTTCCTACATGAAATGCTTTATAGAATCCACAAACACACATTGCTTTTAGTGTCTTTTCCTTTGATGTCTATAAAAGACCCATTCAAAACTGGAGGTAAGTGCTCCTAATGTGCACAGCAGAATTTGGCTAACATAGTTTGAAGCTGTTAGAGATAACCTTTCTCTGCATGTCTTTTGAGGGGAAAAACTGGTACCAGCAATACCAGTTAAGCTGTAATTAGTGTAACTAACAACTAATAAGAAAGAGCAGACTGGAGGTCATTCTTAGGAATTTGAAGGTATTAACAGGTTAGGGTTGTAGGGCATCCTGTCCCCTGGCTTAATCTGTTGCCCCGGCTGGTGAGATTTGTTGAAGTCATCAGTGCCCTCTAACCCCGAGGTGTTGCACTCTCATGATTTAGTGGTCACATGCCAAGCTCCTCTTTCCTGTCTAGTGAGATGACTTTGGGAATGGCAAATTCATTTTAAAGTTCTTGTTACAAATGCTTGCAGATTTTCAACCTTTTAATGTAGATAAAGGATTACAGATTAGTTTGCTTCAGTGTTCTTGTCCTACAAAGCCTTAGACTACACTGAAATTGTCATGTTGCTGCATTACAGAATATGATTTGTTGAGACCATTTACCATGTATTATAAGAGGAGCGCTTAAAATCCAACTATTAAATCAGATGTTGTGTAACTGATTCTAATACATACTGAATATTCCACTTTTCATGAGCCACTTCTTCAAATTTAATTGCCCACCAGTGGCTTTTGTTTATGTTGACAGTCAATTCTAACGCACTTAAAGAGTAAGAACTTTAACAGAGGAATAACCTTTTGTTTTCGTGGAATGTAGTTAACCCCTTTCTTCTAGGATCTGGCTTTGGATTCTTCCTCATCTCATTACATGATACCCACACAAACACAAAAGAAATACCATAGAACTTTAATTGTTCTTTTCCTTTTCCTCTCCAGGTCTTGCCTATAAGGTTGTTTCTGTACCTGGAAAGTTTTATTTTTCTCTTTTAAAGCAATAAGCACCATGACAGCACTATTAAGAGGGTTGAAAGGCAGCTTTCCCTTTCAGCTGTTTTATGTTGCTACCTTAAATCTCATACTCCCATAGGTATTATAGATTTTTTTTTTACTATAGATTATTTATTACTCATGAAGAAAACTGGGGCAGGCCCCCAAAGCAAAACAGAGTCATGTGAACTTAAAGGGGAAAAAAAAGAATATTTAAAATTCAAGTTATCCTGGGTCACTGGACACATGGACATCTAAATACTTAAAGAGTATAGACTTAAACATCATAGTTTTCATTCAAGTACTACTAGAAATAATTAGGATGTATTCTTCCTTTGAGTCCTCCATCTCAGTGTTTTATATGTATTTTACTGGTAGTTTGTGGATGAACTGGGTTTTGTTTTGTTTTGTTTAAATCATTGTTTATTCTTACATGTATTATAAAAAGATATGAATAACACATGAAGCCTTTTTAATGGATATTATTGCTTTGGACTAGGCAAATAGAAAAAGTGAGTTGATGTAAACAAAATACTAGGCATTTTAAGAGTACTGTTAGTTCATGACTGTGGCAAAATGCATAAAAGTGTTACAAAAATAACTGGGAAACAATGCTCTGTCTAAAGATGAAATCCCAAGAATACTTTTTTCTAGCCAAGAATTCACAAGATAATCTAATCGCTTCATTTCTATCTATTGGTCTTCATTTAATCTATGTGTATGCATGAGTGTACTTGGCAGTTTCATATTTTGTTTCCAAAACAAGCCAGCTTCTCTAGGTTTTAGTCTTGGGTTAGATGGTGTCTAAGATTCCTTCAAGACAGTGTTATCAGTCCTCAGTTGATAAATTCCTCAAGGTTGAGAACCAAATATGTATAAAGTGAAAGACGCTCAGTTGTGTCTAACTCTTTGCGACCCCACAGACTATACAAGTCCATGGAATTATCCAGGCGAGAATACTGGAGTGGGTTAGCCTTTCCCTTCTCCAGGGGATCTTACCAACCCAGGGATCGAACCCAGGTCTCCCACATTGCAGGCAGATTCTTTACCAGCTGAGCCACAGGGGAAGCCCAAGAATACTGAACTGGGTAGCCTATCCCTTCTCCTGAGGATCTTCCCAACCCAGGAATCAAACCAGGGTTTCCTGCATTACAAGCAGATTTTTTACCAACTGAGCTATCAGGGAAGGCTGATGTATAATTTGATCTAAGTACTAGTTAGCATCGTGATAGCCACATGTCATCATTAATACATGCGTCCCCATTGATTGATTCAGATATTCTAACAACAGATATAAGAATGTTTTTGCAAATCCATGTGCTTTCCCCAAACTAACCAATAATCTTCATTGTCACATCAGTAATTTAAAACTTTTTAAAAATAGAGAGCAACGTGGTGCTATTACAGTTCACACAGACAGCAGTCTTTTCTCATGCTTGGATTTCCTGAGAAGTGACACCAAGGACAATATTGGAAAGTCTTATTTTTTCCCTCTTCCGTACTATCTTACGATTAACTATGAGAGTAAGACATCAAAGCTGAGCTGACTTCAAAGCCTGTAACACTTATGGTTTCCAGCTATTACTGTAACCAGCCGCATCGGCCTGACAGCAATTCATCTTACAGAGCCTCCGCGCTAGGACCCACCCCTCAGCTTCCTGCCTTCCCCTTTCCCAAACCTATCAAATTAAAAACCACCCCGAAATGAATCTCGAAGTTAAAACAGTCCAAAGAGTTAGCATATTTGCTTAATTTCAGGATTTTATGACTAAAAAATAGACCATATTTATTTATTTATTGACTTTTCCCAAAACATACCAGAGGGCCTTAGGGCTATGTTCACATTAAACATATAATAGTCTTCATTATGTTTATTTCAAAATATAGTAACATTTGTAGGTAAGACGATATATATACCTGCCACTTTAGTTAGGTTCACAAAATAAAGTATTAAAGGGTGAGTCTGATACTTGACCCAGAAATCAAAGAAGTTAGAAGGAATGTATTCTAAAACATGGATTCTCCATCATAAATGCTAGAAGTGTAGTTCTTGGAAGCACATGCTTTCTCTACTAAAAAAAAAATTTTTTTAAATAATAAAGTTTCATGGATATATTGTTTTACAGCAATATAAAAGTTAATATATTAAATTTTATAGGAGTTTCTCCTATATGCGTAACTAAATAGGACTAAAATATCATTGAGGCTAGTTTCTTGAGAAATGTAGAATTAGCATCAGCTGAAGATTTTCCATTTTTATTTAAAAGACCCAGATAAAAATTTTAATTATTTTCCTGGAATCATTTGGTAAAGTTGCTGGTAGGTATTCAGGTCCAAGGACAGGCGGCAGGAGAGCCGCTCTTGAACTCTGATGGACTAGCATCCAGATCTTAAAGTTATGGCACCAAAGGACTCACAAAAGACTTACTAGATTTGATTGTGCATTATGGAAATTAAATAGGCTCGA
The DNA here is from genome assembly GCA_006410875.1 of Neotragus pygmaeus. Taxonomy (NCBI): domain Eukaryota; kingdom Metazoa; phylum Chordata; class Mammalia; order Artiodactyla; family Bovidae; genus Neotragus; species Neotragus pygmaeus. Next base: position 367,101 of record SJYV01009928.1, read on the forward strand.
TATAATGATTGTATCTTTTGTGAAATGGAATGGACTGCATTGTAAACTAATGAGCTTTCCAGCTTTCAAAGCATTCAAGTAAAGACTCGATGACCACTTTTCAATAATCCAATAGAAGGAATTCTTACATTTGGGAGGGATTAGACTAAAGAAACTGTAATATCCATTTCAATTCTAGAATTCTTTGTTTCTAAAATTGAAGGAAATGAAGAAATAGAGCTGAAGATTAAGTCATGGCGGTAGCATGTGGCTGTTGTCCAGTAATCAGATGGATTTTATAAAGAAAGACTCATAAATGGATGTCTTGACGGGATTTGAAACAGAAAGGGCAAGGTGCTTTAAGTAGATATGGGTGAACATCAAAATGAAGCATGTCTCTTCTAGTGTTGAAAGTCGGAAGAGAGGAACCTACTCTAAAATCCTCAGAAAAGAGGGCAAAAAAGAAAATGAGAAAGGGAGCTTTTTTTAAACACTAGGAACCCAAATGGATATTCAGAGTGCTAGAAATAGAAGCCAAAGTATTTTTATATCTGTAATAAAGTCCTTTAAACAAAACAGGTAGGACACTGAAAAGTTAAAATTTTCACTTCCTGAAGAGCAGAATAATTGCAGAGGCCTGAAAAAGCACAACGTGAGTATGGAATGATTAGAACCACTAACCACTATGTTACTTTGATCCAGTTACTGAATTTCTCAGGACCTCTTATTGTTTTAAATGGTGGGTAGGTAGATGATCTCCATGATCTTATTCCAGCTCTGAGATTCTCTCCTAGTGCTTTAATTAAGAGTGAATTAAGTATGCTCTCCATAGCCTAAGAATTCAGACAGACCAAATGTTTCAGCTTGCCACACCTGGTTTATTCTGACCTATATAAAATAGATGAAAAGTGGAAACTTGGGATAATTTTTTTAAAGATTCTGATATTTGGGAGTGTATACAAGTTACAAAGAAATCTCCTGTGTGGACAGATAAGAAGTGAAATGAAGAAATGAAGTAGTGCTAGGAAAAAGTGCAGTTGGACCACTCCATCTGGGTTTAAAGAAATGATCAACTGTCTGAAGAAGACATACCAGAGACACCTGGCCGTGTTGCCTTAGGGACAGAGAAATAGGCATTTCTATCAGAAATGAATCCATAGATTTGATTTACTGGCAATAAAGTGATAGAAAAATCTCATTAATAATTGCTTTCCAGTAAAGAGGAAAGAGGTTTTACCAAAGAACATTTAGAGAGGTGAGAAAAACCTAGAAAATATTAACTCTATAAAGATGGAAAGTGGGGAAAAATAATTTGAATTGCCTTGTAAACCTATTAATAAAAACCAATAACATATCAAGGCAGTTTTTCTCAGTAATAAGCCATTCTCCAGAAATAAAATAGATAGATCTTTTCTGTTGTTCTTAAAAAAATTAAGCATTTTTCCAAAAGTGTTAATCCTCTCCTTTCCCGGGAGTAGGCTATGTACTAGGGCTTCCCTGGTAGTTCAGGTGACTCTGGTTCGATTCCTGGGTCTGGAAGATCTACTGGAAAAGGGTCAGGCTACCCACTTCAGTATTCTTGGGCTTCCCTTGTGGCTCAGCTAGTAAAGAATCCACCCATAATGCAGGAGATCTGGGTTCGATCCCTGGGTTGGGAAGATCCCCTGGAGAAGGGAAAGGCTACCCATTGCAGTATTCTGGCCTGGAGAATTCCATGGACTTGTATAGTCCATGGGATTGCAAAGAGTCAGAAATGATGGAGCAACTTTCACACACAGGTTGCATACTAGGGCCATACAACTAACTGGGTTTACATGTATGACTTTTTCAATAATAATGAGATGACACCACCCTTAGGCAGAAAGCGAAGAAAAACTAAAGAGCCTCTTGATGAAAGTGAAAGAGGAAAGTAAAAAAGTTGGCTTAAAGCTTAACATTCAGAAAACGAAGATCATGGCATCTGGTCCCATCACTTCATGGGAAATAGATGGAGAAACAGTGGAAACAGTGTCAGACTTTATTTTTGGGGGCTCCAAAATTATTGCAGATGGTGACTGCAGCCATGAAATTAAAAAACGCTTACTCCTTGGAAGGAAAGTTATGACCAACCTAGATAGCATATTCAAAAGCAGAGACATTACTTTGCCGACTGAGGTCTGTCTAGTCAAAGCTATGGTTTTTCTAGTAGTCATGTATGGCTATGAGAGTTGGATTATAAAGAATGCCAAGCATGGAAGAATTGATGCTTTTGAAGTGTGGTGTTGGAGAAGACTTTTGAGAGTCTCCTGGACTGCAAGGAGATCCAACCAGTCCATCCTAAAGGAAATCAGTCCTGTGTGTTCACTGGAAGAACTGATGCTGAAGCTGAAACTCCAATACTTTGGCCACCTGATGAGAAGAGCTGACTCATTGGAAAAGACCATGATACTGGGAAAGATTGAGGGCAGGAGGAGAAGGGGACATCAGAGGATGAGATGGTTGAATGGCATCACCGACTCAATGGACATGGGTTTGAGTAAACTCCAGGAGTTGGTGACAGACGGAGGCCTGGTGTGCTGCAGTTCATGGGTTTGCAAAGAGTCAGACACGACTCAACGACTGAACTGAACTGCTTTACAATGTTGTGTTAGTTTCTGCTGTACATACGAAGTGAATCCGCTGTGTGTATATATATATATATCCCCTCCCACTTGGACCTCTCTTTCCATCCCCGACCCCATCCATCTAGGTCACCACGGAGCACAGAGCTGAGCTTCCTGCACTATACAGCAGGTTCCCACTAGCGATCTGTTTCTGTTTTACACATGGTGGTATATATATGTCAATCCCAATCTCCCAATGCATCCCAACCTCTCCTCCCCTGTGTGTCCACACGTGAGGAAGTCTACTTCATACACAATCAGCTTAAGATTTGTATACCTTGGTACATTTTTCCCAAGCTCTGGAACTCCAGGTTTTCTGAATAACCATACAAAAACCTCTTACCAGTATTCTGGGCCATATTGAATCCTCTGTTTTGAAACAAGAATATGAATTTTACTGAAATTATTATTTATAGCAACATCAATATTATTCAACACTTAAAATCAATACCTTGTTATTTTCTGATTGGGAGGTTAATGCCCATCTTCTTTTAAATGGTGGTATACTAACGTATGAACAAAATGTGTCCTACAAATAACACATGAAAACAGTTAGAAATGAGTATAATCCTCTGTGTGCAACAGTTTATACCTTCAGTTCTGATCACAGATGTGCGCTTCCAGCTAAGGGCCATTAATCCATTTACTGCTGCTTGTTGCAATGAAGAGAAATTATCGAAGACTTTTGCAATGTTTAAGTGAATAGCTCTTTAACTGTGGATTGTTCAGCTTCCTTATTTTTCTATGTATATGGCCTCTTTGAAGATTCCTAAAGCCAATTCTCTTTTTACTCAAATTAAAAAACAACCACCAAGCTACTGTGGCCACAGTTTTGATTCCTTTGGTCATGACAATGCCTGCCTCGTTCTTAATATTTCATCCTAACCTGCTTCCACACTGAGTGTACTTCTGCAGCAGTGAAATGAGAGGTAAAAGCTGAGAGTCAGTTAACCAGTGCAGTAGCTTAAGACCCAGAGGAGTCTTTGTCCTTAGTGTCATAATTTAAAGCTTTGCCAAATAGATAGCCTCTCCATTCTATATTTCACATATGAAAAGAGACCATCCAAAGAAAAGTCTCCAGGGACTTCCCTGGTGGTCCACTGGTTAAGAGTTTGCCTTGGGATGCAGGGGACGCAAGTTTGATCCCTGTTTCAGGAACTAAGATCCCACTTGTCACCACGGAACAACTAAGCCTGCGCCCCACAACTACTGAGCCTGAAATGTAATAGCCCCCCTGACCCAGCCAAATAAATAAATAAACATTTTCTTTAACAAAGTCTGCAAAAGCTAAATTAAACATGTATGTCAAAGTATTACCATACATAGACTGCATGTATTTATTTTAGCCTTCATCAAGAAAAATAAGATATGCCTTGTGATTGTACTATGCACCTTGAATCAAAATGTCAGAATCTTCTAAATAAATTGTTATTATGGAATAAGGCTGAACTTCAGCCCTGAGTTTATATAATTCACTCCATTGTAGATTTTTTTTCATTGAAGAGTACATTTCGCTGCCATAAATTGCACTGAGTATGAACAGCAGAGTCATCTGAGGTTCATTGAAAATATAGGAGAACATCATGTTTCCTGTCCTTTTGTTAAACTTGGCATATTGATTTTTTTTTTTGCACAGCTTGCAGCACAGAAATGTGATATACAGCTACAGCAAGACAAGCTAACCACATGTGAATTTGTTAAGTACTGCTGGATTAGCAGAAATTGTCTGACTGTGCAAATAGCAAGATTTGACTTCGCCAGGAACTCTTTATGACTTAATCAATTAAAATAACAAGTTTTGATTTTATTGCCCAGAATAAATCATTAGCAAAAAGTCACATTCTCCCAACCACTCATATCTCTGATGTTTCTGTGTTTCAAGCTCATTAATATGTAGAATTTGAACCGAAAGTTGAAAGTCAAATATAGTTTTAGTAATGATTCATGAATTTTTTTTAAGAACAGAAGTCTAGATTTTATTTAAATTTGCCATTGCTTTTCTTTTTAAATATCTAGTGGTCATGCTTTTGTTCCCTTTAGGCTCAACGGTAGCAAGATTTGGATTTGACTAATGCTTCTTACTGCATTTAAATGTAGAACCTTGTGGAAAGGGAGTCTCTGAGATAGTGCTGGCGTGCTCTTCTCCTCACCTTATTAAACCTCCTCCTTAAACGCGTCCATTATATAGTTCACCTTGCCTGACTTCAAAGAGTAGAGATGGAGAGAGGATGAGCTGAAACTCAGCAGAGTGGGTTACCCATGGCTTCTTAGAAATGCTAATGTGTTATCTATCAGGTTTTAAAAGTTCTCTGAGTTCTCTTGGAAGCAGATAAACCATTATGCGTGGGGTTTTTTTTTTTTGCAGAACAAAACTGACAGTCTGTCCAAGCCTAGGAAGTGTCTGTATTAATAATCTCTTGTATTAATACATGTGACCACATTGTCACCTGCCTTTTAAGAATATACTTTAAGACATCTCAGTCTCTCTAAAGGTAGACTTCTCTTTAACAAGATTTTTTTCCCAAAATTTTTTTTCAAAAATGTCTCTACCTGCTCTCATTACTTTTGAACAGGTGGACATCTTATGAGATGGCATGTCAGATTTCTTAGAAGCAAGTCTTTTAAAATTATCTGGTAAAAGCACAAAGCGTTGAGTTGTTCCCCTAGTAAAAAATGGAGGGTTGAGGAAGGGGTCAGAGCAAAGAAGAAAGTGCCACTGGTTTCTGTTAGGTGACACTGTGCCCTGCTGTCTAATTTGATTACACAGAGCCCCTGAAGCCTCAGGCAAAGCTGATTTTAGCTATAATCAGCTTCTTAACCTTTTGAGAACTAACGTAAACACTGCCTAGCAGTGGTTAATGATGTGGCTCTGCTACACGCTACAAAGTGCAGAGGGAAAAGTGTAGACCTACAGTAGCACATGTCGTGACAGAATTTAACAAGATGACTTAAGGGGGTTGCAGCAGAAGGCGGTTCTCTACTTGTGATCAATCCTAAACTGATACAGTGATTTACGGGTGCTTTTTAAAATTTTTATAGCTATAAGTGCTAAACGTTCATGAACCACTTTTCTTCATTTTGCTGGGCTCACATTCGTACTTTTCACTGAAATCCTCTTTCGATTATACACGCATTTTAAGAATATAAGTATATTCATACACTTTGATTCTTTCATTTTCAGAGTAAACCAAGGTGATTTCAGTATCCATATAAGAAGAGTAAAATAAAATCCTCTTGGTTCAGTGTCACAAGTAGTAAAAATTCATTAAGGGAAGAATGGAATTTCTCTACAGTTAGATGGAACATTGTGGTTAGATATATATGGGCAAGAAGCTCACTTTTTTATTTAAAACAGGAGATCCTGATATAAGAACCTGATGTATCATATAGGAAGTTAATATGTAAGATGATTTTACTGTCTGTAGTTGGTGTAACTCCCTTGTGATGATGTGACTAATGGGGCGGAGAGCCATAAAGGTTAACTAATGTACTTATCAAGGCTCTCTCTCAAAGTCATGTTTGCTGGGAAAACTCGTTAGGAAGATCCTCCTAAGTAAGGATTGCAAATGACCAAGAGAATATATGATACTATAAGCCATACCCCATATTGGTAAGCTTCTGTACCAGCAACTTTACCTGAAATTTCCTGTTCCTAAAAAATTCTGAAGAGTAGAATCTTAATGCTCCCCAGTGGCACGTAACCAGTCCCTCTGTATGGAATTAACTTAAATAGAGAAGGAAGGGAAGATTCAGACTAAAGAGTAACTATAATTTTTTAGTCTAAGGTCAACCCCTCATAAGTAACATGAGTAACATCTGCAAGCTTATTATTATGCAATGCAGTATATGTTGTGGTAAAAATGAGCTTAAAAACCGCATGTAAAATGGTAGATTTCAAGACATGGACACTGAAGGCCTTTCACGGCTTCCCAGGCATCAGGGCAACATGGCCTGTGCAAATTTGGCTCCATGGTGAGGAAAGGTGGCCTCATTAATAAATAATGTAAATTACCTGACACAAATGCCACCTAAAAGTTCAGGTGAATTTTATCCCTATATATATAATACTATGGAAAAAATGAAGCCAGGTCATAGATAACTGGACATTTTTGGCCTCTTGCAGAAATGTTTTAACCAAATTGTATCCTATTTTACAATCAGCTTGTTAAAAGAAATAATTACATGAAACTCCCCATTATAGCTGATACAGATATCTTTTAGGTGAAGTGCTTTTTATTGTATGAAAAGTGAAAGTGAAGTCGCTCAATCATGTCCGACTCTTTGCAACCCCATGGACTGTGGCCCACAGGCTCCTCTGTCCATGGGATTCTCCAGGCAAGCATACAGGAGTGGGTTGGCATTTCCTCCTCCAGGGGATCTTCCCAACCCAGGGATCAAACCCCAGTCTCCCACATTGCAGGCAGATGCTTTACCGTCTAAGTCACCAGGGAAGCCCTATGTTATAAGAGAATAATACTTGTTCAGTACCCTGGTGTGGATTGAGGGGATCCTGGTCCCCTTGGCTGAATCAAGATTGCCGGGAGAAATATCAATAACCTCAGATATGCAGATGACACCACCCTTATGGCAGAAAGTGAAGAGGAGCTAAAAAGCCTCTTGATGAAAGTAAAAGAGGAGAGTGAAAAAGTTGGCTTAAAGCTCAACATTCAGAAAACGAAGATCATGGCATCCAGTCCCATCACTTCATGGGAAATAGATGGAGAAACAGTGGAAACAGTGTCAGACTTTATTTTTTGGGGCTCCAAAATTATTGCAGATGGTGACTGCAGCCATGAAATTAAAAAACGCTTACTCCTTGGAAGGAAAGTTATGACCAACCTAGATAGCATATTCAAAAGCAGAGACATTACTTTGCCGACTGAGGTCCGTCTAGTCAAGGCTATGGTTTTTCCAATAGTCATGTATGGATGTGAGAGTTGAACTGTGAAGACGGCTGAGCACCGAAGAATGGATGCTTTTGAACTGTGGTGTTGGAGAAGACTCTTGAGAGTCCCTTGGACTGCAAGGAGATCCAACCAGTCCATTCTGAAGGAGATCAACCCTGGGATTTCTTTGGAAGGAATGATGCTGAAGCTGAAACTCTAGTACTTTGGCCACCCCATGGGAAGAGTTGACTCATTGGAAAAGACTCTGATGCTGGGAGGGATTGGGGGCAGGAGGAGAAGGGGACGACAGAAGATGAGATGGCTGGATGGCATCACTGACTTGGTGAACACGAGTCTGAGTGAACTCCGGGATTTGATGATGGACAGGGTGCTGCGATTCAAGGGGTCGCAGAGAGTCGGACACGACTGAGCTACTGAACTGAACTGAACTGGTCCCCTTGGCAGCCCTAAGGACTGGAGAGTCACTGTCTCTGCACCCCACAATGGGCCAGGAGGAGGCTGACTTAGAGGCGGTAACCCACTGCATCTTATGCGGCTCTCTCTCAGGAGGACCCGTAGGAGAAGTTCTTCCCAGAATTCAGTTCTTCCCTGTTTTTTTTTTTTTTTTTTATATGAACAGTGAAAATCTTACAGTATGCTGTTGTCATGGTTTCCAGACTTTGTCCCACAAGAGCATTACCTGAGCAGCCAAGGTCTCTTTTCTTTTACAATCTAGTCAGAATGTCTAAGGTGGGATCCAGGTCATCCTTAATTCCCGGTGGTTTCCCGTGTTTGGGAACCCCTGAAATATACCCAGTGTAGTGCCCTTCAAGCTTTAGCTGTTTTGAAAGGTTAGAGCTAATGTACATCTACCTGTAGCAACTAAAGAGGACTGATCACTCTCATTCATTATTTTATCGTCCATTTTTTGCTTTTCCTTGACTTCCTCAAATGTTTTTGCGTTTTCTTATAATTTTAGATCGTGTTTATTTTCAATAATATTATTTAAGTAGAATTTATGTACTATTAAATAAATCCATTTTAAATATACAATTCAATACTTTTTTTTTAACTTTATTTTACTTTACAATACTCTATTGGCTTTGCCATACATCGACATGAATCCACCACAGGTGTACACGAGCTCCCAATCCCAAATCCCCTTCCCACCTCCTACCCCACAACATCTCTCTGGATCATCCCCGTGTACCAGCCCCAAGCATCCTGCATCCTGCATCGAACATAGACCAGCGCCTCGTTTCTTACATGATAGTATACATGCTTCAATGCCATTCTCCCAAATCATCCCACCCTCTCCCTCCCCTTCAGAGGCCAAAAGTCCGTTCTATATGTTCTATATGTCTGTGTCTCTGTTGTCTCACATACAAGGTCATCATTACTATCTTTCTAAATTCCATATATATGTGTCAGTATACTATATTGGTGTTTTTCTTTCTGGCTTACTTCACTCTGTATAATAGGCTCCAGTTTCATCCATCTCATTAGAACTGATTCAAATTTATTCTTTTTAATGTCCATCAATACTTTTTAAAAGCAAATTTATAGTTGCACAATTATCCCCAAAATCTCATTTTAAAATATTCCCATCACCCCAGGAAACTTCTTTGTCCTTATTTGCAGTCAGTCTTACTCCCACCCATAGCCCAGACAACCAGTGATCTGGTAGTTCCATAGATTAGCCTTTTCTGCAAATACCATATGAGTAGAATTATACAGTATGTGGTCTTTTATGTCTGGCTTACTTTGCTTACAGTGTTTATGAAATTCAGCCATGGGGTAATTTATTCCTTTTTATTGCTAACTGGTATTCCATTGTATGGATATACTGTTTCGTCCATCTGTTTGCCAGTTGATGGACATTTGAATTATTTTCACCTTGGAGCTATTATGTACGATACTGCTATGTACATTCACATATGAATCAGTCCAGACATATGTTTTCATTTATCTTGAGTGTAAACTTAGTAAAAGTCAGGAGTGTGGGTCATTTGGTAAGTTTATACTTAGCTTTGTTTTTATCTTTTTTATTGAAGTGTAGTTGATTTACAGTGATGTGTTAATTTCTGCTGTACGACAAAGTGACTCAATATATATATATATATACATCCTTTTTCATATTCTTTTCCATAACAAGATATTGAATATATCAATAGTTTCTTATGCTGTATGGCAGGACCTTGTTATTTATCCATTCTGTATGTAATAGTTTATATTTAGCTTTTTAAGGAACTGGGAAACTTTTTCAAAGTAGCTATACTATTTTATATTCACAGCAGCAAAGTATGAGAGTTTAGGTTTCTTCACATCCTCACAAACACTTGGTATACTCAGTCTTTTTGAATATAGCCATCCTGGTAGATGTGTGGGCTTCCTAGTTGGCTCAGTGGTGAAGTATCCACTTGCCAAGCAGGAGACGCCGGTTTGATCCCTGGGTCGGGAAGATCCCTGGAGAAGGAAATGGCAACCCACTCCTGTTTCCTTGCCTGGGAAATCCCATGGACAGAGGAGCTTGGTGGGCTGTGGTCCATGGGGGTCACTAAGAGTTAGACATGACTTAGCTACTAAATAACAACAATAAAATAGGTATGTGGTATTATCTCAGTGTAGTTTTGTTACTACTTGATGTTAAATGTGTTTTCTTTTTTTTTTAATTTATTTTTTTTTAATTTTACTTTACAATACTCTATTGGCTTTGCCATATTTTCTTATGTTTATTAGCCATATGTTTTGTTTTCTTTATTGAAGTGCCTCTTTTTCTTTTCAGTTCAGTTCAGTTCAGTCGCTCAGTTGTGTCCAACTGTTTGCGACCCCGTGGACTGCAGCACACCAGGCCTCCCTGTCCATCACCAACTCCTGGACTTTACTCAAACTCATGTCCATTGAGTCGGTGATGCCATCCAACCATCTCATCCTGTGTTGTCCCCTTCTCTTCCCGCCTTCAATCTTTCCCAGCATCAGGGTCTCTTCCAGGGAGTCAGTTCTTCACAGCAGGTGGCCAACGTATTGGAATTTCAGCTTCAGCATCAGTCCTTCCAATAAATATTCAGGACTGATTTCCTTTAGGATGGAGTGGTTGGATCTGCTTGCAGTCCAAGGGACTCTCAAGAGTCATCTCCAACACCATAGGTCAAAAGCATCAATTCTTTAGCGCTCAGCTTTCTTTATAGTCCAACTCTCACATCCATACATGACTACTAGAAGAATGATAGCCTTGACTAAGTGGACCTTTGTTGGCAAAGGGTTGACCTTTGTTGGCAAATTGTTGACCTCTGCTTTTTAATATGCTGTCTAGGTTGGTCATAACTTTTCTTCCAAGGAGCAAGCATCTTTTAATTTCATGGCTGCAGTCATTATCTGCAGTGATTTTGGAGCCCCCAAAATTAAAATCTGTCACTGTTCCCACTGTTTCCCCATCTATTTGCCATGAAGTGGTGGGACCTTTTGCCTAATTTTGAATCTGGTGTTTGTCTTATTATTCAAGGAGCTCTTTATATGTTCTGGCAACAAGTCTCTTATCAGATGTGTGATTTACAAATATTGTATCCTCAGCTGCAGTTTATCTCTTCCTTCTAAATGGTATCTTTTGAAGAGCAGAAGTTTTTATGAGTTCAAAATTTGATGATTTATAATTCTTTTTCTTTTATGGGTTGTGGTTTTGGCATCATATCTAAAAATCTTTGCCAAACTCAAGGTTACAAAGATTATTTCCTTTTTTGTTGCAGAAGTTTTATAGCTTTAGCTCTAACATTTAGGTATGATTCATTTTCAGTTGATTTTTGTGTATGATATATAGTAGGGATCTAAGTTGATTTTTTGACATGTGGACGTCTAATTTTCCCACCACCGTTTACTAAAAAAACAACTATCTTTTCCCCATTTGAATTGCCTTGGACTTTTCTAAAAAATCAACTAACTGAAGACTTATTAATAGATTTTACATTTTGTTCCATTGATCTTTATATCTGTTCTTCATACCAGTACCATGGTGTTTTGATTACTGTAGCTTTATAGTAAATTTTGAAATGAGGTAGTTTAAGTTCTTCTTTGTTCTTTATTTAGATCATCTGTAATTTCTCTTAGCAGTGTTTTTTAGTGTTTTTATGCTTCTTTGTAAAATATACTCTTAATTTTTCATTCTTTTTTCTTCATAGACTTCTTAATTTCGTTTTCATATTGTTTGTTCCTAGTATAAAGAATTAAAATTGATTTTTGCGTATTGATTTTATATCCTCGGGATTCCCTGGTGGCTCAGACAGTAAAGTGTCTGCCCGCGATGCGGGAAACGCAGGTTTAATGCCTGGGTCAGGAAGATCCCCTGGAGAAGGAAATGTCAACCCACTCCAGTACTCTTGCCTAGAAAATTCCATGGATGGAGGAGCCTGGTGGGCTACAGTCCCTGGGATTGCAAAGAATCAGACAAGACTGAGCGACTTCGGTTCACTTTACATCCTGTGACCTTACTCAAATGTGTTATTAGTTTATTACCAAATTTTTCTGGTAGAGTGTTTATGAATTCCTTCATATAGGACCAAGTCATCTATAAATAAAGACAATTTGCATCTCCCTTTCCAACATGCATGCCTTTTGTTCTTTTCTTGCCTGCTGCTGGCTATAGTGTTCTGTGCGATACTGAATAGGAGTAATGACAGCAACTCTAGATTCTGATTTTTTTTCCCTTCAGGGTTAGTGTTACCGCAGCAATTTTTAAACATTCCTATTTTCATTTTAGTCTGGCTTCCTAGAGGTCACCTCTTTGCCTGCATAGTGTAGTCGTCAGAGTTTGCACAGTCATCCCAAGACACTAAGGCTCTAGGTGAATCTATGTGTGAGTTGAAGGATGTATTAAAAGTTCTTGTAGTTTTCAAGTCCACCTCAATCTTTTATTTTCTCCTGGACTTTCCTGAGATTTCTGTCTGTTCTAGCGCTTATACTCCCAGACAAGACAGATGTATGGGGATTCTTCTAGGCTCTCAGTGGCTTTCTCACTTCCAGGAAATCACTGTTAGAGATCTGACTAATCCACTGGTCTGCAGATCACCCCAAGTAAGATCCCAACCTCTATTGAGAAGGGTCATGGGCTTTTACGGTTTGTGTCCCACTGCTGCTGCTGCTAAATCGCTTCAGTCGTGTCTGACTCTGTGCGACCCCAGAGACGGCAGCCCACCAGGCTCCCCCGTCCCTGGGATTCTCAGGCAAGAACACTGGAGTGGGTTGCCATTTCCTTCTCCAATGCATGAAAGTGAAAAGTGAAAATGAAGTCGTTCAGTCGTGTCCGACTCTTAGCGACCCCATGGACTGCAGCCTTAGCAGGCTCCTCTGCCCATGGGATTTTCCAGGCAAGAGTACTGGAGTGGGGTGCCATTGCCTTCTCCCAGTGTCCCACTGGGTTTGCTTTATTTGCTTGGTAACACCCTTAGCCATGGGCTTTTCTCCTTCTACTTCATGTCAAGTCAGCCCTCTCTTTTCATAACCAGTTTCCACCCTGGAAGCTCTACCATGCTGCCGCTGACACAGATTGCCTGTGTTCTTACCTGTCTTTCAGCAGTGTGTCATGAATAAACACTTCTCAAGTTGTTGTTTGCCTTTGGTTGATTTCTGGAGTGCTGAAATGGTTGCACTTGACAATTTTGTCGACTTTCCTGGTTGTATTTAGGGAGAAGATTTGCCAGTCTCTTAGCTTGCCATTGCTGGAAGTCCTGCCTGAGTTTCTTTTTGTAAGCCACAAACCCCTTTTGGAACAAGATGAAACATTAACTATATAAATACAGAATCAGATAAAATAGAAAAGCGAGCAAGGGTAAAGGAAATATAAGATGGGAAAATAAATTCCTTATGGAGCAACTATGATTTTTAACTCTGGCAGTAGATTTTCCCAGTGCCTCGAAATGGAGATTTTCTTGATCTTTTAATAGAAGTTCACTTCTATCCAAAAATACGAAAATTTTCATTGTCATCGAGATTCAAAATAAGTGGGGAGAAAAAGGTATGTATCTGACCAAAAAAAATAGAACAAGCTGAATCAGAATGCTACCCTGGGATCCTTTTGGTTTCATTTTATTTTGTTTTCATCCAAAGGTCAGATCCCCAAACTTGTACAACTTTAGATTGTAGAAATACGTTACAAAATGTGCGGTGATAAAACCGCCAGATTGAAGGTTTCTTAAGTGCTACTGTCCAAAATCACTAGGCAAGCTTGTAACTAGTAATTCTTGTCAGAATATACACTCTCAGTGTGTGACTTTTATCTGCAGGTGGCAAAGCATATGTTTTAGCACCAAAAAATGTAAGGTGGCGGAGAGAGGATATTTAATGTGTTNTTCTTCCAAGGAGCAAGCATCTTTTAATTTCATGGCTGCAGTCATTATCTGCAGTGATTTTGGAGCCCCCAAAATTAAAATCTGTCACTGTTCCCACTGTTTCCCCATCTATTTGCCATGAAGTGGTGGGACCTTTTGCCTAATTTTGAATCTGGTGTTTGTCTTATTATTCAAGGAGCTCTTTATATGTTCTGGCAACAAGTCTCTTATCAGATGTGTGATTTACAAATATTGTATCCTCAGCTGCAGTTTATCTCTTCCTTCTAAATGGTATCTTTTGAAGAGCAGAAGTTTTTATGAGTTCAAAATTTGATGATTTATAATTCTTTTTCTTTTATGGGTTGTGGTTTTGGCATCATATCTAAAAATCTTTGCCAAACTCAAGGTTACAAAGATTATTTCCTTTTTTGTTGCAGAAGTTTTATAGCTTTAGCTCTAACATTTAGGTATGATTCATTTTCAGTTGATTTTTGTGTATGATATATAGTAGGGATCTAAGTTGATTTTTTGACATGTGGACGTCTAATTTTCCCACCACCGTTTACTAAAAAAACAACTATCTTTTCCCCATTTGAATTGCCTTGGACTTTTCTAAAAAATCAACTAACTGAAGACTTATTAATAGATTTTACATTTTGTTCCATTGATCTTTATATCTGTTCTTCATACCAGTACCATGGTGTTTTGATTACTGTAGCTTTATAGTAAATTTTGAAATGAGGTAGTTTAAGTTCTTCTTTGTTCTTTATTTAGATCATCTGTAATTTCTCTTAGCAGTGTTTTTTAGTGTTTTTATGCTTCTTTGTAAAATATACTCTTAATTTTTCATTCTTTTTTCTTCATAGACTTCTTAATTTCGTTTTCATATTGTTTGTTCCTAGTATAAAGAATTAAAATTGATTTTTGCGTATTGATTTTATATCCTCGGGATTCCCTGGTGGCTCAGACAGTAAAGTGTCTGCCCGCGATGCGGGAAACGCAGGTTTAATGCCTGGGTCAGGAAGATCCCCTGGAGAAGGAAATGTCAACCCACTCCAGTACTCTTGCCTAGAAAATTCCATGGATGGAGGAGCCTGGTGGGCTACAGTCCCTGGGATTGCAAAGAATCAGACAAGACTGAGCGACTTCGGTTCACTTTACATCCTGTGACCTTACTCAAATGTGTTATTAGTTTATTACCAAATTTTTCTGGTAGAGTGTTTATGAATTCCTTCATATAGGACCAAGTCATCTATAAATAAAGACAATTTGCATCTCCCTTTCCAACATGCATGCCTTTTGTTCTTTTCTTGCCTGCTGCTGGCTATAGTGTTCTGTGCGATACTGAATAGGAGTAATGACAGCAACTCTAGATTCTGATTTTTTTTCCCTTCAGGGTTAGTGTTACCGCAGCAATTTTTAAACATTCCTATTTTCATTTTAGTCTGGCTTCCTAGAGGTCACCTCTTTGCCTGCATAGTGTAGTCGTCAGAGTTTGCACAGTCATCCCAAGACACTAAGGCTCTAGGTGAATCTATGTGTGAGTTGAAGGATGTATTAAAAGTTCTTGTAGTTTTCAAGTCCACCTCAATCTTTTATTTTCTCCTGGACTTTCCTGAGATTTCTGTCTGTTCTAGCGCTTATACTCCCAGACAAGACAGATGTATGGGGATTCTTCTAGGCTCTCAGTGGCTTTCTCACTTCCAGGAAATCACTGTTAGAGATCTGACTAATCCACTGGTCTGCAGATCACCCCAAGTAAGATCCCAACCTCTATTGAGAAGGGTCATGGGCTTTTACGGTTTGTGTCCCACTGCTGCTGCTGCTAAATCGCTTCAGTCGTGTCTGACTCTGTGCGACCCCAGAGACGGCAGCCCACCAGGCTCCCCCGTCCCTGGGATTCTCAGGCAAGAACACTGGAGTGGGTTGCCATTTCCTTCTCCAATGCATGAAAGTGAAAAGTGAAAATGAAGTCGTTCAGTCGTGTCCGACTCTTAGCGACCCCATGGACTGCAGCCTTAGCAGGCTCCTCTGCCCATGGGATTTTCCAGGCAAGAGTACTGGAGTGGGGTGCCATTGCCTTCTCCCAGTGTCCCACTGGGTTTGCTTTATTTGCTTGGTAACACCCTTAGCCATGGGCTTTTCTCCTTCTACTTCATGTCAAGTCAGCCCTCTCTTTTCATAACCAGTTTCCACCCTGGAAGCTCTACCATGCTGCCGCTGACACAGATTGCCTGTGTTCTTACCTGTCTTTCAGCAGTGTGTCATGAATAAACACTTCTCAAGTTGTTGTTTGCCTTTGGTTGATTTCTGGAGTGCTGAAATGGTTGCACTTGACAATTTTGTCGACTTTCCTGGTTGTATTTAGGGAGAAGATTTGCCAGTCTCTTAGCTTGCCATTGCTGGAAGTCCTGCCTGAGTTTCTTTTTGTAAGCCACAAACCCCTTTTGGAACAAGATGAAACATTAACTATATAAATACAGAATCAGATAAAATAGAAAAGCGAGCAAGGGTAAAGGAAATATAAGATGGGAAAATAAATTCCTTATGGAGCAACTATGATTTTTAACTCTGGCAGTAGATTTTCCCAGTGCCTCGAAATGGAGATTTTCTTGATCTTTTAATAGAAGTTCACTTCTATCCAAAAATACGAAAATTTTCATTGTCATCGAGATTCAAAATAAGTGGGGAGAAAAAGGTATGTATCTGACCAAAAAAAATAGAACAAGCTGAATCAGAATGCTACCCTGGGATCCTTTTGGTTTCATTTTATTTTGTTTTCATCCAAAGGTCAGATCCCCAAACTTGTACAACTTTAGATTGTAGAAATACGTTACAAAATGTGCGGTGATAAAACCGCCAGATTGAAGGTTTCTTAAGTGCTACTGTCCAAAATCACTAGGCAAGCTTGTAACTAGTAATTCTTGTCAGAATATACACTCTCAGTGTGTGACTTTTATCTGCAGGTGGCAAAGCATATGTTTTAGCACCAAAAAATGTAAGGTGGCGGAGAGAGGATATTTAATGTGTTTTAACCTATTTTTATTTTTAATGTTTTCTCGTATAGCTGCTTAGTTCCGGTCAAAAGCAGGCTAACTAAGACATCTTCAGATCTTAAGAGCTATATTTAGATTAGGGAAAAAAATGGTTCCAAATATAATGGTGTCATTGGTTTTTATTTAACAAATGAATCAAGGTTATTGGACCAGTATCTCTCATATAAGAAAAATACAGTGGTATTGTGTGCCTAAAATCCAGAGAGAGGCTTCTTCTCTCTAAATAGATTTTCTGCTAAATTATGATTAACCCTTTAAATACTACAGTCAGTTTTGTTTTTATCCTTATTAATCCATTTCCTACTGTAGGAAATAACTACTAGGTATAGCTAGCAGTTATATATAACAAACAAATATCAGTATTTTCTAACTAATGTGGTTCTTACTACATGAATCAAAGTTATCATTCTATGCATTAATCATAATTAAGACCTTAGCTAAAGGACAGGAATTACAAATTCAAACCCCAACTAATGGGTGACATTCAGGAATGCAAGCCCATTGTTGTCAGGTTTTTCTCATTTTCCCAAAGGAGCCAGAAATCTGCATATTTGTTTGAAATATCTCTAACTTTAAGTGTTGCAACTAATTTAAGTTTTTGAAACTGTTACATAGGTCAAGTTAAATAACTACCATTCAGATCAGGCCCATAGGCAGCCGCTTCACAACGCCTGGAAGGCAAGAATAGTTTGACCCTCTTCTGCAGATGGCCGCTATGTGATTTCCTGGCGTGCATCTCTTGCTCAGAAAAGAACATGTAACATGCTCCCCAAATGATTGTCTTCATTATTTTACTGTAGAATTCTGAGGTAATGTGTTTTAACAGAAAATGACTGAAACTGGCATTGAAAAACCTTGATTCTGAGGCTAATAATATTTTGAAGCCCTTCCTTATCAACCAGGCCCTAGTCTAAGTACTTCAACTCTATTAACTCATCTAATTCTGGTTTGGGTTTTGCTTTAAAAATTGTTTTAATATCAGTCATTTAACTTCTGTAGATTTGTTTCCTCAACTTGAAAAATTATAGGATTATATTTATGTATGACTAAACTAGAAAAGCTGTAAGCACTCTTTCAGCAGGAAAATTCTTTCATCTGGAGAATATGAGGGTTGGATTCAGTGACACAAAAATAAATTGGCAACCAAACTATGGTACTAATTTATTTGAGTTTATAGCACTTCTGTATAACTGAGTAAAATATATATAATCTTCAGTGCAGTCACATTCCTCTACAAGTATCATGCTAGAGTATTTTAGTTGAGAAAGAAGTTTAGTATCCATTCACCATGAGGTTGTAAAGGCCTGCACCCTATCTTAAAGGAGATTATCATCTCATTGAAGCAGTGTGTCTTGCAACTAAAATTTAAATTAAAACAAAAACCTGGATGAGAGGGGAGACTGCAGAAGGGTAGATACATGTATATGTGTGACTGAGTCCCTTCGCTGTTCAGCTGAAGCTATCACAACATTGTTAATTTACCCCAATACAAAATAAAAGGTTTTAAAATAAATAAAGCAGAAAACAAGTACCCAGATGAGGGTTATACGCAGCAAGGCTGTATTCCAAGGTTAACAGAAGGGATGTATGGGTATGTGTGTCATGTCTATGGAAGATGTGACTTGGAAAGGGGAAAGATTTGAATTGAAAGGTGCAGAGGACCATTTAACATGGAGAAATACCTCTAAGTCAGAAATCAAAATGTTATCATACCCTCCCCCCCCCAAAAAAAAAAAACCAAGGCACATTGCCTTCAGAGTGCATATAGAATAATGACAAATTTTACAGAAAAGTCAAGATAATTATTATAATGTACTTTGGTGAATGACTATAAAGAATGTATTCCAATGCAACTCTTATGACATGGACAGAAAACAAATATTTGCAGTAGTAAAGGTTAAAAAAAATCATTTTGTTTGCAGTTAACCCTCAAGTGGCTCAGGGGGCAAAAAGTATGTGACAGCAAAGAAGCGCGTATGACAAAGTGTTAACAGTTATTGAATCTAGGAGAAAAGTATATGTATAATCATTGTGCTGTTACAACTCTTAAAGTTGAAATCTTTTTATAATAAATACTGGGAAGGAAGTAAAAGAGTAGAGAAAGAAAAAGTCCTCCAAATAACTTATAGACCAAAGAATAAATCTAGAAAATATTTAGAATTGAGCCATAATGAAGCTATAAAAGTTTTTGGTATAGCTTGATTTCTAAACAAAAAAATGTATACCCTTAAATTATATTTTAAAAAAGAATAAATGCTAAAATTTAATGAATTTTTAAGTTTAAAAAGTAAGTATAAAATTAAAAAATTAAGTTGAATATAGTGACCATAGTGTAGGTATGTAATTAGGTGCTTTACGAATATTTGGTAACTTTACTTCATTTTAAATTTCCCAAATTTTACCAAGTGGATCTTGCCTTGTATCCTGTAGACAGGAAAGAAAAAAAAAAAAAAAACTCACTGCTTTTGTACATACAAGAAGGGTAAATATAAAGCAATAAATCCTTTATCTTTTGACAGTTAAATCCCTACTTTTGGTAAGATTTGTTCATTTATCCAAGGCAGAGTTGCTCAGCTTCCAATGAATTTTGGCAAAGTAAATTTATCCCCCTCTTTGTCTTTGTCATGTTTTATGAAAATTATAAATATATACCTATGATAATATTCTTATCCAGCTNCTTTATCTTTTGACAGTTAAATCCCTACTTTTGGTAAGATTTGTTCATTTATCCAAGGCAGAGTTGCTCAGCTTCCAATGAATTTTGGCAAAGTAAATTTATCCCCCTCTTTGTCTTTGTCATGTTTTATGAAAATTATAAATATATACCTATGATAATATTCTTATCCAGCTAACTGAACTATTTCCCACTTCAGTAAGGCTCAACCTAATCAAACAAATTTTATGAGTTTTAAAAAAAACCTATGATAATATGCAATTTTTAATTTCATTAGGAATTTGTTTCACTAATATCTTTATCCACCAGAATTATAACAAATAAAGTAAAAATGAATTTTGACTACATTTTAAAAATTGAATTAAAACGTTTTTTATTTTCACTATTATAACCAATTTAAAGTGTACATTTCAGTGACTTTTAACACCTTCACAATTTTGTGCAACATCACTACTATCAAATTCCAGAATATTTTCATCACTCCAAAATAAGAAAACCTCTACCNATTTTCACTATTATAACCAATTTAAAGTGTACATTTCAGTGACTTTTAACACCTTCACAATTTTGTGCAACATCACTACTATCAAATTCCAGAATATTTTCATCACTCCAAAATAAGAAAACCTCTACCCATTAAACAGTTACTACCCATTCACTCTTCCTCCAAGCCCCTGACAGCCACTAATCTTCTTTGTGTCTTTATGAATTTGCCTATTCCGGACATTTCGTATAAATAGAATTATACAATATGTGGCTTCTTGTGTCTGGCTTATTTCATTTAGCTACATGTTTTCAAGGTTCATGTTGTAGCATGTATCAGTTCTTCATTCTTTTCTATTGCTGAATAATTTTCTGTTGTATGACTATGCACCACATTTTATTTATCCTATTAATCAGTTAATGGACACTTAAGTGGGGTTTTTTTTTTCACTTTTTAACTGTTATGAATAGTGCTGGTATGAACATTTATGTACATGTTTTTCTTTGAATGCCTATATTCACTTCTCTTGGTTATATACCTAGGAGTCAAATTGCTGATTGACATAACTTCTTGTTCAGTTGCTAAATCGTGTCAGACTCTTTGCACCCCGTGGACTGCAACATTCCAGGCTTCCCTGTCCTTCACTATCTCCCAGAGTTTGCTCGAACTCATGTCCATTGAGGCAGTATTGCTATCTAACCATCTCATTCTTTGTCACCCCTTCTCCTGACCTGAATCTTTCCTTTCCCAGAATCAAGGTGTTTTCCAATGAGTCAGCTTTTTGCATCAGGCTGCCAAAGCATTAGAGCTTCAGCATCAGTCCTTCCAGTCAATATTCAGGGTGGATTTCCTTTAGGATTGACTGGTTTGATCTCCTTGATGTCCAAGGGACTCTCAATAGTCTCCAGCATCACAATTAGAAACTATCAATCTTTTGACACTCAGTTTTCTTTATAGTCCAACTCTCACATCTGTACACTGTAGCTTTGACTATACGGACCTTTGCTGACAAAGTGATGTTTCTGCTTTTTATCACACTGTCTAGGTTTGTCATAGCTTTTCTTTCAAGGAGCAAACATCTTTTAATTTTGTGGCTTCAGTCACTGTCCACAGTGATTTTGGAGCCCAAGAAGATAAAATCTGCCACCATTTCCACTTTTTCCCCATAAGGTTTTAAGGCCAGGTTGTGGGAAGAAGAGGACCGTATAAATTGAAAACTTCCAAACCCCTCAAAAATTTAACAATGATCTCAACTACAGAGTCTCAAGTCTCTGAGCTCACGTCTCTCTGTTGTCATTACTAAGCATTTCTTTGCCAGCTTTGTTGAGTTTTCACTGAATAGCTTTTATTCTGTGCTCTCTGACCAATGGTTGCTTAATTGAAGAATATGTGGATGAGGGGTTGCTAGAGTAAGAAGCCTTTGAAATACTGTTTTTCCCATTTTTATCGTCAGTTAAAGAGGACAAATGCTTTACCCTACAATTTAGAAGCATGATATCTGGAAGTTTCAGACCCTAATCTGATGTGCCTTAAAATAGTCATAAATTAGGGTGATGTCTTCCAAGTGCTCACTGACTGTTTTAAATTTTCTAGTGTGTCCCTGAAAAAAGATCAACAAATCTCCATTAGAATCCATGCCAAAATATTTCTCAACAACTGCTAGCCCTCTATATTTAAAATGTTTGCATTATTTAAATTTCTGAGAAGTTTGAGAATTTCTTGAGAAATTAAAATATTGGACCTTTTAAAATACTAAATGGTTTATATATATGCTTTGAGGTTTTGGCCTATGGTTAACTTCCCCCATGGAGCTGAAATATTTTGTACTTGGAGTTAAGCCAAATCTTCTGACTTGCATGCATTCAACTTATGGTGCATGCATCCAAGTCCTGGCATTTGAATGGTCTTTTTCCTTCATCTGAATACTTTCTAACTTGAAGAAAAAAATAACACTTTCCATTTAAAGCTTGCCTCTCTCCTCTCTTTCCCTTCATCACCCATGAGCAAATATCTCCATACTACATACCTGCAATGCTCTGAGAAGAGAGAACATCTTGATATTTTCCAACTCAGAGAGATTACCCTTGAATACCCTCAGGTTGGGAGATCCATGGCAGAGCTCCAGGGAGTTCCAAAAACCCTTTAAATTCTGTGTTGAATTGAAATTATAGGGAGAGAATGATAGCCTTTTATCATATTCTCAAAGTGGCATGTGGTCCCCCCAAAAGTGAAGATCTGGTGGTTTTCACAGTGATTCGGAGAGCAAAAGGAACACCCTTGCTGTGGTGCAGGGATGGTGTGTGATGGAGTCGTGAGCATGTTTCACTCGGGCTTTCAACAGCAGTGTCGTAGTAATACCAACGCTTGTTTTTGAGGATTAGATCAAGAGTTGATGCTTATGAAGCTGAAGGTAGTTTCTAGGGATGGATTAAGGAGGGTCGAGATGTTAGGGCTCTGACCACTTACAAAGGTGGAGTAGCCAGAGGTAACAGCAAGTGGAAGAGAGAGCTCGAAATGTAGTGTCACCTTCTGCCTGGAGGCCCCTGGCACTTGTATAGAGTATCTTCTCCAGCCATCAGAGTCTTTCTTTTGCCTGGTTAATTGTATCATTTCTGTCTTCGAAACAGTCCTGCCCTGCATCAGCCTCATGGCTTCCCAGGAAACCAACCCCCTGTGGTCTCGCACAAGTACCTAAACTACAACTTTTCCAGTTTTCGTTTCTGCTCTTCAGTCTTTATAAGGAAATTCCAATTCTGTGAGCCCACTCACAGAAGTAAGAGTCTTATGGAATTAAAAAAATAGTACTAAAAAGCAGGAAGCTTTGTTAGCCTTTTTTTTCCTACTGATGTGAGAGAAGACGGGGGCCGAATCTGGCTGCACAGGTGCCGTGAGCCATTCAATCCACGTGTATCATCTTGTTGACTCTTCACGGTCTCATGGTTCATCTTTGCAGTGAGTGTTATGAGCTTTTTTACAGAAGAACAAACCAAGGTTCACGGGATGTTAACCCAGATCTTGTGGCTCTAAGCCTCTGCATCCCCTAGACCTTCCAGAGAGCAGCAGCCCCAGACAGTTCTCAAAGGTTTGTGGTGGCAGCGACCTGGTGGAAGAGGGCCAGTGGGACTTGTTTTTGAACTGCATTGTTTTATATTTACAAATGCAGTGTGTGTGTGTTTACAGTAATTTGTTGTTTTTGCTCAGAAGCTTCAGTCGAGTCCAACTCTTTGTGACCCTCTGGACTGTAGCCTGCCAGGCTCCTCTGTCCACGGGATTTCCGAGACAAGAATACTGGAGTGGATTGCCATTCCTTTCTCCAGGGGATCTTCCCAACCCAGGGATCGAATCCAGGTCTCCTGCATCATTGCAGGTAGATTCTTTACTGTCTGAACTACCATAACCCCATAGGTAGGGTAATTTGGGAGANTTGCCATTCCTTTCTCCAGGGGATCTTCCCAACCCAGGGATCGAATCCAGGTCTCCTGCATCATTGCAGGTAGATTCTTTACTGTCTGAACTACCATAACCCCATAGGTAGGGTAATTTGGGAGACAGCTAATAGACTTCCTGAAGAAGCTAAAGTCCCTTGCACACTTGTAAGTTATTTATTGGTGCTTCCTCTGAAGGATTATGAGGGAGTGATTAGAGTAGAAATGAAACAGGCCGCTTATGGGTAAGTTTTAATTTCCATTTTTTTGCTTAAACTATTGATGTTTTTCTTTATTCTAATGAAGTGTCACAAATAAAAATATAGAGAATGTATTACAATTTCAACATAGAAGATAGAGCAAACAAATAGAGAAAAAATACAGGGAAGAATAACTAATTGAATAATGAAGTGGTTAAAATTAATTTGAAAATATCCTTGCACTCTGACAGATCTCTACAGTACAGTACAATTGCTCATTCCTTTGTGCACCCTCAGTCGGCCCGACTCTTTTATGACCCATGGACTGTAGCCCACCAGGGTCTTCTGTCGATGGGATTCTCCAGGCAAGAACACTGGAGTTGGTTGCCATTTCCTTCTCCAGGGGGTCTTCCTGACCCAGAGATCAAACTGGCATCTCTGCGTCTCCCATGTTGGCAGGGAGATTGTTTACCACTGTGCTGCCTGAGAAGCCCAAGTACAATAGATAGGAGTCCGAATCCCTCTGATACTTAGATCCAGAAATCCAGAGCAGTAAAAGGAACATATTAAGAATGAAACTTGAGAGCAGCATGAGAGTCGAGAGAACCAAGTCCTTTCCCCATTTCAACTCCACCCAACGCAACTCCATTCCATTAGCATTTCTGGTGCCTGCCTGCCTTCATTCAGAAAACATTTCCTGAGTCCTCCTTTATGTCAGACACTTATTACAGATGCTAGGGATTTGGCAGTGAGAAGAATAAACAAAATTCCTGTTGCATAGAGCTTCAACTTCAAACGAGAAAATAGATAATAAATAGACAAATTATATATATATAACATGTAAATAATAAATAGACAAATTATATATATATATATATATATATATATA
>SJYV01009928.1:392076-409554 GCA_006410875.1 Neotragus pygmaeus
TGAGCTTTAAGCCAACTTTTTCACTCTCCTCTTTCACTTTCATCAAGAGGCTTTTTAGTTCCTCTTCACTTTCTGCCATAAGGGTGGTGTCATCTGCATATCTGATGTTGTTGATATTTCTCCTGGCAATCTTGATTCCAGCTTGTGCTTCTTCCAGCCAGTAGAATGTTTTAAATAAGGTGATCAGCAAAGACTTCAGACAAGATCCTTGTATTATACCTGGGGGCCTCAGCCCAGCCTCTTCATACATAAAATGGGAGCATTTTTGGATGATCACTAACAGCTTCAAAATTCTGTGCTTTCTTTAGGAGACACATCTTTGGGTCACATAATCTTTTGTATGTGTAAGTCATGGTCTTTATTGTCCATTGATTTCAAAATGTACTGAGAATGTTCATTGATTTCCAAGGTTAATTCCATTCTACATTCAAGGAATTTAAACTAAGAGTTAAATGCCTTCCGAAAGGTTTCATAATGGTTAAAGAAGAATTAGAGCTCTCGGTTTCTGCCATTTCAGTCTGAAAATTCTGCCTCACTGTGTGATGTAGTAATAAGTGGCATTGAAACATCAGAGCAGTTCAAAGTACATTTAAGATGTGTAGGCTATGATAGACTACAATATTTACAAATAAGGAATTGGATAAGTATATCCCACTGCAATCATTTATAGCAGGCATGAAGCCATGTGACATGCTTTAAACCAGTAAAATAGCAAGCCCCCTCCAAGAAAATCTATAATTTTAATCAAAAGTTTGTTTCAGTCATTGAAATTCTGTTATTACTGCTTACAAACATTAAAGTCAATCAAAACATCAGTAGCTTTGCAAGATCAATATTTTTAATATGTTTGCATTACAGTACTGCAGATTTTTGGCTAATGGATCGCTCCCATATTGATTTCCATGGGAAATGTTAGTCTGATACTGAAATAATAAAAAAAAACACAGACACAGGGATTATTGGTTTGGAATTTTGAAGGAGATAGAAGTATAAAAATTGGTTATTGACAAAATTGCTTGGGGTGAGTGAACCTTGGGCACTTGCAATAAACTTGTGGCACTCAGTCATTACTGAATACTACCTTAGTCCCTTAAACTGAAAATCAATCAATACCCTATTATAACAATGCAAATTGTGGTGAAATAACATGCTATACATGTAAGAGTCACATTTTATCAAGAGATATGCATAAGCGTGTGTATAAGCATGTTGAAAATGTCTATTGAAACATAGTGACTGATTCTGACTGATTCCTGCTGAAGATGGTTTGAGCAGCATTTTTTGAAGAGGGAAACTTCTACAATATAACAGTAAGAGGAAGCATACAATTATTCTATGAACAATCATGAAAGTGCAAACACTACAGCATGTCAAATGACAGATTCTGTTATTTTGATTCAGAGCAAGATTACAATTGTTACTCTGTTCTCAAAGCATTGGAGTAATGTATGCAAGCATTAGATTGGATCCAAACACATTCCCCACAATATGAATTTAATGCACATTACATTTCTCTTGCTTTGTGGCCTTTCATTAGGAGAGCTATGTTTTCCTCTAGAAACTTTACTCTGTTTTCATTTGGTTACCATTATAAATTTATGAACTCTTTATCTCTCAAAGGCAATCTAGTGTTCTAGAGAGACAAGATATATTTTTTTAATGCACAGTGTAAGTTCAGACCAGTATAATAGTACTTAGAATAGTACTTAGTACAAGTTATACATTTTTGGGGTATATTTCTATTTACTTAATTTTTTAAATTGTGTTATTTACATATTATGGAAACATGTATTTGCTTTGAAAGGAAAAGTGAAAGTCACTCAGTTCAGTTCAGTGGCTCAGTCGTGTCCGACTCTTCGTGACCCCATGAATTGCAGCATGCCAGGCCTCCCTGCCCATCACCATCTCCCAGAGTTCACTCAGACTCACGTTCATCGAGTCTGTGATGCCATCCAGCCATCTCATTCTCTGTCGTCCCCTTCTCCTCCTNTGAAAAATGAAAGTGAAGTCGCTCAGTCGTGTCCGACCCTCAGCGACCCCATGGACTGCAGCCTACCAGTATCCTCCGTCCATGGGATTTTCCAAGCAAGAGTACTGGAGTGGGGTGCCATTGCCTTCTCTGAAATATTCATACAGTTTTTACTAAATCACTCAATGACTTTCTGCTATAGATATTATTAGAAAAATATCCATGGTGTTAAAAATGATAGGATTCTAATTCCCTTACATGCTATTTCCACATTTTCATATACAACAGCTCTTCCTGTGGTTTATGTCTTTCTAAGATCCCCAACTGGAATTTGTGTCACTTATCATTGTCAGAGAATGTTATTTCTTCAACAGATAGAATTTGTGCAATCCCAAGTTAGAATTTCCAGTTGTCTAACTAGTCAAGGAGCGGCGCATGATGAAAATGGGAAATCGTCAGCTCTTAGAATTCCAGCCGAGCCAATATGTAGTTCTGCAAGTCTCCACAGCCCACCCCACCCCCACATGTGCCTTTGCTCTGCACTCATGGATGTTTTATCTAGGTCAGCAGTGCAGTTTCTACTCACGATGGTTATCTGAGTCTGACAACTCTGGTAGCCTGGAAGAAGTTGCATAATCTGTGATTAGGTCCAGAGCATCCCTGATGTTCTTACCAACTCTAAGCAAGATCCAAGCCAACTAATGTCTGTGAAGTTAGTGTCTGAGAGCAGGACTGAGGCTCTCAAGGACAGATTTTGTTAAATGAATTTATGGACCCAGGACATTGAACAAAATCTGTTGCACTCAGGAGCACTCAAAAGAGGTAGTTCTGTATTTATTGAGAATTGTCAGAATACAGGGGGGAGAGGATTCCAAGACTTGCTCGTGGTACAGATTTTTTATGTTATTGGCCCCATGAATACCATTGTCACAAGCTTATACCACAGTCTGAGCAAAATTATTTGATTTTAATTTTTAGACAAAACCAACTCTCTGCACTCTAGATCATGCCAATAAAAACTCGTTCTAGAGTCAAACTGTTCAGACAGTCCATACCAAGCCTCACATATAAACAGCTAGAACACACTCAAAGATCTCTATTCGTTAACAAATTATTACACAGGCATGCTGCCCAGATTGTGTGTAAGACAGTAGTTAAGACACAGACCCTGGAACCATACTGCTTGAGTACTTGGCCTGTCTCTGCCATTTTCGGTCCCTCATTCTGTGGGAAGTGGAAAGGAGCTGTATGTGAGACACTTATTAAAAAATATGAAGGCTCTGTGTGGCGCATGAGGTGAGATTTTCATTCAGCTCACTGTGTGTAGTTTTTAGCCACTTGAACAATGATGGTGTCATAAAATGACTTAAGTAAGGTTGTGTTAATATGAAGCAAAGTTTTAAATAAAAGATTTTAAAAGGATAAGTGGTTACTTGGATGGCTGGGGAAGACCAATGCATATACCAAAACAAGGCAGTTCTCAAGTGCTCATCAAGGCAAGAAATATGCACAAAGTATCAAAACCCAAAGGGAAAAGCAAACAGATGAGAGAACCAGTAATTAGGACAGATGAGATGGAGCCATCTCATGGTATAAGATTCGAAGAGAGAATAAGTATAAAGATGAAGAAGAAATAAATAAATGTGAAAATAGACAGGTTATCCTTTTTCTCAACGTGACAGGAAGAGCTCACCAAACTTGCTTTTTAAATGAGAAAAAGGAACATGAGAAGTGAATTATCTGCATGGTAGGTGCATACTAGTATTTTTTATTCATTTTTTCCCCACACACAAAAAAAGTCTCTCCTTTCTCTCACCACTGCATTCCTCATATTAGTCTCTCTATGACCAGTAGTAAATTTAAATGATATCTACAATGAGTAATATATCTACACATCATAACATCCCCACACATGCAACAGTGATTATTGAGCATTTACTACATGTGCAGAATATTCTACTTTTCATAAAGTAGGAAAGAGATAAAAATTTATAAATTGAGTAATTCAAGGAGAAAGGAATAAGGACCACAAGGCAAATATTGCTTTAGGTCATAGAAAAATATGGAAGAAGGTGTAATTCTATGTGATTATAAGAGCCAACAAGATATTTGGGGATTGAGGAAGGGAGGTCCATTAAACTGAAGCTGGAAAGATAGATAGGATTTGGAGAGTCATAAAAGGGAAAAAAGAATATTTGAGCTAAGATTATCAGCAACAGCTAGAAAGTATAGAATATGTTATATGAGCATTGAAAGTAGCAAGGAGGGAATCTGGTAGATGGATCATGAATGTGAATGGGGAATAAAGGAAATAAAGTTATAAATTAGTTGGGAATGAGATGACAGAGCATATTAAATGATAGACTAAGGCCGGGGGGGTTGCATTCTTTTCTTCAAACTTTTAGGAAGCAAAGGTGTTTTAAGTTTAATTAAGGAAGTGAACTACCAGAGCTATATACTTCAGAAAGATTGCTCTAGCAGCTATGAGTAAAATACATTGAGAAGGAAAGTCCACAAGTAGGGAAAGTGCAGTTTAAAGGTCATTATGATGGTTCCTGCAAAAGGTCTAAATGCCATTGATGAGAGTGAAAATGAAGAGAGGGAAAGGGATCCAGGTACAGGACTAGAATCCATGTGACTGGGCCGTGAGAGTCATCTTGAGTTTTTTCTTCGAACAGGTCAATCAGCTATTCAGTGAAATCACTGAACAAATGGGAGACAGGGAAGTTTTCGTGGAGGTTCAGAAAAGATTTCACATAAGAATGGCTGCAAGTCAAGATAATGCAGCAGTACACTAAGGACAGCTTTGAGACACTGGGTTTGAGAGGTAGACAGAGAAGAAAGTATGGAAATTGAGACTTGAAGTGAAACTTCTTGCATTCAAACTTTATATATTTTGTTTCAGGATTCAGATAATCTCGCCCTCTTCTAAGATGACCAAGCCTTTAGGATTGATCCTGTAAAGGCAGTTATCCCAGAGCTGTAGTACAAAAGGGGTGACATAAGTTGAGAGATGGTTCAATGAGGGTAACCCGATTTTGTGGGGGGGCGGGGGGCGGGGGTGTATGAGATAGATACAAGACCGGGTCTTGACAGTTTCTTCTGCTTGGGTACCACAGTGACTCCACTCCAACTATGTCCATTTATTAATAAGTGCTGCCTGTTGCAATCAGTACATCACTACAAAATCAGAAGTGCATTCTGATATGTCCACACTTTTGACGCCATGTACCATTCCAGTTTGTCTTTCTTAGGAGGTTAAGTATAATTTAGTCCATTTGTTGTTTCCACAGTAGTTTTGTGTCTTTTTCCACTCAAGAAGTAAACACATCGAAGGTAGACAGGCTTTTGAATAGCCTTTTCAGACATTTTTATGATGATTTTGAAATTTAGAGAAAAAGTAAGGTCAGGAAAAAAGTAAAGCTGCTACATTGGTTTTGGGGAGGTATTGTTCTTTAATAGCCCAAATCACTTCCAAGTAATGCTCATAATGTCTTCAAAACATTGTGCAAAGCTCGGGTTTGTATCGGTTTTAGTGTTCTCATGATCTCTTTCTGTGTAATAAATCATCTAAAAATGTTTGGCCTAAAACAACAACCTCTTATTATTTGTCATGGTACCATGGGTTGACTGAGCTCAGCTGGAAAGTTCTTGTCTGGGATCTCTCATATGGTTAGAGTCAGATTCTCATTGGAATTCCCCAGGCTGGACACCCAAAGTAGTTCATTCACAAGGCTGGCAGTTAATGCTAGCTCTTAGCTGGGGATTCAGCCAGGGCTATCTACCAGAGCAGTACACATGACCTCTCCATGTATCTTGGGCTTCCTGGAGCATGTGCTGGGTTCCAAGAGGGAGCATTCAAAGAGCAAGTAAGTACTCTAAGAGTCCAAGACAGTAGCTGCAAAACTTATGACCTAGCCTCAAGAGTCACACAGCATCCCTTTTACCATATTCTGTGTTCAAAGAGGGCAGCTCACCTTCAGGGAGAAGGGGCTGTACAAGAGCATTACATGGTTCGTGGTAGGGATGGACGAGGTGGAGAAGAGGAAGTACCTGTCTTGTGGAGCTAGCTGTTTCCTATGCACATTTAAACAACATAGCAGGATTACCAGGGGAAACAGACCAGTATCCAGTAGTTACGGTATTCCTGGACAGTATTTCTGCTGCTTATGGAACTGATGGTCCTCGTTTACTCCCTTCCTTTTGGAGAACTTACCAGTGTTTCATTCTCTCCTAATCTCAGATTCTAGATCTCGTTTACTGGCTCCATTTCTTTAAGCATCCTCAGATCTTTTATCACTAGACCTAACCATCTCCAAAGACGTCCAGACATGGTAACATGTGAAATATTTGTTGTATCTCTTTGCCGCTGGTCCTTCCACTGGACTGAGCACAGGCACAGTACCATTTTATCTTCAAGGTGTATCCAGCTAGCATTATTTAAGTACTGTTTGCTTGTCACAGAAGACACAAAGAAGCATAAGTCAGTTTCTAGTGTTAAGGGACAAACAAGCCAAAAGATGAAAAATGCCTGTATTAGTTAGGTAAAGCTAAGCAGCTCTAACAAGAAGACCCCAGATATATAAAGCAGATAGAAGTTTCTTTTTTTCACATATAACAGTCCAAGGTGGGCATTCCAGATGAGCAGACGGCTCCAACCCACACAGCCAGCTTCAGAGACCAGGTTCTTTCTGTCCTGTTTCTTGATCGTGTCATCTGCATGGCCACATCTGGTTTGCAGGTTCATCAGCATTCTAGACCACAAGAAGGTCTAGAGGACCTTTGGAGGAGTCATACCCAGTTCCTTAAGGCATTGGCCAGAAGTAACACAAATCAATTCTGCACTTGTTGCATGGGAAAGTGAAGTGAAGTTGCTCAGTCATGTCCAACTCTTTGCGACCCCATGGGCTGCAGCCTACCATGTTCTTCTGTCCATGGAATTTTCCAGGCAAGAGTACTGGAGTGAGTTGCCATTTCCTTCTACCGAGGATCTTCCCAACCCAGGGATCAAACCTGGATCTCCTGCATTGTAGGCAGACACTTTACCATCTGAGCCACCAGGGAAATTCCTCATTTGGAAAGGAATCCCTATATTGGAAAGGAAGGAGTCATGTGGCCACACCTGACAAGCAAAGCTGGAAAATGTACCATTGGGTGTCCACATGCTTTGTTTCAGTTGCTTTAGCAAAGGTCTTCGTGAGTGCTTCGCCGTCTCTACCACAGCATGTAAATAAATCATTAAAAGCAGTGTGATGTGTTACGCTGGAAAAACATGTGAACCGCTCTGAATGCACAGTAGGAAGTCACGGGCTTAGCCTGACTGTTTAGGGAGGATTTTCACCAGAAGTGAAATATTAACTGTTCCCAGAAGTAATGACTAGAGAAAAATAGGGCATTCTGCAAAGAAAAATAAGATCTTATGCCCAAGTACGGACTATAGACTCATGTGAGCATTTCGAGGAATGGCAGAAATTTAGTATGGCTGAGCACAAGAGCTCCTGGGATGAGGCATTATGGTAAATAAAGTCTATAAGATAGAGGGGATTCTGCTAAGGAGTAGCTTAGACTTTTCCTCTAAGGATAGTGGAGACCCCTCAGAATTTTTTAAGTCAGAACTAGCATGATCAGATTGATGGTGGTGATGTGAGGATAGTCTGAACAAGAAGAGATTAAACGAGACCAGTGAGGAGTATATTCAGGGAGATTATGATGAGAATTAAAGTGCTTATCATGGAGACAGGAGAGGAAGGAGTTCATTGCTAGGCAACAAAGACTACAACTTGCTACTTAAATGGGAAGGTTGTGAAAGAGAGATGAGTGCTTCCTGTGTGTCCAAGGTGGATGATCAGTGACGTCATTAGCCAATGCAACCCCGAGAGGGGAAGTTTTTTAGGGCAAGATTTTCATCTGTTTTTAGACACAAGTTTTTGCTGTCTACCAGCCGTCTCCACTTCTGACCCATTTTTGCTGGGCATGATGATAAGGAAAAGAAGAGAGGAAAATTCAAAGGACTGAATTATGTGATCAGACATCTGGGAGAATGCTGTACCTTAGCAGTATGGAAAAGCAATTTGGTCTAGTTTAGTCTGTGACCGTAAGACTTCTAATGATTAGAAGCAGTTGGAACCCTGTATTCAAGTCCAGAAAAAGTAAAAATAGGCAAAGAAACAAGAAGGTTTTTAGATTTTAGATAGAAGGACAAACTGGTTCGTTTTCGTTTTCTTTCCTTTACCTTGACACATTTTCTCATTTGACTCTGAGCCACACCCTAAGAGACCAGAAGTAAATCCTGGATGTGTCCCCGGATTCTGCCTTTTTAACAAGCACCCCTGATTAGTACGCATGAACATTTGAGAACCACTGGCCTCAGCTTTTAGGACCTGCAGTTCTTTTTTCAGGACACTTGTGGGAGATAGTGTGATAAAGAAGATCAGGGTTTATGGATATTTTATGGTTTGTTTTTTTTTTCAATCTGAAAAATACAGTGAAAGCAAAAGAATTACACAAAGAATGTACACAGTAAAAAGAGGAATTTAAGATTAAATTGTCTGAGTCTTCATCCCTTCTTTTCTTCACCCAGTTAAAATAATTATTCACTCTTCATCTTAATAAAAAGTAACTAAACTCTCTACTACTGAAGTTCATGTTCATTTTTGTAAATTAAAAAAAAATTACTATAAACCTTAAATAACAATGCCATTCTATAGCCTGACAGCATCTTTCCATAGGGAAGCTCAAAACAAATTAGAAAACTTAGCAGTGCTATTTAATACCAAACATCTCTGATGAGAGATATGATGAATATAAAATCTAAAACGATTTAAGCCACTGACAAAATAAGTATCTCAGAGCCAGGCAAACTGACCCTTACTNAATAACAATGCCATTCTATAGCCTGACAGCATCTTTCCATAGGGAAGCTCAAAACAAATTAGAAAACTTAGCAGTGCTATTTAATACCAAACATCTCTGATGAGAGATATGATGAATATAAAATCTAAAACGATTTAAGCCACTGACAAAATAAGTATCTCAGAGCCAGGCAAACTGACCCTTACTTTTGTCGTCCACTCACAATGAGGCAGTTCACAGAAATACAACTCTTTAGTTAACTATTTACATAATTTTTACTGCGGTTTTAAGTTAGAAAGTATAGAAGTAATGATTCTCACTATGACACTTCCAATGTATAGCAACATTGCAAGAAATATAAATACTGCAAACTGGATTTAAGGTAATGTTAAATATGAGAATTCTAACATTTACCTATTCTATAACCTATGTTCATTTGTTTTCAAATTTTACTTTTTATGACTTGGTTGCTAAATAAGATTTCTTTAGTAGCAATGATACAAACCTCTGTGCTAGGCACTACCAGAAGTTCAAAAAGGAAATAGGAAAAACATCTGTTTCCCGAAGGACTAGAGAGTGACTAGGACTTTATGACTAGATCTCCAAGCAACAGGTCCCAATAAGAGTAATTTGGTGACACTAACTTTCAGAGTCTTTTTTTTTTTNTGAATTGAGGTCATCAAAAGTGACATTTGAGTCTGTCATAGTTCAGTTCAGTTGCTCAGTCATGTCCAACTCTTTGCAACCCCACGGACTGTAGCACGCCAGGCTTCCCTCTCCATTACCAATTCCCAGAGCTTGCTCAAATTCATGTCCATTGAGTCAGTGATACCATCCAACCATCTCAGCTTCTGTTGTCCCCTTCTCCTCCCACCTTCAGTCTTTCCCAGCATCAGGGTCTTTTCCAATAAGTCAGTTCTTCGCAGGTGGCCAAAGTACTGGAGTTTCAGCTTCAACATCAGTCCTTCCAATGAATATTCAGGACTGATTTCCTTTAGGGTGGACTGGTTGGATCTCCTTGCAGTCCAAGGGACTCTCAAGAGTCTTCTCCAACACCACAGTTCAAAAGCATCAATTCTTTGGCACTCAGCTTTCTCTATAGTCCAACTCTCACATCCATACGTGACTACTGGGAAAATGATAGCTTTGACTAGATAGACCTTTGTCAGCAAAGTATTGTCTCTACTTTTTAATATGCTGTCTAGGTTTATCATAGCTTTTCTCTTAAGGAACAATTTCATGGCTGCAGTCACCATCTGCAGTGATTTTGGAGCCCAAGAAAATAAAGTCTGTCACTGTTTCCATTGTTTCCCCATCTATTTGCCATTAAGTGATGGGATTGGATACCATGATCTTAGTTTTTTGAATGTTGAGTTTTAAACCAGCTTTTTCACTTTCCTCTTTCACTTTCATCAAGAGGCTCTTTAGTTCCTCTTTACTTTCTGCCATAATTGTGGTATCATCTGCATATCTGAGGTTATTAATATTTCTTCTGGCAATCTTAATTCCAGTTTGTGCTTCATCCGGCCCAGCATTTCACATGATGTACTTGCATTTAAGTTAAATAAGCAGGGTGACAATATATAGTCTTGAAGTACGCCTTTCCCAATTTGGAACCAGTCCGTTGTTCCATGACATTGTCACATCTAGTCCTTGTGAAATTCACCTCTGTGTGCAAGTGTTTCATGAGTTTACTTATAAATTGACTCAATAAGTCAATGAATACCAATAACTAAATTATGGCTTTACTTTCAGAAATGTGTTGTTAAGAGTCCTAAGTTGTTAGCATCTCTCAAGAATATTTTTTTCTTTTTTGGTACCCTTTTACCAGCCTTTCCCTCTATCCCCCACCATCCCTCAGCCCCTGGCAACTCAACGTTTGTTTTTTTGTTTTTAAGACTCAACATATAAGTGGTACCTTGCAGTGTTTGTCTTCCTCTGCCTGGTCTATTTCACACAGCATAATGTCTTCCAGGTTCATCCATGTTGTCACAAATGACAGAGTTTTCTTCTTTTAAGGCTGAGTAATGTTTCATTGTGTGCGTATATCCGTGTTGATGGGCACCTAGATGGTTCCTGCACCTTGGCTATGGTGAGTAATGCTGCAGTGAACATGAAAGTAGAGAGATCTCATCCACACAATGGTTTCCAGTTTTCCCAACAGCATTACTGAAAAGATATTTCCCTTATTGTATATTCTTCACTCCTTTGCCAAAAATTAATTGACTGTATATATACATGGGTTTATTTCTGTACTCTGTGCACTGATCTATTTTTATGCCTACGCTGTACTATTTTTATTATTATATGTTTGTAATATATTTGAAGGGGCTTCCCAGATGGCGCTAGTGGTAATGCAGGTGATGTAAGAGACCTGAGTTTGATCGCTGGGTGTGGAATCTAGGAGGGCGTGGCAACCCACTCCAGTATTCTTGCCTAGAGAATCCCATGGACAGAGGAGCCTGGAGGGCTACAGTCCATAGGGTCACAAAGGGTTGGACACAAGTGATGTGACTTAGCACACACACATATGGCATCACATCATGTGAAAATAAGGACAGTTTTGCTTCTCCCTTTCCAGGTTGGAGGTCTTTTGCTTCTTTTCCTTGCCCAGTAGCTCTGAATGGGACTTCCAGTGCTCTGTTGACTACAAGTGGCCAGAATGAAAACCCTTGTCTTGTTTCTGATCTTAGAAAAGAAAGTTTCAACATTTCACCATTGAGTATGATGTTGGATGTGGGCTTGTCATATGTGTTTATTACGTTGGAGTACATTCCGTCTATACATAGTTTGTTGAGAGTTCTCAAGAGTACGCTGAATGACTCACACTGCCTGAGGCACTATAGGAGATTCTAGATACGTAGAAATGGTAGGTAGAATTCTTATCCATTACGAGCTTTCAGTTTAAGGAAAATTCTAATGTTTATTTCAAGAAGTACTAAACAGTCAGTAGGTAGGGAAATGAATAGGTTATCAAGAAGAGAGAGAGGGCAAAATGAGCTTCAACCTAAAGGGAGGAATACAGGAGAAGAGAGGAAAGGAAAGCAGTTGAAAGGGTTAAAAAACCAACATTGCAAAAGATAAAGAGAAACAAATAATGTCAAAAACCTGTTCACTGCCAGCTTTATAGATAACAGCTCACGACCATGAACTGATGTAACAATGGGATAACTCTCTATGTTGGGCGTTGTCTCAGAGCATGGATTGCAATATGAAGTTTACAGACACATTTCTGGACTCTAAAAGGCTAAAAATTCAAACTTTCCTTTTATGAAACCCAAATTATACCACATTTCTTGTATTTACAGCTCATGAATAAAGTTTATTTTAAAGATTTTTGGTCTATTGTCCGTTGATAATCCATGTATGTGGTTAGCAGCATTTACTGATGGTCTCCTATATCTATCCACCACACCATGACTGTAGCCTTAAGTTAAAAGCTCCTAAACTGACAGCTTTGAACCAAATTTGAAGAAAGTCAGGTATATGCATTGTTGAGTAGGAAGGTAAGTGTTCCAGGAAACAGACGGAATGTGGCAAGCACAGAACTGTAGAAGTGGTAACAAGGGAATAAAAACGAATTTTATTGATTTAGTTAGTACCTGTCATTTGTTGGAAGCTTACATAATCTTCTTTGGAATGGCCTATTAACACGGATTTAATGATAAATCTCCATTCCTCTATTAAATGAGCCAGAACAAGTAGTATTCAGTACATGTCCCTGTAAGAAAAGCTATAGCAACGTGGTGATAGTTTTATGAATTTCTACAAGTTGACCTAAGCACCAAGGGGTTTGGGTTAGAGAAAAGTACACTGTCTGCATATTTTTTCCCTTACAAGTTTCATAGTATGAAATGTGTATCCAGTTTTTCATGAACAAGCTTTTTTTTTTAATCATCTTGACTGATTTATTTCTAATTATCAAAGTGGGCAATATGCCCTCCATATGTCATTTGTGTGAAATGACTGCATGTACCCCGTATAAGATCTGGATGCAGAGGATCTATGAGTCTTACATTTATTCAAATGAAGACCGAAGTCTTTTAAGATACCCGCCCAGGTATCTTGTGCAATCTTCTATCAGGATTGTATCTCTGTTGCAATTTGTATGACACTGCCTGTTTGGGATAGGATAAAGACTCAATGGTGACTGTCTGTGCTGTTTTCAAACTGAATATTCATCTAGTCCTTTGTGGCTACCATTTTTATCATGCATTCAGAACAGCTTCCCTTTGCTGATCTGCCATTTTCCTGCAAATCACTGTTTCCCTTGTATGATTTCTAGTGAGACAAGCTTAGACCTGGCTGCCTTTCTCTCAGCAATACAGAAAAGAAAAGTCTCTGGTGCCCATGCTGCAAAGAACGTTGATTCATGTGTAAATTATCATTTGGCCTTTGTATGCTTGGCCTGTGGAGAGTACACAGGCAGATAAAGACTCTGCGGGTCAGGGCTCAGGACGGGCAGGTTTCTCCCGTGGCTCCAGTTGTCACAGATTATCAGACATCTCTTACCATTATTTATTTGCGGTTTACCACGTAAAATAAATGCTAACACAGGAAATGCTTCTGTATATGATGCCGTGTACCTGTCCTGGTTTTGTTCTGTCAGCTCATGTTTTAACTACTGAGGAGTGCTTTCTGTTTTCTTGAAGTTAGAACTGATATCTTTCTGTTTCTGCCATCAGTGCTTGAGCTCCAGTGTCTCTCTTTCACTTGCTTCTATTAGCGTTGTCGTTTCTTCAAACTTGGTTGTTGTCCAGGTTTGTTGAGAACTGTAGATAATATCTCCATAACATACCCTATTAATCAAAGTAGATGTAAATTGCTGTGTGGGGTATGTATAGTGGCTTATAGATACTATGCAGAAATCAGATAGTTATATAAATCTATTTTATATAGCTGTTATCTGTGACTCAGTTGGTTTTGTTTAAAGTAAAATTATTTAACATGTACTCATTATTATCCACATTACTAAAAGAGATAAGCATGTCAAGATAAGATTCATGTCAATGTATGGCAAAACCAATACAGTATTATAAAGTAAAAAAATTTAAGAAAAAAAGATAACAGGAAAAAAAGAGATAAGCAAATCTGAATTTATAAGGTAAATCTCTGTATATATACAGTCCATTAAGAAATGTATTAATAAATCCCACAATGATCTAATGCCTTCAGTCTATTGTGAAGGTTTTATAATATGTGTCATAAGGGTATACCTGGCATATCTATTTCTGCAACTTTCAGTTATTTTTGTAATTCATATTATGTGTATATATTTTCACATTGTGATCCATGTTACTTTTTTTAAAGCACATTAGAAACCAAGAGAGTATGACACTTACCTTACTGGACTGATATTTATCAGAACGCTTGATTCATGAACCCTTCAGTAGGCTTTCCTCTTACTATAGTAAAATTAAGTGTTTTAAATAATACAGTTAGTATTTTAAAATCTTCCTTCATTTCTTTCAAAACAATGTCTTCACTGGTAAAGACCTTCTGTCCAGAAACAAATTTCTTTCACTTGGGCAAAAAAGTGTGATTTCCCAGTGCAACTTTTGGTATTGCAGTGGGAAAACAACGCCCTGTTTGTTTTGGGTGTGTTTTTGTAGTTAAGCACAATTCACCGTCCCCAAAGCCTGAGCTTTCCCTCCCGCCCGCGTCCCCCTGCTGAAGCTCCGCTGAGGTCTGGCGGGAGGCAGCCCTGCTCCGTTGTTACGAATGCCCTTGGACCAGTGTGGACCAGTGCTTCCCTGACCAGCCCATCCCACGGCCTCCTTGGCATGGAGCAGGAAGGGGATGGGTGTGTAAATAGTCAACCTACTTCTTTTTTCCCCTGACCAATTAAAATCACTTTACTCATTTTCTCCTTTTTTTTTTTCCTTATCTCCTCCTTGACTGAAATAATTCACTGAGTTTAGCCTAACTGGAAAACGAAAAACAAGAGGAAACTTCTAGATTTGTTTTTGGGGATGGACACCACTAGCTCAGCTACCTTGCATGCCTGGGTGCTAAGTCGCTTCAGTCATGTCCAACTCTTTGTGACTCCATGGATGTAGCTCACCAGACTCCTCTGTTCATGGGATTCTCCAGGCAAGAACATTGGAGTGGGTTGCCACGCCCTCTTCCAGGGCATCTTCCCAACCCAGGGATTGAACCCAGGTCTTCTGCATTGCTGGCAGATTCTCTACTGCTGAGCCACCAGGGAAGCCCTCAGGTACCTTCCTCAACCCTAAATGGTAACTGTGTCAAAAAGTTCATATTTTGAGCCTGCATAAACTGTTCGGTCCAGATAATCTAACCGTTCTATCACTTGATTGACTACGGTTGTCCATAGTATGGTTTCAACCAGGAGAGGGACTAGGGAAAGCCCAGCTGAGGAATACAGAGATTGGCTGACACAGTAAGAAGACAGCCGTGGGTGAGACTCGAAGGTGAAGTTGTCGAGAGCAGTCTTGCTTAATCCTGTCTCTCTACTCAGTGATGCACTGGGTGGCTGTCGGGGGGCGGGGGGTGGAAACAGTGATTATATTGGAGATTTTCTCAGTGTTCCTGTAACGCATGCAGAATTATGAAGAAGTCACATGCCTTTGTTTGCACAGTTGTATAATTGGTGTCTACTAAGGACATTAGTTGGGATTCCCAGATGGTGCCGTGGTGAGAAGCATCTGCTTGCCAATGCAGGAGACACGGGAGGCGCGAGTTCAATCCCTGGGTTGGGAAGATGCGCAGGAGGAGGAAATGACAACCCCCTCCAGTATTCTTGCCTGGAAAAATCACATGGACAGAGGAGCCTGGTGGGCTACAGTGTATCGGTTCACGAAGAGTTACAGATGTCTGAGCAGCCGAGCACTCATGCATTCAAGGACATTAGTTAGGTGTGTATAAATATATTTCATGTACATGGTATCCAGCATGTAAATATAACACTTGAGTATAAGTATCAACAGTTGTGGCAATTTTCCTAAGAATATATCATATGCATCTGTGTTGAGAAAGGCATGCTATAATTATGACAATTAAAGACATTTTAAGGTAGCGAACAGATTTGTTTTTCTATATACTAATTTATTTACCCTGGTAGCTGAACTCAATACAGCATCTCCTTTTTAGTTTATCCATGAGGGGATATAGTGTGTTTCAATTTAAGCCCTTTTGTCTACAAGCAATAGAGACCCACTCAGCTCATTTGGATTGAATTTATAGTTTGTCTCCTAAAGAAGATTTTTATAGGAAACGTCTAAGAACTGAACTCTATCCTGAAAATTTAAGCTATTTAAACTTTATAATGTTGTAATGTGAAATGAATCCAGCAGGTGTGATTGTGAGGGTAATCATTGTCTGTGATCGGAGAGTCGTTGACAATTAATATTCCTGTGTGAAGCAGCCACTCTCGCCCATTGTCTCCCAGGGGACATTATCCCTAGTCAAGTCTCATTTCTCTCTCTTAATTCTTCTGTTCACTATGTACTGACCAACTTCTTCCTCTTACTTGGGGCTTCCCTGGTGGCTCAGTGGTAAATAATCCCCCTACCAACGCAGGAGATCAGGTTCGAGCCCTGGGTCAGAAAGGTCCCCTGGAGAAGGAAATGGCAACCCACTCTTGTCTGGAGAGTCTCATGGACAAAGGCGCTTACTCTCCCTGCCCACTGAGAACCTTGGCAAACGCATGGTCTTTAGGTCTCTCTATTCTCACTTCAGCTGCAGTCCTCCAGCAGTCTGTTTCTTCCATTTAAATTCTTCAGAAAAAAAAAAAATTTTTTTTTCATCTTTTTGCTTCAGGTCAGAGATGATGGTCCTTTGAGTTGGCTGTATCAGTGTCCATCCCTGGCCCAACCAGCTGGAGACAGGAGGCGCAGGGTCATGTGATAGAAAAGATGGCTCCTGCTGTCTCTGGAAACAGGTCTATAAGTAACGCAGTTTCACTAAAAGGGGTGGTTGATGAGCACATGTTATGATTGGCACCTCTGGTATATAAGCTTACTTCAAATGGAACATCAAACTACTAACAAGATCTATTGCTTAAATGTCGCTTCCTCAGGGAAGTCCCAGACTAGACTGCATATGCACTCCTAGTATGTGCTCTCCTAATATTCTGCATTTAATCATTATCATACTAAAACTCAAACTCAGCTCACTGTTCTGTCTTGTACCTGCCCAGTTTCTGGCTCATACCAACACCCAAATGTTTGTTGTTTGAGAAATAAGTGCCTCAAACCTATAGGAATCAAGTGTTTCAAGTCAGAAGTTTAGTCATCTTCCAAAAACCAGCTTTCCTTCCTTCCTAAATGTCCGCATTTCCGGCAGTGATATTATCAGTGTCTGTCACACAGATGCCGACTCACCCCTCTTCATCCTCGCGGCGGTCGTGTCGGCCGGCTTCTTTTATCTGTCACTTCTGCATCCCTACCCCTGCTGCCTTAGTCCAGGTCTTCGTCACCTCCACCTAACTGGTTATGTGGTTCCTAAAATCTCGCCCTTTATCATATCCTGCACAGCTTCCTAAAAAGCGGCTTTTCACACCTCTTTCTCTATGGGAAAAAAAAAAAACTTTGTTGGCTCCCCTTGTATGTAAAGAATGAAATCCAAACTCTTCAGTTTTGCTCTCTCGTTCCTGCTCAATCTCCGGTTAGGCTTGCTCCTACCATCCCACATGC
>SJYV01009928.1:418843-445708 GCA_006410875.1 Neotragus pygmaeus
CTAGATGGACCTTAGTCGGCAAAGTAATGTCTCTGCTTTTGAATATGCTGTCTAGGTTGGTCATAACTTTTCTTCCAAGGAGTAAGCGTCTTTTAATTTCATGGCTGCAGTCTCCCACCTATACCCCCTACTACTTATACACTGTGGTTTTCCTTAAGGCATGGAAGAAGAGCCAGATGCTGGGCAGCAAAAAAAAAGCAATCTCAAGTGTCCATTGTAGATATCAAGTCAAGAATATTTGAAGAGGACAGCAGATTTAAAGACTCAAACACTTAGAATGATAGAATCACTGAACACAGTAAGAAAAGTGAGGGAAATGGATTGGATATGAGGCAAAGCATTAAGTTTTCCATTGCTAATATATTCTAACTGTAAATCTGTCCTATAAATTGGCTCAAGCCAGTCTCCACTTATATATATACATAGTCATTTATATGCAAATGATAATATAACTGAAAAGTAAGCTCTTAGAGGGAATGTATCTAGAGAGTGAAGAACACAAATATCTCATCTTATCTGAAACTGGCAGATAATATTTCTGTTTGGATCTTACTTTAAAATGTATAAAATGCTTTCACATATAACATCTCATAGAGCTATCGAGAACAATGCTGTGAAGTAGGTATCGTGATTATCCACATTTTATACATGAACAAACCGAGGCTCAGCAAGGTGATCCACACAGAATCGTAAAGCTGGAATGTTAGAATTAGACATTTCACCCAGGGGTTATATCTGCAAGCCCGTTATGTTCTCCAGAATACTACAGTTACAAATAGATATTTCCAGGAGGAAGCAGAAACAAAAGGAAGGAATCAGAGAGATGATAGGATTGAGTCTGAAGCTATGGCTAAGAGGTCAGTGAGAAAGTAATTCAACGGTGTCTTTTAGCAACAGAAACCAGAACAGAAAAAAATGGATCTCACATTTTAGAACAGAAAAAAATGGCTCTCACATTCAGTTAGAAAACTAGTCAGTGATTATTGAAAGGAGAGTTTCCAAACAGCAAAGTGATGATGATAAAAGTTTTGCAGTTATCAAGGAGGGATTTGATTTTTTTTTTTAATGGAAGGTTCTTATGCTGAGGGTGTGTTCAAGTAATGCTATCAGCAAACAGGTATTAAGAATCAATGTATAGCTAAGATAAGGAATAAAGTTCGGGAAGCATGAGCATGCCAAAAGGAACGAGGATAATGTAATAGAAACATAAAGACATCAAAGAGAGGAAAAATACATTTGCGTGTGATTGTCTCGCAACTAAGCATTCTAAAGTACAAAATGCATTTCTGTGATCTGTTGTGGAAGGAAGAATAGGCACAAAGAAAGGAAGGTATTTCAAGCTGGAGTTACAGAAACCATAGCAAATGCTTCTTCAGCATTCTCCATTACCGTGTGGTAGAATACTATGAAGAGGCATAGAGAGGACCACAAGCTTCATCACAGGGGAAGCTCTCCAGATTTTCTCTCTTACACAAAGCCCTTTCTAGGGTCACCATAAACTCTCTTGCAGTGGCCTCTGGGGAAGTAGACGTCAAGAAGCATTCAAGGTCATTGCATAGAAAACTACTCAGAATCACTGATTTTCTTTTTTCCTCCCTGTTTTTTTTTTTTTAATTTTTCTGAATACAACTAAATGATAAGCTCTTCAAAGACAAAGACCAACATGTCTAATTTATTCATCCTCACACCTAGCACAGTACATATAGCA
The DNA here is from genome assembly GCA_006410875.1 of Neotragus pygmaeus. Lineage (NCBI taxonomy): Eukaryota > Metazoa > Chordata > Mammalia > Artiodactyla > Bovidae > Neotragus > Neotragus pygmaeus. The sequence continues at coordinate 420,552 of SJYV01009928.1, forward strand.
TGTAGGAGCAACTCAATCCATGTTTACTAAACTGAACTGAATTATTTTAAAATGTAAAGTCAGAGTCACTCATTCATTCAGATACTCAGCATACTGACACTAAAGTCAGAAACACAAGACGCTGCCCACTTGCCAGTTTTGTGACTTTGGGCAGTTCATAATATTACCTCTCTGGGCCTCAGCTTTCATTTCTGGACTTAGGAATGTTGACTTCTCTATTACTAAACTCACCAGATTGTTATAAGGACAGAATCTGGTAATGCATATGAAGATAAACCAGAAGTTATCAAGTGCTATACCAAAAAATGGCATTCTCCTATGGAACTAGTAGTGCCAAGACGCTCCCGTGGTTGACAGGTTTCTTCGTCAAATCTAAAGGCTGAGTTCAATAAAGGTAAGCAGGCTTATTATGAGCAGATGTTCTTAGAATCTTTCAGTAGCAAATAAACTTTGTGAAAGTATGAGAATGGGCGAGAATGAATGTCTTTAAGACTGAAAGAAAGACTTTTGGTCCCAGTGGGAGAGGGAGAGGATGGGAAGCCTTGAGAGAGTAGTTCTGGAACATGTATATTACCATGTGAAATAGATAGCCAGTGGAAAACTGCTGTATGGCGCAGAGAACCCAAAGCCAGTTTTCTGTGACAACCTAGAGGCATAGGTTAGGGAGGGAGGATTACAAGAGAGGGGATATGTGTATGCCTGTGGTTGATGCATGTTGATGTATGGCAGAAACCATCACTATGCTGTATAGTAATTCTCCTCCAATTAAAAATTTTTTAAAAAAGCATCCAGTTCATGTGAAGTGAAAGTTGCTCAGCCGTGTCCGACTCTTTGCAACCCCAGGGACTATACAGTCCATGCAGTTCTCCAGGCCAGAATACTGGAGTGGGCAGCCTTTCCCTTCTCCAGGGGATCTTCCCAACCCAGGGATTGAAGCCCGGTTTCCTGCCTTGCGGGCAGATTCTCTACCAGCTGAGCCACCAGGGAAGGCCAGTTCATGCGAGTCACATCAAAACACTCAGTAACAGTCGGTCTTATACTTCAGGGAGCGTCCTGTGCCGGGCACTGTCCTTGCATTTTATGTATATGTACCTAAGTTCTCATCACAAACTGCAGTGAATGTATTGTTGTTAGTTAGTCCCATTTTTACGGATTAAAAAAGAAAGAGGAATTAAAGAACTTGCTCAGGATTATAGCTGGCAAATAGCATTTTTACATTTAAGGAAATAAGCACTAAGATAAGTGACTTAAGCAATATTTGCTGTTTCTTTTATTCTCTTTTTTTCACTCTGCTACAACTCTAGTTCATATCTGTATTTCCTCAAAGTACTCCAAAGTGTGTTCTGTGAAATAAAATCCACGCAACTCTGCCCAGAGAAGCACATTGGTCAGATATGTTTGGGAGATGGTATACCCTGAAATCCTCTTTTTCTGTGTCACAGGGCACATTAATCCCTCTGAGAAAAGCTGCTGTAAGGAGCCTTCCAAAACTTTTAACAGAACCTTAAATCAGCAGCCCTGTTGATGTCCCGCAAAGCCAGAGGTTGACGGAATGAACTTTTAGAAAGGTTGAGAGTTGTTAAGTTGCCAGTTTGTACCAAAAGACATGGAGCACCATCTTCACCATAAAACATATAAAGTTGTAAACGCACAGTTGATCTGATAATTTTCCTGAATGAGTTCGACCAATTTCCTAAAGGTTTTTCCATGTAATGTTTTCTTAACTTTGACCACAGTTGGGGCTATAACAAAAGATAACAGAAATTCAGATCATTTTTTCAAGTGAGAAACTATACCCTAGTATAAACGGTTGGATTTATTCTATGTTACTGAGAAGTATTACCTTGATTATTAAAAACAAGTGTAAGTCAGTGATTTTAATCTAATGGAGTAAACATTTCAACTTGGAGGAAAAGCCAATGACAGAACTATTTCTTCCTCTTCTAAAACCAAGAGGAGAATAAAGAATGTTAATTCACTTAGCTCTGTCAGACCAAGATCCTTAATTACTTGAGTCATTTAAAATTTCTTTTGAGTAAGAATAGCTTGGTACCCAAACTCATTTGAACGTCAAATACTTGTGGATCAACTCAAATGAAAATACTGTTTTGTCTCTTTTTCTCCTTGGAAAATGTAATGTGCATTCCCTGTTTTCGTTACTCCATTGTCATGTATTTTGTTAAAGTGGCATAGAGTTTAAATTATTATTATATGCCCATTAGTTCTGCTGCCTTGGGATGTAATGACTCATATTAGTAGTGTATGTAATGAAAAGGGTTGGTGAATTTCTACGGAACTGTCCTTATGGGACTATAATTTTTAACATTCTCTGGAAGCTTTGCAAATCCTTTAATGATAAAGTGCTCTTACTCTGTCTTTATCATCGACAAGTTCATAAAGACCAGAACTGCTTCCTGTAGATGCTGAACCCAACACCCTGTTGATATGATAAGTTCCATGCGTAAAGAGTCACCAAGAATACATAATTAAAATGTTGCCATCCTAAGACAGATAAGGTGATTCTGTAATCTTGTTAGCAGTAACACTTGACTGAGGTCTCTACAATTTATTAGATGTGTTTATCTATTTGAGGTAGTTACAAACACCATGTAATCATTATAGACGTATTCCTGTCCTAAATTTTAAATCATTTAGGACTGTAGAAGAAGAACAAAACTGATATAGACTAATTAGCTCAGTTGGTAGTATGTGTTCAGTCGTGTCTGACTCTTTGTGACCCCATTTACTGTAGCCCACCAGGCTCCTCTGTCCAGGGAATTTTTCAGGCAAGAATACTAGAGTGCAGTGCCGTTTCCTACTCCAGGGGGTCTTCCCAGCCCAGGGATCAAACCCATATCTCTTGTGTCTCCTGCATTGGGATGCCCATTTTAATTTATATTTCCATAGATTTTTTTTTAACATGTTCCAAATTTCGTATGGGCTTCCCTTGTGGCTCCGATGATAAAGAATCTGCCTGCAATGCAACAGACCCGGATTCAATCGCTGGGTCTGGACGATCCCTTGGAGAAGGGCATGGCTACCCACTCCAGTATTCTTGACTGGAGAATTCCATGGACAGAGGAGCCTAGCAGGCTATTGGAATCACAAAGAATCAGACACGACTGAGGGACTAAAAAAAACAAAACACCTCCTATAAATGGCCTATAGCGCATCTATTCTTTTGTATTGGACTTTTTTCACCTAACATATTCTTTTTGAGATCACTGGTTCGTTCTTTTTAATTACTAAGAATTCATTTTATGAATATTATCAAAATTGTGTATCCATTTATTTCACCTTAATTTTTACAAGGCATATTTTGATTGGAAGGCAAGTTCTGGGTTGGTGAAGGTGTCCTTTTCCCCTTGTTTTGTTTGTTTTTAATAATTATTTTATCGTCGTCTAGCCCCATTGTTTCTGATGAGAAGGTGGCTATCATCCGTATCATTGTTCAACAATATGTATTATGTCCCTTTTCCCCTGGCTGCTGTCAGGTTTTTTCTTTGTCTTTTGATTTTAGTGATCTTACTACCATGCTCCTAATGTGATATCCTTTGCATTCATCCTGTCAGCATCTGCTGGACTTTGATACGTAAGTTGGTGTTTTTACAAAATTTGGGATTCGTGGATATTACTTATTTTTGCTGCCCTATTCTCTCTTTTTTCTTCTTTGGGACTCCAATTACATATAAATTAAATGGTTTTATATTGTCTCACGAGTCTCACGAGTCACTTAAGCTGTGTTCATATTTTTCCCAGTCTTCTATTTTTTTTTTAGCTCTGTTGATTCCACTTGATCAGTTTTCAGGTTTACTGGAGCTTTCTTCTGCTTCAATTAAGTATATCCAGTGGCTTTTCCTTACAGATATTATAATTTACAGTTCTAGTTTTTCCACTTGGTCCTTTTTTAAAGTTTCAGTTTATCTGCTAAGACGCTGTTATCTTTCACTTAATTCGTCCATCTCTTTAAATCCTTGGGGGTGTGTGTGTGTGTGTGTGTGTGCGCGCGTGCGCGTGCACTTGTGCACTTAGTCACTCAGTCATGTCTAACTCTTTGCAACCCCATGGACTGTAGCCCACCAGGGTCCTCTCCCCGTGGGATTCTCTAGGCAAGAATACTGAAGTTGCCATTTCCTACTCCAGGGAATCTTCCCAATCCAGACATGGGATCAAACCCATGTCTCTTGCATCTCCTGCGCTGGCAGGCATATTCTTTACCACTGTGCCACTAACTTCTTGGATGTGTTTATAGTCTTAGTTTGCTGATTCTGATGTCCAGATCATCTTTCTGTTTCTGTTGTTTTCCTTTTTTCTCTTTCTTTGGTTCACATCTTCCTATATTTCTTTGTGTACCTAGTAAGTTTTTATTACATGTTAGATACTGTGGATGATGAATTGTTGTCTCTTGGGATTCTGTTTTATTCTTTTGGCTTTTTTTTGTAGTGGGCATGTAAATTATGTATGGATGGTGGATGACCCTGAACTTATACAGACTTGGTTTTGTTATGCAAAACCAAGCAACTTTGTTATGGTGAAATTTGCCCTTATTTTTAGAATGAATCCTTAGACATGGGATGTCACCTTTACTCCTAAGGAATAATCCTGGATTTCAATGGAAAAGCCCACAGTATTTATCCAGTCTCTATAATTTGATAGGATTCAAACTCTAAACTGTCTCTCCCGTGGTGGACAGCTGCTTAAATCTCTGCTCAGCTGTTTCAGCTTTCTGTCCATAGCCGCCTTCTGATTCCTTGGAGTCTTCTTCATGCAAACATTGTTCAAAATTCATCTAAAAACTTGAAAGGAATTTATACCTATTTGGAACTTTCCCCCTCTGTGGTTGGCTACTTTTTTCAGGACTTTTCCTTCCTAGTTCCCAGCTGTTCTGGCATCCTAGAATTCCATCTTCTTGACACTTTGAGCCAATAATTACAGTCTTTTGCTTGGATTCTAGCCACCTGGCACTGGGTAGAAAGGAGAATTCTCTCAAGTTAAGAGCCACCCAGTGCAGATCCCTGCTTTGAAGGGTTTAATCTCCTCCATCTTATACCTGCTTCTGGTTGCTTTCCAAAGCCATCAAATACTTGTATGTTATGTTTTGTCCAGAGTTGATTATTGCTACCAATGGAAGGGTTACCTGATGATCAGAACAAGAATTTTCAGTATTTTTAAATGTAATTGCATAGAACTGTGGTTAATTTATCTATTATTAAAGTATTGGATTTTTGTAAACAAAAAAGTATGTTTTGCATAGGGAAAACAGCATCTGAAAAAATAGATTTCAGGTTATTTCTGAATGGTGGAATTATTAATGAATTTAATTTTTTTTCCTTTTTCTTATCTGTGTTTTCTTCTTTTTCTCTCTAGCAACCATAGGTTGAACGTTATGTTCTTTCTTTGTTGTCCTAAGCAAATTTTTTGTTTATGATGCCTATTTATAATAATACTTGTGCTTCTTCAATGCATTTCATATTATGACTTCACTAGGTTAACTGTCTAATAAAATCCTAGTAGTATATCTATATGGTAAACAATACTCTTTCTGCTTTTAGGAATAGATAAATTGAGACAAATCAAAGTTAAACAGCTTATCCAGAATTTCATGCATATTGATAGACTAGTCAGAAATAGATTTAAAATTTTAAGTCCCTCAGTTCAGCTGTGTAAACTATTTCTAAGCCATCAGCAACAATGTATGCAGTTAATTCTACATTCTCTAATGGGTATGGAAGAAAATTATCATAGTTAAATATAAGCCTCAAATATTTTAGAAACTTCACTTTTGTCACTGATTTCAATCGCCTCTTCATCAAATCTTTCACTGGAGCTTCCAGCAAGTTGAGAATTTGACTGATTTTAATTATAATTCAGATTACCTTCCAAGGTCTAACAAGAAAATGACAGGAAGGCAGGCATTGAGTTTTCTTCTTTCCTGGATTGCAAACTTCTTTTAAAAATACAATCAAATGAATATCTATTATTTACTGATAGATATGTAAGCTTAAACTGGAATGTTTCAATCATTTTCTTATGTTTTACTAGTTACTAAGATAGTTTACTAGAAATGTCATAGAACTTAGTGCTAAAATTAGTGTTGTCATTCTGAAGTTTCAACCTTGAAAGTGTCATTTGCTCAGTTGTGTCCATCTCTTTGTGACCCGTGGACTGTAGTCTGCCAGGGTCCTTTGTCCATGGGATTCTCCAGGCCGGAACACTGGAGTGGGTTGCCATTTCCTCCTCCAGGGGATCTTCCCCACCCAGGGATCAAGCCTGGGTCTCCCGTATTGCAGGCAAGCTTCTTTACCTTATAAAACTACCTTGTAAAAGATACAAAATAAAGTTATCTTTGTATCTTTCTTGTATAAAAACAAGAATTAATAATTACTAAATCTTAATAGGTTTCCCTGTGTGATCCTAGATTGAATTTTTTTTTAATGTTTTAGTTTTTTGGCCACGCCACACAGTATTGTGGGATCTTAGTTCCCTGACGAGGAGTGGAACCTGTGCCCCCCCACATGGCATGTGCAGAATCTGAAGCACTGGACCACGAGGGGAGTCCCTGGATTGGACTTTGTATTAGTAAAAATGCCATAAGGACAGCTGGCAAAACCGGCATACAAATGGGAAGATAAAAGAGTGTCGCACAAGGGTAAACTCTTCTGAATTTGATTACCGTAGCTTACATAAAAGGATCTCTTCATTGTTAGGAAATACATTCTAAAGGGTATGACATTTGTAACCCACCCAGATAATTGAGAAAAAATAATGTGTATACACAAATATGAGTGTGTTCACAGAAGTGCACAGAATAAAAGAGTAAAGGCTAAAAGCAAGCATAATGGTTTTTCTAAAGTTTGAGTACAAAATATTCTTTTGAAATATATAATATGCACTGTACCATCGCTGAGGCAGTTTTCTGCTCTGTGTGCCATGAGAAAATAGCGTCAAGCCCAGAGCTATGTCTCGGTTTCTTAAGAAACGCACTTTCTAATGAAATTCTTTTTTCAGGAACTGCTTTCTTCAACTATAATTTTAGTTTGTAAAAGATACACTTTTCTAAATCAGGTATTTCCTCTCTGGTGATAAATCTTGAACTGCTATATTTTGGTCAAATGCAGTTCTGAAATAAAGTGTGAAATATCATCAGTGATAAAGCACATGTAATGTCCTGACTTACATATATAAAATGTAAGTTTAAAAATCAGGCAAAGATTATTCCCAAAATTTCAAAACACGTTCTCTAATAATTGCGTTAGATACTACATGGCAGTGTCTTGGGCTTGCATCGTCCCAGGCTCTCAGCATTTTCTCTATTTCACTTTTAAAGAAAAGGAATGAGAGTTTTACAGTTCCCATATTTCACTGAGACCCATGCTGTCCTTCATCTTTTTGGCTGTTCTTTTGTGTCAGGAAGAGATGTGAGTTACATAAAATTGAAAACGTTGCTTTCCGTGTGAAAGTCTACAAAAAGCTTATTGTGCTGTGTTGGGGGAAAAAATTTTTCTTCTTTTTAAAAATACTGGATCTAGAATGCTTACAAAGAGACCTGATGTTTAGGAAATGACCTGTTGATTGGCTCTCTAAAGTTCATTTGGCTTATGGAAAATTGGTATCTTTCATCAGCTGAGAACAAATACTGATCTTCCCACACTCAAGACACATTCAAGGTGCTGTTTTAACAAAAATAATGATAATAATAATATGGATATAAAAAAAGAAAATGCAGATTTTGTAGAAGTATCATGCTAACCTATGACAGTAATGGTCTTTTTCTGTATTCCATTAACTGTGTCCATATCAGATCACTGTGGCATGGGTCATTTTATTTCGGGCCATTACTACTGTGCAAAACTTCTGTATTTAATGCCCATCTTTGGAAACATAACCAGGAAATGTGGATCTCACAGCAGGTTTTTATCTGGCTTTAAAAGATGAACTTAATGAGGGAATGAAGAGAGAAGGAAAAGCCTAGAAAAACTAAATAGAAAAATGCATTTAATGTTTATATTCTTTCTGGCCTGCAGTATACTGGTTACCGATCAGGAAGAAAAATGCTTTCCAGTTTGGGCAATTTTTGTTGTTGTTGGACCATTCATGTGTTTCAATCTCATTCCCCTTTAATCAGTACAGTTCAGTCGCTCAGTCGTGTCTGACTCATTGCGACCCATGGACTGCAGCACCCCAGGCCTCCCTGTCCATCACCAATTCCCAGAGCTTGCTCAAACTCATGTCCATTGAGTTGGTGATACCATCCAACCATCTCATCCTCTGTCGTCCCCTTCTTCTCCTGCCTTCGTCCTCTGTTGTCCCCTTCTCCTCCTGCCTTCTATCTTTCCCAGCATCAGAGTCTTTTCCAATGAGTCGGCTCTTCACATCAGGTAACCAAAGTATTGGAGTTTCAGCTTCAGCATTAGTCCTTCCAATGAATATTAGGACTGATTTCATTTAGGATAGACTGGTTTGATCTCCTTGCAATCCAAGTGACTCTCAAGAGTCTTATCCAGTACCACAGTTCTAAAGTAGTTGTCTGAATAATATAATAATATAATTATCTTCAAAAAATATGATTCTCTAAAGAATATATAGGTCATCCATTCCTTTAGATGTGTATAATTTTATATCTTGAGCACCTGACTGTCAGGTCACCTAAAATTCATTATACTGATGATGTCAACCTAGTTTTATTTCTCCCAGGTTGCTCTTTAGTAGCGTGCCATAAGTCTGCATTAAGGATGCAGTTATTAAAAACAACTGTTCTGCACAACTGGTTTGCTTTTACCACCTCGATGCAGTGAATTATCATCAACTGTGTTGCCTTCTATGTATTTGTCAACAGAAAGCTCAGTCAAATTTTTTACCATCATCTGGCAATTACACAGGTTTACGTATTAGTCATCCTTATGTGTTAATCTTACCCTATCCCGGCCTCTATGCTATTTCTCTACTGTTTTTCACTTATTTCTCTTTTGTCCTACTATAATGTATATATAAGTCATCTTAAATGCTTTTTCAATGAAATATATGAATAAATATTAAATAAGTAAAAGTAATACTATACTTTTGCTTCATATAACATTATTAAAGTTTTCACTGTACAATTTTAGCCCCATTTTTTATATTTTGTAAATAAATTTTTTTCTAGTCAATGGGTTATAGCATTCTTTATTAGAGATTCCTGAAGTACTTTTGTCTTGATGATATCGGTCTTCCTTTATTTTTGTAGGAAAGTTTTTAACGATTCATGATTCTACTACTACTTATACATTGTTGCGCCCCCAAACACTAAAATCTGACTAACTGAAGACGTCTTATTGTCAGTAACCAACATCTTCATGTCTCACTGTACAGATTAATCCTCCACTGTAGTTAACCTTTTTCAGTGGATTCCCAAGCTTTCCCATCAGTGTGACTTTTTAAATTTTCCCTGTGGAAGAGAAATAAAATAATAGATGCCATTCACATTCAGTGATGCCCAAAGGATACAGTTGAGATTCTTTGGGTGGTAATTCCCATCCATTGCCACTTTAACAAGATCCAAGTAATAATTGTAACAGTGATTTTAAAATATTTGGGGGGGAAAAGAGACCTTTATGAGTCTATAATTAACTTTAAAATGTTGCTTAGAACCAGGGTACAAAGCAAAGAAGTAGAAACAATATGTACTTGTCAAATTTTGTAACACATGTAAAATCTACTTTACATCAATTGCAATATCTTATACCCCAGGACTGCAACTGTTTACAAACCCAAAAGTAAATTTAATTCCAGAGAGGAAAATTTAATTTTCCCCTGTAAGTCTCTGGACAGTTGCAGAAAAGCCTATATGGACAGTCCAATTAGAATTTTGAAATGTCTTTTTAGGATAAAGTTTAGTACAGATGCAGTAAGGATTATAATTATAAATAATTTTCATAACCCTTCCTAATAATTATTTAGCCATATCTATTTCTATTCAGTTTTTAATCATAAGTCAGTCCTTAGTGGAACTTAAGGACTGATACTCTAAAATATTATCTGGTATTGAAGTAACCAGTCCTATCTAATATATGCCCACATCATTTTCTAAACTAGGAATAATAGGAATTTACTGTGTTTACTTGACATATTTGAGACTATATATTTCATTTAAAATCAATGCATTTTTATCTTAATGGGAGATATTATTCTATATGTATTGATGGTGTTGTGTAAATAAGTTCAGGATCCTTTAAGGATTCTTCTCATGTAGAAGGCAGTTGGATTATGTGATTTTTTTTGTTTAAGAAAAGGACATTCAGAGAGGAAATGCCTTGGGGGACAGAATTGAGAATAAAATTAAAGTAGTATCAGACAGGTGAGGGCAAATTCTAGACTTAACTTAAATTGAAAAGACACCCCAGTGTTAGGAGCATAAGTGGTCCTCCAGAAGCTGTATGTCATAAGGTGACCAGGAGCTTTCATGACCAGTAGTGAGCAACTAGATGACATTACCGGACAAAACCTCTTCTTTCTTTAAAGTGCATCATCCCAAAATCAACTAGAATAGACAATGTAATAATTTTATGCCAGATTTATATTATTCACAATAATTTGTTTTGTGTGATATTTCATTTGTCTCTATTAGTTAATGTTCTGAGTAAATTTGGAGGCTATTTTGCTTATAGTTCACAGTTTCCTTAAATTTACGACTAGAAGAAATGAAAGCTCTAAGAATTACAAAAGAAAAAGCTGAAATTATTCAGATATGATTGTTCATGTAGAAAATTCAAAATCTACAGATAAATTTTTAGGATGACAAGGGTAATTTAGGAAATTTGCTAGATACAAAATAATTATACAAAAACCAATTGTATTTCTATATACCAACAACAAGCAGTTAAAGATCTGTTTATGGTAGCATCAAAAACATGTCATACTAAAAAAAAACAAAGTTAAGGGACATAGCATGTTCATAAATTCACTCGACACAGCAAACTTGTCTTTTCTCCCCAGATTGATAACAGAAGTTTAAGGTAATTCTTATCAAAATCCCAGCAAGATTTTTTTGTAGATACAACCCTTTGAGGTTTCCAAGACGACCCTCACTTGTGACACCAACCACAAGCAGGCGTCACTAAGCCATCCTCAGGTCTCGGCGTTTGCCGGAAGCACGCACAGTGCTCACTGCAGGCCGTTACAAGTCTAGTACAGCAGAGGGGTGTGGACTAAAATTAGCCAGGGGAAAGCACCTAGGGCAGAGTCCAGAAAGTTCCAAGGACGAATTTCCATTTGCCCTCTTCCAGTCGAGTCTTGGCTAGGGCTATCTTTTTCCAGCAACAGTGTGTAAGAATACACATAGAATAGTGCAGACTGGGGAAACTCACTTGAACCATGGTGTCCAGAGTTTTTATTGGGACTCAGCTCATATTGACATGGTTGACCACTTGCCTTGCTGACTTTAATCTCCAGATACTCCAGAGGTCCAGCTGAAACCTTTTGAGGCAAGGTCAAATAAATCATTACTCTACAGTAGACATACATAACTTTATTCCAAAATTTACATAAAAGGGCAAAGGAACTAGAATACTCCAAACAGCTTAGAAAAAGAAGAATAAAGTGGGGAGAATCAGTCTCTGATTTTAATACATCACTGGCAAAGATACAAAGAAAACTAGATCACTCACACGTTGCTGGAAGGACTGTAAAACTGTGTGATGATCATGAAAAATAGTGAGGGAATTTCTTGCAAAACAAAACATGCAAGTAATATACAGCCCAGCAGTTGTACTCTTGGGCATTTATCCCAGAGAAATGAAGATTATGTCACAGAAAAACTCATACATGAATATTTAGAGCAGCTTTATTTATAATAGCCAAAAAACTGAAAACAACCCAGATATCCTTTGAGATGGGAATGGTTAAACTGTGGTACATCCATATCATGGAACACTACTCAGCAATAAAAAAGAACAAACTATTGATTCATAGAACAACCTGGATAAAACTCCAGAGAATTAAGCTGAATGAAAAAAGCCAGTCCCATGAGATTATGTACTGCATGATTCCATTTATATAATATTCTTCAAATGACCAAATTCTAGAAATGAACAGATAAGTGGTTGCCAGAGGTTAAAGAAAGGCTGGAAGGAAGGTGGATGTGGCTATAAAGTGAAACATGAGTGATCTTTGTGGCGATGGAAAGTTCTGTAGCTTAACTGTAGCATGTTAATGTCCTAGTTGTCATCTTAAAGTATGGTTTTATAAGATGTTCCTGTAACAGGAATCCTAAACAGGACACGGGATCCATTTGTGTTATTTCTTACAACTGCATATGAATCTATAATTATCTAAAAATAAAAAGTGTAATTATAAATGAATGAATCCAAAAAAATGAGGTGCAGATCCTCTGTGGAGAAACTCATAAACCTTCATTAAGAGACATTAAAGATGATCTCAATAAATTGCAAGATGTATCACAGTCACCAATTACGGGAGTCAACATTGTAGGTATATCAGTTCTCCCTAAAGTAGTGTATATAGGCTTACGCAATTCCAAATCATTAAGTGACTGGGGCAGTCTCTAATGGTTACTTTCCCACCTTGTCTTTCCTTCACCTCCTCTTCCTATTGGCCGCACAGCAGACGTCTGTGCTTTTCAGAGTCTGACAAAACAATATAAAATGATGCTGTAGATACAAAGGTTCGTCTGATTCACGTATGTATTCAGAATACCACTAGCACTTTGCTTTGTGAAGTCACTAGTTTTAACTGCTGTGATCTTCTGTATGCTTCCATTTCCTTCATCAGAATAGTGCGAAAACCATAGAAAACATCTATGAATTTATGTTTTATTATGTCTTAATAGCATCAGGTTTCTGGTGAATTCTGTTTTAGACAGTTTTTATACAACATACATCTATTAAGCCTCAGCTGTGCTTTCTGGAATAAAAAGTTTTGAGGCATTACCCTCAAAGGATTTGGAGATAAAACAAGGTATTTTCATACATGAAATGACTAGTTAAGCAAAGTAAGCATATGAGAATACAGTATATGCTATATATACACGAAACACTGAAGCATGAAGAACAGAAGTGGTTGGTGTGGGGTAAGGAATCAAGGAAATCTTATTAGAGGAAGTAAATATTGAACTGAATCTGAAAGTAATAAGACAGATCTTCTGAAAATGTTTTATTATAATGCATAGTCAATTTATAAATATTAACTATATTTAAGCAAAGTGTCGGTATAGCTATGGCCTGTCGCAGCTGCTCTGGACTTTAGATTTCTCACTTGTGAAATGGAGCTGTGAGATGAAATTTTCTCTTGGGTTCTTTCCACGTCTTCACTATCTTATATTTGCTATGTTTCTGTCTGCACCTAAATTTGAACCAAGCCCACTACATCTTGGGAATGCAAGCTCTTGAACAGTTAGTTTGACTCTTTGCAAGTTCTCAGTTCTGACACTGTCCTAAACGTCATTTGATGCTAGTAAATTATATTTACTAGAGAAGGACAGCATTTTAGCTAAGTAGAACTACAAGATACTCTATACTTATCAGCTAGTTACTAACGGGCTGTGGATCACCTGCACCTACCTCATCAGTTTGTTGGAGAGAGCAAGAAAAACACTGTACTCCTTCAGTTTTGGTTATAGAGTACCCAACCGCTATTACATTCTAATTTTAGAGGATTTTATTTCTAGACTCTAAAAGCTGGTATACACTTCAGTATAGGGTACATTGATCCATCTGTGTTGAAGATGAGTAAAGTTTGACCACTGCCTTCAAGAACTTCACCATGGTAATCAATCTCTTCTCTGATTGGACTTCAGAATCACAGATGCCCAGACCCTAAGATTTTGAAAAGGTTTAAAAACTGTCAGTTGACCTGGGCCTGGGAGAATGGGGGATATTCATAGAAAAACAGTTGATGGATTAAACCCAGAAAAGAAGACTCAGTCCAGGGAATGGAGGGCTTTAAACCACATGGAGGAATTTCTACTTAATTTGAAAGATTATGAAGAAAATTGGGTATGTTTGAGCAGAGAAAGAAGTCTGTGACACAAAGGATACTTAAAAATTTTTCATCTGGTAGCAGGGTACAAGATAGGAGAGGGTGAAAGCAGTGAAGTTTAAGTTAGGAGGAAGTTTCTGGAGGCTAAATAATAGGTCATTAAATCCAGACTGGTAACAGGGGAATGGAAAGGGAAAAAAAAAAGAGATTGGAAAAACTTTGGTGAGGTATAACTGTCAGGATTTGGTAACTGATTAAATCAGGAGTCGGTGAACAAGCACAAACAAAATCAGAGGCGACTGAGAGGCTTGTCTGTTCATAGAAGCGAAGAAAGTGGCAAAGCCTGCCTGGAGAGGAAGTCCACAGTCACCTCTGGGCGGCCTGCAGAAATGGAACACGGTGAGAGCACATTCCCAGCCTGGTACCTTCCCACCACACACACCAGCCCGGAGGGTCAAGAACCCAGACGCATCAGTGGAGAAGAGCACAGTTGTTAGGAAAATGCTGTTTCTAATCCAGCTACTTCTTTGAAATATTTTATTAGGCTGCCTTTCAACTCTTAACTGCATATGACTGTTGCCTACTACTATAACTCACTTTATGGAAACCAGCAGTAGGTGTGTTTTATACTCTGAAGTGTGCGGGAGGAGAATGAGCCCCACAGAATGATCTAGAGGAGGAGGAGTTGATAGGTACAATCAGGAAGGGTTAAATCCATCATTCCAACTCCCCCATAATCCATTCAGTCTTTACCAAAAAAAAAAAAAGGTACTCNGTTCTCCCACCTCCCCAGACGTGCATCTGGCTCCCTCTTTCCATTCTGGCCTCGGGTCAGAAGTCTTTTCCATCAAGTGTAAATGGATGACCACCTCTGCCCCTCTTGGTTCTCTTCACCTCCGCGCGCATGTGTGCGTGTGTGCGTTTCATTGGTATATCTGGTCATCACTTGTCATCCCCACCAGCACATATTCTCCAAGAGCAGAATCTTTGTATATCACTCACAGGACCCATGGAAAAAACTTCCCACAAAATATATCCTCTAGAATAGAATCCACGGTTGAGGGAAGAGGACCACAGAAGACTCAGATATTTGAACTAGTAAATGATTTTCTTTTGCGTAGAAATGAAGTATTTTGCTGTCCATTCAACCTCTCCCTGCCCTCTCTCTTTCTCATTCTCTCTCTGCCTTCCTCCCCCTTACTTCCCTTCTTACTGTCTTTCCCTTTCTCCCTACCTCTCTCTTACTTACACAAACACACACACAAAGTCAGACTGGCAGCCACAAGCCGTGGGGAGCTATGAGGACCACAGAGAAGCAGGAAGGAAAGGGAAGCTGACACGGTATCTAGAAAGCGGCACTAGCCCTCGTGATCAGAAGCAGGCCCAGAAAGCTCTTTGCTGCTTGTCTCGGAAATAATGTGATCAAATACCTATGGAAACAGCTATTTCATGATTCTTTGCATTCCTTATTTAGAGCTCTGTGCTCGCTCGTACGATCCTCTGGTAAGTTCAGTTCATTTCAGTCATGTCCGACTGTGTGTGACCCCATGGACTGCAGCACGCCAGGCCTCCCTGTTTATCACCAGCTCCCAGAGTTTACCCAAANTTCCTTATTTAGAGCTCTGTGCTCGCTCGTACGATCCTCTGGTAAGTTCAGTTCATTTCAGTCATGTCCGACTGTGTGTGACCCCATGGACTGCAGCACGCCAGGCCTCCCTGTTTATCACCAGCTCCCAGAGTTTACCCAAACTCATGTCCATTGAATCAGTGATGCCATCCAACCATCTCACCCTCTGTTGTCCCCTTCTCCTCCCACCTTCAGTCTTTCCCAGCATCAGGGTCTTTTCCAGTGAGTCAGTTCTTCACATCAGGTGGCCAAAGTATTGGAGTTTCAGCTTCAAATTCAATCCTTCCAATGAATATTCAGGACTGATCTCTTTCAGAATGGACTGGTTAGATCTCCCTGCAGTCCAAGGGACTCTCAAGAGTCTTCAACACCACAGTTCAAAAGCATCAATTCTTCGGCGCCCAACTTTCTTTATGGTCCAACTCTCACATCCATATGTGACTACTGGAAAAACCATAGCTTTGACTGGATGGGCCTTTGTCAGCAAAGTAATGTCTCTGCTTTTTAATATCTGTCTAGGTTGGTCATAGCTTTTCTTTCAAGAAACAAGTGTCTTTTAATTTCATGGCTGCAGTCACCATCTGCAGTGATTTTGGAGTCCAAGAAAATAGTCTCTCACAGTTTCCATTGTTTCCCCATCTATTTTCCATGAAGTGATGGGACCAGATGCCATGATCTTCGTTTTTTGAATGTTGAGTTTTAAGCCAGCTTTTTCACTCTCCTCTTTCACTTTCACCAAGAGGCTCTTCAGTTCCTTATCACTTTCTGCCATAAGGGTGGTGTCATCTGCATATCTGAAGTTATTGATATTTCTCCCAGCAATCTTGATTCTAGCTTGTGCTTCATCCAGCCTGGCATTTCACATAATGTATTCTGCATATACATTAAATAAATAGGATGACAGTATACAGCCTTGACGTACTCCTTTCCTGATTTGGAACCAGTCTGTTGTTCTTTGTCAGGTTCTAACTGTTGCTTCTTGACCTACATACAGATTTCTCAGGAAGCAGGTCAGGTGGTCTGGTATTCCCATCTCTTTCAGAATTTTCCACAGTTTGTTGTGATCAGAGCTGGTAAAATTACTTTTGAAAATGACAAGGGGAACCTAGAAAAAAAGAACTTTTGCCCACACCTGGGCTCAGATTTGACAGGGAAACAGTATTCCTGGAGGCCAGGCCTTGTGCCAACACCAAGAGTAGGACGTGAGACAAGAATGAAAACCAAAGAACGGACTTCCATACCACCTATCTGGGTTTGATGAGCAATTAAAGCAACTAAAATGTGTCCACTTTCTATTGGTTTGGAGAGTGGTACTAGAGAGGTCTGCCAGGCTTAGTGTTGGAGACCCATAGCTACTGCAGACTCTCTATTCTGCCTGAGAAGCCTCCTGGAATCATCACTTGAAAGTTGTCTCCTTGAATCTTTAAGCTGCCCAGTGCCCAGACCACCACCCAATCCCCTTCCACAGATGAGAGAGAGAGAAAAGATGCTGGAGGAAAGGACAGGCTTTCCCAGGAGCTGCAAATGACCCAGAAATTTCTACCACTGATTTTTTTTGCCTTTGTTTCAGCCTGTTATCCCTAGTCAAGCTTGAAGACTTGCCTTTAGGGTCTCAACACAATCTCAGCCTTAATGGGCTTGCAGCGTTGTTGGCAATCGAAGACTTGCCTGTCTCTTCTTCCACGAGTGATTTAAGCAGGCCATGTGACACATTCAGTGAGCTGCATTTGGCATTTTCCTCATGCAGTCTCAGTGATCACCCCACTTTGTTTGCCCCCGCCCCCACCCCCACGTGACTGAGTCTCACACTTGTGCCTTCTAACCTGGAGAGTCACCATCAGGAGCCCTTCTGTGTACAAATATTGGTAGATATGTTCTTTTAAATGATGTTCTCCTTGGAAGCTCTAGAATTCATTTTGCAATGAATTTTAGTAGTAATATGTTTTCTTTCTTTTTAGAAGGCACATTATTTTTCCATGCTCTAGTATTTCTCTAATTCTTTATAGCTTTCTAAAAATAACCACTGGTGAGCTCATAAATTCATTAGTTAGTCCCACTGGGACTCAATAATGCATATTACAGACCTCCTGATTTTTATATATTAGATTTTCTCAAGAATTCCCTTACCTGTTATTATCAACATAGCTATATTGACAGGGTCTTCATTACTTCCTAATTGCTCATATTTCTTTTTCTTGTTAAAGATCAATTTTTAAAATCAAGCCTTGTCAGTTTGAAAGTATCATAGATATGTTATCCTGTTAATGTGTTTTGTATCTTTCTGGTTTTTTTCCTCTCCTCCTTTATCATAAGAAGCATATAAAATTTACTCATTATCTTTTTCTTTAAAAACAAATTCTTTTGCAGGTGAGGGGGATGTCAGGGAGTGGGTAGGGAAACTTAGTTGTTTTTCCTCCTGAAATAAAGATATTAAAAAGGATATTTCATATTCAGAGGTGACTTTGCGAACAGTGATATTTTCTATTCTAAACCAGACCCTAAAATGTAAATTATGCATAAATTGTTGACATTATTCCATGACCTTTTGGTTTCAGACCATGTAAAATAAGGTGACTAACAGTAACTAGAATAGTGAATGGCTGCCCAAGAAATTCTTCTAAATTATCTTTTCAGTGAGACNCTGTTGTTCTTTGTCAGGTTCTAACTGTTGCTTCTTGACCTACATACAGATTTCTCAGGAAGCAGGTCAGGTGGTCTGGTATTCCCATCTCTTTCAGAATTTTCCACAGTTTGTTGTGATCAGAGCTGGTAAAATTACTTTTGAAAATGACAAGGGGAACCTAGAAAAAAAGAACTTTTGCCCACACCTGGGCTCAGATTTGACAGGGAAACAGTATTCCTGGAGGCCAGGCCTTGTGCCAACACCAAGAGTAGGACGTGAGACAAGAATGAAAACCAAAGAACGGACTTCCATACCACCTATCTGGGTTTGATGAGCAATTAAAGCAACTAAAATGTGTCCACTTTCTATTGGTTTGGAGAGTGGTACTAGAGAGGTCTGCCAGGCTTAGTGTTGGAGACCCATAGCTACTGCAGACTCTCTATTCTGCCTGAGAAGCCTCCTGGAATCATCACTTGAAAGTTGTCTCCTTGAATCTTTAAGCTGCCCAGTGCCCAGACCACCACCCAATCCCCTTCCACAGATGAGAGAGAGAGAAAAGATGCTGGAGGAAAGGACAGGCTTTCCCAGGAGCTGCAAATGACCCAGAAATTTCTACCACTGATTTTTTTTGCCTTTGTTTCAGCCTGTTATCCCTAGTCAAGCTTGAAGACTTGCCTTTAGGGTCTCAACACAATCTCAGCCTTAATGGGCTTGCAGCGTTGTTGGCAATCGAAGACTTGCCTGTCTCTTCTTCCACGAGTGATTTAAGCAGGCCATGTGACACATTCAGTGAGCTGCATTTGGCATTTTCCTCATGCAGTCTCAGTGATCACCCCACTTTGTTTGCCCCCGCCCCCACCCCCACGTGACTGAGTCTCACACTTGTGCCTTCTAACCTGGAGAGTCACCATCAGGAGCCCTTCTGTGTACAAATATTGGTAGATATGTTCTTTTAAATGATGTTCTCCTTGGAAGCTCTAGAATTCATTTTGCAATGAATTTTAGTAGTAATATGTTTTCTTTCTTTTTAGAAGGCACATTATTTTTCCATGCTCTAGTATTTCTCTAATTCTTTATAGCTTTCTAAAAATAACCACTGGTGAGCTCATAAATTCATTAGTTAGTCCCACTGGGACTCAATAATGCATATTACAGACCTCCTGATTTTTATATATTAGATTTTCTCAAGAATTCCCTTACCTGTTATTATCAACATAGCTATATTGACAGGGTCTTCATTACTTCCTAATTGCTCATATTTCTTTTTCTTGTTAAAGATCAATTTTTAAAATCAAGCCTTGTCAGTTTGAAAGTATCATAGATATGTTATCCTGTTAATGTGTTTTGTATCTTTCTGGTTTTTTTCCTCTCCTCCTTTATCATAAGAAGCATATAAAATTTACTCATTATCTTTTTCTTTAAAAACAAATTCTTTTGCAGGTGAGGGGGATGTCAGGGAGTGGGTAGGGAAACTTAGTTGTTTTTCCTCCTGAAATAAAGATATTAAAAAGGATATTTCATATTCAGAGGTGACTTTGCGAACAGTGATATTTTCTATTCTAAACCAGACCCTAAAATGTAAATTATGCATAAATTGTTGACATTATTCCATGACCTTTTGGTTTCAGACCATGTAAAATAAGGTGACTAACAGTAACTAGAATAGTGAATGGCTGCCCAAGAAATTCTTCTAAATTATCTTTTCAGTGAGACCTTACTCATACTGTCCATCATATTATAGTAGTAAACCTCACCTCTGGAAAATCTGGTTGTGTGTGTGTGTGTGTGTGCGTGCACGCACATGTGTGATATCACTTGAAGACTGATAATTTGCTTTCGCAGAGAATTCTTCACTTTATTAAAAGATTCACTGAAGAAGTAGATAACCTGTTCCTTCCTTTAAAAATATTCTATTTACAGAAATTATATTTCATACAACTTTTTTAAGACATCTACTGCATAAAATGAGGTACAGCTTCAGAGTGGTCTACATCTACCAAAGTAAACATCAGGATTTTGGTGGCTAACTCAATAGCATATTTTGGCATAGTTTTTGCCAAAAAAAAAAATTTCTAAGCACTAAGATCAAGTGAAGAAGAGTCTGGACAAGGCAGATTTGCAAGAAACACTTGAATTAAAGTCATCATAGGAAGAAGTAAGGGGCATTAGACAAGGCAAAAGACAGCAATGTTTTCTTCTCTCATGCTGTTCTTTGGGCATTCCACTGACAGTGCTATTTCCAGCTGTTTCTTGTTTAATCTGTAAATGCTGATACATAAATGTAGCCTCCTTCTTTCTCACTTCCATTACAAGACACTGTAATGTGTGGTGTATGTGTAATGTATTTGTATGCATAAAAAGACACATATAGTCTTTTGGGAAAACGTGACACATGTTAGCAATTTGATCTTCCTCATATGACTTATAGTCTCATCCTTTATACTTAAAGTTTTTAACCGTTTTGACCATTTGTGCTATCTCTACCTCCTTGAAATTTGCTATTGTTCATTTTTTAAACAATTGAGAGATAAAGAATGTTCAGTGTAGTATTTTAATTGGAAGATCCCCTGTCTACTACCTTTTGGTTATTTCACAATGAATAATGTCATTGACAAGCAGTATTTGTGGAACATTAAGTAAGAGAAGTAAAAGGCACTTTCTACCCTGTGTAAGGATAAAAGAGCTAGCTGTAGGCAGGGTTCAGGTTATAGTAAAATTAATCTCTAATGTAATGAAAAAGAATTAACTTCATTTTTATGTAAGCTGACCCTTGATCATCTAAAAACATACTATTTTAACAAATATTTCATCGTGCTTTTAACTATCCTTAAATAAATTCTACGGGCTTCCCTTGTAGCTCAGTCGGTAAAGAATCTGCCTGCAGTGCAGGAGACCCGGCTTCAATCCCTTGGTTGGGAAGATCCCCTGGAGAAGGAAATGGCAACCCACTCCAGTATCCTTGCCTGGAAAATCTCATGGACAGAGGAACCTGGTGTATTGCAGTCCATGGGGTCGCAAAGAGTTGGGCACAACTGAGCGGCTAACACACACACAAATAAATTCTAGAGAGAACATAATTCACCTACTTACAAGATTGCTAAATTATTATATTTCCCTAGTTAACATATGAAGGAAATAAAAGAAAAATAACCCATAATAATACGCATATCACTATTTAAAGTGCTCAAGAAAGCCTGCATGGGTCCTGTGCATCGGATCACCAGGAATTCTACATCTACAAATACAGGCCAGTTGCAGGTGTGCTCATCAGTGGCTCAAGAACTTTGAGCAGTGAGGCCAGTGATGAGATATTTCTCATATAGTAATCCATTCTTGGTAATATTCTGAACAACACAAAGCACAAAATTTCTTCACTTTACATGGTACCTGATTCCTGGAAAATTCTGTTATATTAAAAAATCATGCCAGAATACTTTATTAAAAAAATCTAAATTCTAAGCCCATAATCATAAACAAGTTTTTCAGCTACGTGAATAGCTGATGAAGCATCTGAAAACAATGTACAGTGCAGAACAATTCTTCATGCTGTAATGCCCTGTAAACAAGGATGTCCATGTCCCCGGCCTTCTCCCAATAAATGCCAAAAGCTGCTCCCAATTGTCTTGACCTCCAAAAAATTTTCCTACAGATTTCCAAAATGCCCCACAGACCACTACCATATCCATTAAGAACCACTGATTATGACTGAGCAAGGGCACTTTTTTGTAATAAAGCACTGAGATCCTGCACATTTATTTTGGTACTGAATTGATTTTATGGACTAGGAAATTGAATTTGCCCCAAAGGTGAATCATCCAGTAAGAGAAAGCCTGCCAGTCTAAAAGGATACCAAAATCAATATGGGAAAACCCTTTATCTCCTCATTGCGGGAACAACTTAGATTAGGAAAATGGGAGTCTGAAAAGGAGAAAGGTGTTCACAGTCCCTGAAGAGAGGAGTTTCTGCTAAGGGGAAAGCGGTGGTAGAGCAGAGACCAGGCCTGACTCTGAAGCCGTGTTTATCTCCTTCAAGTTACGTTAGCGCTGACTGGACTGGTTTCCATGTTACCTACATGTCACTGCAGTTTATTAATAAATGGCTGCTTTTTTAGATAGCCTAAAGTTTCCCCCTTTATTTGCTCTTATGAACAGATGATATAATGGCCTTGAGTTCCCATGCTGACATAAGTTCCCCTAAAGTGGTATATTTTTTAATTACTAGAAAACTGCTGTCCGATGTTTCCATTCTGTTAGTATTGCTATGGGTGGATATTCATACTAATTTGTGAATATTGATTGACCTTTGGCCTTGAATTTTCAAAAATGGTCTCCAAACATGTTTTTGAAATGTGTATACACAGCCCCAGATGGACATGCAACTACCTAACTTCCAAATGCTATTTTTAAATTATTAAAAATCTACTTTCAGTAATTTAGAAAAGAAAACCATTTTTATATAAGATATTTATGTTACCACTCCTTAGTTTAGGGAGAATTCTCCCTCCCCCACTTCATTCTCCATAATTCAGTTTCTAACCCACATTGCTTATTACTTTACTCCTAGCAATTTCCCTTCCTCTGACAGAGCACACATTCTCATTATTTATTCTCTTAAATTGCAAGGGTAAATATTGAGAGCTAGTGCAGGTCTTCAGTTATCTCAGGGATTTTGGTCTTTTCAGCCCAAGACTAATCAAGCGGAGAGTCATCATAAGCTAAAACTAAAAAGCCTTTGTAGTGACTTTATCACCAGGGAAATTTGTTCATCCTTCAGGACTGTCACCAGGAAAGAAAAAAAATAAAGGAGTTAAAATTGCTTCAGACCATTGACTCCTTAGGTCCCTCTAGATTCATACATTGAATTGGTTTTCAAGGGGTGGGAGGAATTATGAGAGGAGTTCCCTAAGAAAGCTTACAAATTCATCATAGCCTTGATAACATTAGTAAGTCTAAGTGTGATCACTACGGAGGAAATGCCAAATGAGCCTGGAAGCATGGGAACCAAGAAGGAAAAGACAATTAACACTTTTTTTTTCCTATTGTGTTTGGGGATGGGTGTTTCCATGTGGTATGCATCAGAGAATAGTCAATACAATTGACGTAGAAATGTTTTTTCATTATAATTGCTACTAATAATTATTATTGAAATGAAACTGGACTTACAAGACTCTACAAACAGGATTGGTCGTTTCATAAACCGGTCCAGAAACTGGGCCCCCTTCTAAACATACCCATGAAATATTATTTAAAGTAGGTATGTCTGAGCTTATCTAGAACTGCTCACAAACTTCTTTTGTATTTGGAGAATATAGATGACTCCAAATTCAAAGGAAGTCTTTAAGACTGTTAGCTGAATAAATCAGTGAAAGTTGATAAACTGACAATAAATATCAGGAAGCTAAATATATTCTAAAGAACTTGAAATTTTACACCCATTGATGCAGGCACACACATATATAATTTTTTCCCCAAGAATTCTACTAAGACATCAAAATCCAGTCAGGCACTTTAGGATTTGCCAGGATAAACCTACACTCATCTTCTTTCTCCCCCTGACTGACATTGAATTTTGCCCAAAATGAGTAAGCAAATGGAAAGATGACCTCATTTTTCAGTCTGAACCCAGCAGTGTTGGGGGATATTTCTCAAGGATATGACTTCAGTACTAAATCTTAGTTCCCAATGCAGGTTCATTAGGCCAATCTGTAGCGGACAGGAGGGTAGAGAGCATCCTTCTGAGGACACCTATTAAAAGAGGGGCTCTCGAGTAAGGCCAGCTCCCACAGCTAAGTCACAGGCACAGAATATAGCTTCCTGCTCTCCGGTCGAGGCAGCCATAGCATCCTTATTGTTGTAACTCCCAGATTGTGATACTGTCACAAAACTGTTGCTAGGCAACAAATGTGGTTACCAGGACTCAGCGAATAGCTGAAGGGGAAAGCAAAGTGTTGCACCATTGTAGAGTAACCATAGCAATGACCTACTATTACAGACTAAAGAATTATCATTAACAATGTTAAAGTATCAGACAGAGGCCCCGAATCCAGAGACTTCCAGGCAGTGTCCCTCTGCATAATTGAGTGATCTAGGAAGAGATTTCAACCGTTTCAAAGCTATTCACTCATTATTTCTAGGGGGACAGTCTTTGTTACTGTCATTTTTTTTTTAATTTAAAAAGTGTTCCGTTTATAAAGCTGTTAGTAAAATGATGTAAGCTATCCCAAGGAGTCAAAAACAGGTTAACGGCCTCATCTCTTCTTCTGTCTACATCAGTGTTATTATTTTTTTTGGTCTGTCTCAAACTGAAGATTTTATCTAAAAAAAAAATTTACATTAGCATGAAACTGAAGCCCACAGAACAGAAGCTGTAGCAAAAGAGCTCCATAAACTGACCACTTAACCTTCATTTGGTGAGTTGCATTCCTCCTGACAACACAGCGGGGGCCTAGAGGCTGTTTTACTATGACTGCCTTGAAACACTGGAGGGTTTTGTTTAGCTTCTGTAAAACTGTCCCCTAAGATCTGTTAAAAAACAAAAACCACGTAAGCTGCTGGGACACTAAATTCGGACGTGTTTCCTTCTCTCGGGAAGCAAAGAACCACGAGTGCTCCGCGGCGGGTGCGGCAGCGGCCGGGACGCCGAGCCGCGCCGGGGAGGCCAATCCCCGCGCGCGCCGAGCCTGGGGGCGGTGGGTGGTTTCCCCGGCGGGAGAGGGAGTGGCCCTTCCCCGCCCCGCGCCTCGATTGGCCCGCAGGGGGCTGAGGCCGCGCCTCGGCGACCGCTGGGAGACTAACGGGCCGCGGCCGCGCCTCAGGGTAGGGGGGTGGCCGTGCTGGGGGGGCCCCGGCCCGCGACGGCGGAGTCCCGGGGTCGCGGGCCCGGGCGGGCGGAGCCGCGGAGTCGGCCTGCGACCTCCCCCCGGGGCGGGGGGTGCCA
>SJYV01009928.1:449588-468084 GCA_006410875.1 Neotragus pygmaeus
GGTGGGTTCCAATCCAGACACATGTGTGTCTCACCTTGTAATCATAGATTGTAACTGTAAACTGACAGGTTCCTTTCGGTATCTATAATCTTAGCTCATTTCAGAAAGATTACTATTACAGAAAGTCTAAAATTTTCTCAAAAACTTTGCCTATGCCTCTATAGAGAAAAAATTAAAAGTCTTTAAATAAATGTAAGATAGTCTCATTTTTGAAATATGGGTGGCAAAAAAGGATAATGGTGGTGGTTATTTCATGATTACTTATTAGGAGGTATAATAATATAAAATAAAAGACTCCAGGAGGGTACCCCCTTTCAAAACTTGAATACTTTCCTTCCTTCCTTCCTTGTATAGTGTGACTGAGTGGGAGTCTCTTGAATTGTTCGTCTTCCTTTTATCTAATATTCTATTAATCTCCGAAAAGATCAGTTTGAGTCTGGGAAAGGGTTTTTAATCAACACTTCACAGAGCTTAAAGCTGCCCTACCTAAAGCGTCCGCTTTGTTAGGCGGTTTTAGGTTTAGAGCACTGCAACTGTCATGCACTGTACTAAAAGTAAAGAATGTACACCAAGTGGAAGATGTTGAAAAGAGGAAAATAGCACAAAGTCGATTAACAGAGATTCGAGAATAGAAGGAGCCATCAAAGCATTCCAGAGTTTATCTCAAAATCTATGTAGGGTTAAAAAAAAAGGCAACAATGATAGTTTTAAACCTCACACTTAGGAGGGATGAATGTTGATTTAATTGATTCATTTGGATCGATGTTTTTAAAGTTTCACACCACTGATCTTTCATGTAGTGATGTCTTTAGCAGTCAGTGGTCTGACATGAGCCTTCTCAGATTTCATCAGTGGAGCTCTCTGTGACACTGAAATTATGCAACAGCCTGCGCAAGGGTAACTCTGGAATTGGGAGACCTTGATGCCAAAGAGCATGGTTACATTCAAGAACTCTTGTTAATTCTTAGCACAAAGGTTTGAGAGGAGTGGTAATTATAAATGAACCTTAAAGGTTAAAGTCACCAAATATTATGTAGTGGGCTTTAATTGCTAGATAGGAGAAAATCGTCCTGAAAGTTTGACCATTAAGTGGATATCATGCAGTGACGAGCCTTTTCCCTTTGAATGGAAAAAAGCTTGAAAATGGAAATTTGACTTAATCCATGAGGCCTTCCAGGCAACTTTTCCCAGTCCTTTGCCTTGAGATTTGTTTAAAAAAAAAAAAAAAAACACCATTCACTATATTCTTTGCATTGTTGAGTTCTATTTGAAACAGAGATGAAACATGTTTCTAGAGAGAAATCTAGAGAGGCCCTGCATTTTTCTTTCCAGATCATTCCACTTTTTCTTCCTTGGCTAATGCATCGGGTAATATGGGAGACTGTCATAGGTAAAATAATGTTGAACTGTACTTTGTAGCCAGCCTGCAGTACCAATACAAAGAATCTGAAATGAAAAGACAACCAACACCCCCACGAATGATATGTCTCTTTTTAAAGTTTACAATTTGAATAATGAACTTGGATAGAAACTTGGCAGGAAAACAAACCATGGCACCATCACATCACCAACCATTTTCACTTTTCTGTCCAATTTCAGAGTGCATGTGTTTGTGAGTATTTCACTAGATCAGTGACAGCTCTTTATTTGCATAATTATATGCTCTGGTCTGAAGAGAAAACTAACCCCCAAATTTCATGGGTCACCAAACTGCAACAATCAATGTTTTATCACGTATGCTAAGCAAAATCTAAGAAGCTATATGAAGTTTCTTGGGGAGTTTTTACTCCTCAGAAAATTAAAGAGTTTTCCCCCTCCTGAATAGATTCAAAATCTTTCCAAGTTCTTTGTAACTGAATTCTGTTTGAAGGCAAAACTAGAGATTAACATGTAGATCTGGATCTTAAACTGACTAGCATTACTTCAAAGTGGCTTAAGAAGAGCAGCATTTTTGGAACGCTAAACTTTTAAATTCTAAGTATTGCCCTTCATGCTATCAGGTAAAAATTATTGGTCAAATTATGATGAGCCATATTGAAGTCCAAATTAACCACAATTGAATATAAAGTTCATTTCCTTTTTTGAAATACTCAGGGTTTTTTTAAGACCGTGTACACACATACATGTACATATCCATCTATGGGGTATATATGGCCATTCCACCAGGATAGACAACATATACAGTATGTGTATGTCTCTTCAGTGCAAGTAACCTAGTAGGTATTCCATATATGTTGGCCACGAGGATTGTTTGTAAATTTACTTTCTCAAATTTTTCATGTTGAAATTCTGCAAGACATTGTAATAAACATTTTTGAATACCTCAAGTTCATTTGCATCTGTAAATTATCTGTATGTAATGTGTGTAAGTGTTTAAGGTTGGCTTTATTTCATTAAAGAAGAGTTGATATAAACCGTTGGTGTCTTTAGTTTATAGGCAATCAGCCAGACTTGAAATAAAATACAACACAGAGACACATGCAGAGAGTGACTGTTTGTTAAGGAGTTATTGAAAATCCTGAAAAATATACTTTTACCTAGGCTTTTAAGGAGTATACTAGGTGCATGATTTAATTCTATTGCAAAAGGACTAGGTCTATATTTCACTAAAAGCATATAATACAATGCCTTTTTAAAAAGTGACCTGTTAGTAATAATAAATTAACAATTTCTTTATCATGTAATTTACTTTCATCAAGAAAAACATTAGAAAAAGAGAAACATTGAGCTAAAAATTTTAAGAATTGCATGGTTTTTAAGTATTTTATTCTCTGTCTTGCAGAGGGAGAAGTCTTTAGGTCAGGCATCTGAAATTTCCCAAAGTGTCCCATTATTTCAAGCAAAAAAGAAACCAAAATCTCTCCCAAGTTCTTGATTAAAGTTGAATTACAAGTGGAAAACTCTTCTTTTTTAGTGCAAAAACTTAAGACATCTGCTTATCAGGAGCACACCACATCTCACCTTGTTACCGTCTTTCCAAAATACTCTCTCTGCACCACTCTTCATCTACCTCCCCAGAAACTGCTGTTTGTCGTAGATTCTTCTGCATGAAAATTCCTCAAAACTGAATCTGTAAAAACAAAGTTTAGCTTTTTTTGTCAGAATGAGCTGGTAAGCAAATGAGTTAACATTGCTGTCTGACTAAGCAGTAAAGACTGAAAAATAAACAGTAGAACCCTTCTCGATTACCATTTAAAGATTTATAGGTTGGGGACCTATGTGCCTGTGAGATCAATTTGCATTTTATTTTTAATGTATAAACTTAAAAGGAAAATGATAGACAATATGTATACCTAATTGCTTTTTTTTTCCCCTCCATGTGACCCTTGTGGGACCTTAGGATGAGTTTCAGATAGGGGTCTCAGTTTTCTCTTTTGCCTAGGACACAGAAAAATCTGTTACTTCACACAGAATTCCACACATGGAGCAATTGCCCCTATAGCTGAAAGGGCTAGCTTTCTCTTTTTATCATTTTCATTTCTTTTTGCTCAAGTACTACCTAATCCCATTGTGCCTGAAAAAGGTACCTCTGATTCAGTTCATCTTCATGTACCTCCAAAGAGTTTCCCAAAGGGTTGTTCTTTGTTTTAACTATAATTACATGGCTTTTTTCCAATAAATGTTCCTACCTTCTCTGGGTGCTGATAATCAGGATTTATCAACTGAAGAAATATTGATGGTTGTGGTGGTTTTGGTTTGGAGGTTTTGGGGCCGGGGAGGGAGGGGGGAGCGTTACTTTTGCCTTTTTTTTTTTTGCTTTTCCTCAGTAAATTACTTAATATCATCCCCTGAAATAGCCATGTCTAAAAATAACCCTAGTACAGAGTGTCACAATTTGGCTTTCATACAGTTTCAAAAGAAAACCATTAAAATTGCATTGATCTCACAAATATTGATCTCGTGCTTGATATCAAATATCAAATGAAATGCTGTCAGTTGCTGCTGATCATTGTGTCAGCTGTTTGAATTCTTGTCCCTTCTTCATTGTCACATGGATTCAAGTTGCTAAGGCTAACATTTTTCATGTTAACACAGTTAGCTATGTTTTTCACATTTCTGGTTTGACCAAACACAGTTAATATTCAACCTGAAATTTTGTCACATAGTTTCATACACACACATTGCACACACAAACTTTTTGTAAAAAAACATGTATTCTACACATATGTAAAATCTATATATGTTTTTCTCTCTTTCTTGAAGTGTTCTTTGCTTCCTAGATAAGCAATGTTTCTATTTAGTCCTTTATTCTAATTTTGAAATACTTTCTATTTGTATATAGCTTTCTTTCTGGACACCTGTCTTTTAAGAAATCTAATATGTTTTAAGAGAATGCAGTTATTATAATACCATTTTGAAACTTAAAGTGAAATCAGCCATTTCAGATTCACACACACAACCACAACAATACATAAACCACTTCTTTTATTCTTGCTAACAAAAAACATAACTGCAGTATTTGGCTAGCATGAAGTTTAGAGAATTATTTAAATATATGATATTTAAAAAAATAATTTCTCAGTAAGCTCATATTATCTAATGGGCTAAGTCATGCTGTTGTATTAGTATATGGTATCAAACCTGAAAATAGCTAAGTGCCTTTGGATATGTTTAAAGTCTCAAATCACCCTTTCTTCTTTCCTCCTTCCTCTTTACTTTGTATGTCGGTAATTGATAATTACATTACTTTGAAAAATTGGAACACTTAAAGGAGGAAACCGTCTTGTAATGACCAGTTACCGCTGCTGACTCAGCTGTGCAGACAGAGAAATAGGGTAGAACTCTCGTAGAGAGCTGTTTAAATTATACATCATGCGTATTTTCCAAATTCATGGGAAGAAAAAAAAATCTCAGTCGCTGAAGTTTTCGGTTTCTCCGTCTCTCTCTCTTCCCCCCCCCCCCAACCTGAGCTCGATTTGGGTCCCGCAAAAAGAAGCGAAATGAAGTCGCGTTCTTCCCAGCACCATGGACAGCACCCAGCGCGCCCCCTTCCCGCTCCCCTCCGCCAGAACCCCGAAGTTCCAGCCCTCGCCTGATTCCTCTCTCCGACCACCCCTTCCTTCACCGTAGGAAACTGGCTCAAAATCTTACGATCTGAGCCCAAATCGACAATGGGTTTTAAAAGTCTACAGTTCGTGGGTGGAGAGGCTTGCTTGCTCCGTGCCCGGAGTTAACTAGAGTGCCCCAGAGTTGACACACCATTTGCCTGCTCCCCGAATTTGCATCTACTTTATCATGAAAGCAGCGCCACTCTCAGTCGCTTGTGGTAGAAGTCTTAGCCGCAACTTTGACCAACTTTTCACCACCACCTCTAAGCTGGCCAGATCTGTACCGGCTCACCGCTTTAAGAGCTCTGTATTATGAGCTTCGTCCTTCCTGAGCTGGTGATCTCAGCCACGAGAGACCTGTGGTCCGAGAGCTGTATGTCCAGACCCACTGGGCCCTCGGTCGCAGGGCTCTGTCCGGTGCTAGAGCCGTCTCCCCGGGGTGCGCCCAGGTGCTGGTTCATTACCGCCCGGTAGCAGGTGGCTCTGCAGCGGGCGCCCGGTCCGCGGCGTGCTAAAGAGGTTGCCAGAAACTTATCTGACAGCACTAACGAGGGGCCGCGCCTGGCTCGGTACCCACCACGACCTCTTTTCCTACTTTCAGACCTCAACTCCAAGTTCCAGATTTCCAAAGGTCTCCCTGTTTGGATCTCCGTTTTACCATAGGGTTAAGCAAAGTACAATAAAGATCACTTTCCGCTGGTGTCTTTTCATTGCGTCATCTCCCTAGCAACATATAAGTCAACACGCTTAAGACTAGTTTTTAAAGATTTCCAACTGCGCCGTCCTTTACTGAAACTTGCCTCACTTGTTGAACTTTGAGTGAAATCTCTGCCCTGCCTCCTGAACCCTGTTCTAATCATCTACTCTCTTGAATCGACTTTGAGGACGAAAGTATTCCATTCTGAGTAGGCAAGTCGGCCAAAACCAAATTTCTATTAAAATATCGATTGTACAAAAATCGTTTCAAATCAGCTTGACCCAAACTTAATCAGAAAGGGCCAGGAAAGTAAAAAGGGGAAAGATTTTGGTATCTTACGGTAGGGGGTTTCTTTCCTCTAAAACAGCCTCGATAAACTGATTACAAAACTGCCTTTATATAGTAATGTGAATTACAATACATTTCAGGATAAAATGATCCTCTATTTGCCACAGTATTACAATGAAAATTTTCTGTGAATTCCTCAGTTTAGCGGTAAGTCAGCTTCAAAACTCTATTGTTCTCTCTTAAGACATACAAATATTAAATATTTCACAGGTTAACAAGTTATTCTGTTTTCTCACACAGCGCTGCTTGCACAAAATGTTTGCCCCCTTTTTGGTGTGCAAAGTCACTGCTGAGTTATCCCCAAAGATAATTTTTTTTCTCATAGTTTGGTCAATTTTGTGGTCTCAAGAGTCGTTTTGTCCAAACTCTAAGACAAGTCCGTGCTGCAAGAGAAACTAAGCCACGCTGGGAGCTGTTTTACACTAGCGGCATGACCCTGTGAGAACAGGCAAAGGCAGCGTGGCAGCTGAAGTGTGCAGGATAGCAAAGGGGACCTGTTGAATAATCGTGACTCAGAGATTTGAATATTCGTGACCAGGATCCACCTCCCCGTGCTGAAACTACAACTGAAATGTCATGATAATGTTTGAATGTCTTTGGTTGGTATATTTTCCCAGAGCTTATTCTCTGAATTGAGCTTCCATCTTTAGGTAAATTCATTCTTACATACCGAGATTCGGTAACAACAAAGGGAATCAGGTGTGAAGGACATGGGGCTTTCCTCTGTTGGTTTGGGGGACTTGTGGAGATTTGGGGGAAGTACAGAGCAGTTACTGAACTCCTGGGTGCCTAACATTTGTTCCTTCAGTCTGGGTTTTGGGGAACTTCTTTCCTTGACTGGAGATTTTTCCTTATGACCTGGGGACAGAGTGGCTAAGATTCCTAATTTATTAATCAGGAATTTCTTACTTTTTAAAAAAAGTGTATTCTTGACACCGTTTCAGAATGACTTTTCTGGGTTAGTCTAAGTAAATCAGAAACTCCCAGACCTGGGTGGATATTCCAGGACCACCTTTGCCAGAGAAGAACGTGGTGAAAAGAAGTACAAGAAACCTCCTTTCAAGGAGACAAATCACAATCAAGACACTGAGTGATAATGATTAGGTCCCCCTGAAAGGAGGTTCTCCAGTGATGTTTGCTCACCACCCTGTATATGTTCGATGAAACTTTAAACCATTTTACAGCATAGTTGGCCACCGCCATACACCTTATTCCAAACTTTTTCTTTAATTCCAATCCCACTCTTCTAGAGGATTGCTTCTGTCCTATTTATTTGTTCTCCGTCAAAGTCATTTAAAATAAGTTTCCTGTCTCTTGCGCATTTATCAATGTCAAATATACGCTATTTAGTTAAAGAAAAGTGTGTGTTTCACATGTTATAAAAGAACAGATTTCTTTGTTTGGTTTCTTGGAAATCAGTAATCTCTTAAACACTTTCCAAGACCCCCTGGGGAGGAGAGCCATGCAAACAATAACTACCAAACTTCAACATGACAATATTAGTTAAAATCTGCAGGATGATCATTCAAATTCAGGTAGGTAATAGGGAGTGACTTCCTATCTCGAGATAAGAAGGGACCCAAGGTGTGTCTTCTGCAACTTGCCTAGGGAGCTAGCCATCTTGGAGAATCCAGAGGTAATTCTAAACTAGCTTACCTGGCATCTTTATAGCTAGACTGGTCATCAAATGACTGAGCTGGGAGATGGTTGTATGACCACAGGGAGGTTGCAAAATACACTTACCCCATTAAAAAAAAAAAAGCATGATTTCAGTCTTTCCTGACATAATTAAAGGTGTGGGTAACACTCTCTTATTTTATCTCATGCTGTGAAAACAAATCACCTGCACCTCTGATGAATAAAACTTTAAAGAAAGTTTCAAATAAATCCAACGGTTTAATTTCTGCTTTTTAAAGTTAGTGTGCATGTGAAGAAATAGAAAAGGCATTAAAGCAACTGAGTTACACATTAGCTATCTAGCAGTTTAACATTAGAGAAAAGAATACACCTAGTTTTTCAACTTACCCAACTTTTAAAACTATATGTGTTCCTGGAAAGTAATACCTGATTGGATTAAATTTGCCGGAGATTGTAAACTAAGCTCTCAAGAGGGTAATAAAATATATTAACTCTCTTCAGTAAGTGGTTGGGAGGGATTTATAAGCATTAGAGGATCCGGTGATCCACCGGAAGCACAGTTTACTCAATTTTGAATTTTCCTGATCAACTTTCAATCCTGAAAAAACGAGAGCCATTTGCCTAACTTAATCTGAAACGTATGTTTGCACCAGTAGCAGGTTTTTTGGTTTGTGGTTGGGGCTGATCAAGTTGTAAATTTTCCGCTTTAGGTTTTCAACGCCTGCTAGTTTCAGCCTAACACCCAGAGAGAGGATTTGCGGGGTTCTCCACCAAAGCAGCCTTGGTTTGACAAAAGGTTTCCAAACCACCCAGCTCTGAGTGTTACGGATTTTCCTGAAGATGGGACATTTCTATACAAATTAGTTCTCTGAATCCAAAAGACCAGTAACAAGTTACATTTTCTTTTGTCAAAATGTTTGTAAAATACCTATATGGAGGGTCCCCCCCACCCATTTGCCTTCCTCACCTGCAACCTTTTCTTTGAGGGACACACAACGGTTTGAGAACAGTGAGTGCTGTGAAAGTGACATCTTCATTCGACAAAACAATATCAGGTCCTTTTGNGTAAAATACCTATATGGAGGGTCCCCCCCACCCATTTGCCTTCCTCACCTGCAACCTTTTCTTTGAGGGACACACAACGGTTTGAGAACAGTGAGTGCTGTGAAAGTGACATCTTCATTCGACAAAACAATATCAGGTCCTTTTGGCTCATCTTAATTTTTTTGCCCATCAGAAACAGAACTGTTGGTATTGTCTCTTTGTGCTTCCACACAAAGGATTTTTTTTAAACTGTTTTGAATGTCTGAGAAGAATCACCTTGTGATTAAAATAAATATACATTTAGAATCCACAAATCACCCTTCACAAGCTTTATGGTAGCTTTTATTACTAATATTGAAACACATTTCTTTATGGACCTGAAATTTAGTATTTGGTCTTTAAACAAATGATAATACTTTAAAATCAATGCATGGCATACCATAATGATAAATCAAAGCAGTAAGTTTCCTAACACTGGCTTGACTCATCTTGAAATGGAAATAGGTATTAGTGGTGGGAGCGGGAGGTTAACTCTTGGTGGTAAACCTCAAGGGCTGTAACTAACTGTCTGGATCTGCTGATTTATCTTCTTCCTGAAAACCTCAATCAGATTACTGGAGGAAAAGTTACCCAAGCGCTTTTTGAAACGCATCAGAACTGGAAATTGAGCCATAAATGTGCCCTAAATTCAGGTGCAGAGTTGCACTAAATTTTATTATTATACAGTTGAAGGTGGGCAGCTCGCATCTGGGCGCTACCTTAATCAAAAAGTGAACAAGGCTGACAGAAACAAGGGCAGTTAGAGCATTACCAGCACTGTGCTAATCAAATGCCCACAACTAGTTGAGAACAACGGTGCTAAAAAGCTGCTTTAATTCTGCAATGCAAAGTCCTGAGACACCGAGCGCCATCTAGCAAGCAAAGTGAGAATCAAAGTCGAGCACAGAACACAGAGCAGCTGGGGACTGGGAGGTAAAGGGGGTCCTGGGAGGTACTCGCTGCGACCTAACCACTGGCCCGTCTCACCTGAACCCAGCGCTGCTCGCGGGGTTTCTGCTCTTCGCCCCACCAGCCAGCTCAAACAGACTTAACTACTGAGGTGAGACAGACCCTTTCTGCCTCAAGCGGAGGCTAAAGGACAGCTCCTCACAGGGTTGCTTATTGTCTTTAATTAGAACAAGCGGCCTTGCCGTTTCCACCATCCCCACCTCCAAACCCAGCGCCGCGGCTAGCTAGTTCTGCACCTTCCTCTCCAGATGGGGACAAAGATCAGCGCCTGAAAGGCTCACCTTGAGCTGACATGACTCCCAGGGCTTCGGCGCAGAGGAAAGCACATCGCTGGGAAATCCTAGCAGGGTTTGAGAAGTCATTCAGAGTTTACAAGGCTGCCTAAGACGTCTCCTGACAGGCGATTCGAGCCATCTCTGAGTGGCATGAGACACAGATTTCCTTAACAAGGCACGGCTGGTCATGGAAACTGGATGCTGCCTTCAAAATATAAATAATATAACTTTATTCTTCTCCAGGCAACCCGGTCTTTGATATCTCCTTTGGCTGAAGCAAAGTCCAAAGGTGGCCAGCAAGCTGCCAAATAGCCCTGTTAGTTTGTAGCTTGAGGGGGGAAAACAGCACTTTCCCCATCTTTAAGGGTTTGAATGATGTTACCTAATTATATGAATATGCTGTGGAACTGAGCTAACAAAACACAGCTTCTGAGATTTGTGATGTGAAGAAAATCAAGAAAAAAATCGCTGGCTTCTGGATAGGCAAAAATGCCATATTTTTCCTTTAAACTAAGTCGGTCTGAATTCAGAAGACTAAGGGGTTCATCTCATGTCTGCTTACTCAAGTACTTCTGTTGGTTCTTTCCGGAATTTCATTTACAGATTGGTGGTGGGAGAAATCCATATACATACACGTTAGCCTTAAACTACTCCTAATTTCCTGCTACTGGATACTGTCTTTATAATAACTCATTGATTCAGAGAATACAGAAGGCAGAGCTTGGGTTTTCTATTGTTCTGTCCCCTGCCCCCACCCCACACATACAAATTTTCCCAGTGAAATGTTTTGTTAAAAAAAAACCTAACCAAACAAAAACCTTAGGAAATGAATATTAAAGTATTCCAAAATGAGTTTTAAATGCTACCCCAATCTCAGGTTTGCTTCTCAGTGAAAAAAGGCATGTCATAATAGATATGAAATAGCAATTCTCTATTTTCTGCTAATCTATTTACTGTGCAAAACAACCACACTGAAAATCAAGGAAATGCTAGATAAGAATATACTCAAAATGTTCATTAAAACATCTCCACAGGTTATAGTATTTACAGGAAAAAAAAAAACCCCTAAAAAACCTAAGCCAGTAAAGAGCTTGAGCGACAATTTACAAAACATCTAAAACGTTTCTATGAAACCTCCTTGTCTTCTTATGCTTCAAAACACATGTAAAGATCTGAAGATGGAAATTGTAGGTACAATTCACACTGCCTCCTCTTTCCCTTTTCCTCTCTGAAGTTCAGAGAAGTTCCCAGGCCAGTCTTGCCTCAGATCACAATGAAAATTTAACTTTTTTTTTGTTATTGGTGTCTAGTTAAATAGCACATTTCTCCCATCAAGGTCTTCTTAAACACGGAAGCTTCTCCTAGACAGGGTACCCAGCTGTTTAATTTAACATTGATTTATTGCTTTTAAAAGTAAATTTACACACATGCCAGCAGCGCTCCGTTTTGTTTCCCCAGACCCTGAGATTTATTTTCTACTTAGCGCTTGTCTGACAAAACAATGTCCTTTAACTTTATTACACATCGATGAGGAAATCTGTCTTATTTTTGTTCAGATTTATTGCTGGGTTGTTTGTGGGGACTTCTGTGATCCAGAAAGGCCGAGATCCGAAAATAAATAGAAAATTAAGCAGAGTTGATCACAAAATAATAGTCAAAACCTAGAATATGGCCCAGAATATTCTGACCTGCTGGGGGGTGAAGTGGGAAGGATGAAGCTCCCTCGGTGAGCCCAGTCACTCAAAAAGAAAAAAAATTATTCTAATGGGCATATAGTATTTGAAAGTTGAGTAGCCAAATCTGTGTTCTATAAGGTCTCCAAGTTCTTGGTTAAAATATATTTGGAATTCGAGGGCAGGGAATGTGGTGTGTAGGCTCCCCACCCCACAGCCGCCTTACCTCCCTGCAGAACTCCCAATTATCACATGTTTGTGATGGCTGAGCCCAAGGGAATTAAGATGGACTTTGAAGCAGCTTTTACGGTACACTTCATCTACATTTGGGTTTTCTTTAGTTCTCATTAAAAGGGCCACTTTCTTCTTTTCATTGATATACTGTCTTTGTGTCCTTCATTTCACACTCTTTAAAAAAGTTCTCTCATCAGTCAAGTGCAAAAAGGAGGGATGACATAATAACCATCATAATCATGATAACATCAACAAACAACTGGAACTGTGGGTTTAAATCTTTTTTTTAAAGAAGGTTTTTCTTCTCTCTAAGGCATGGTCCTTCAACAACACTTTAAAAAAAAAAAAGCTAAGGTTGAGAATGGACATAATAAAGTTACGTTGGAAATCCAGACAGGCTGCAAAACTCGGTGCGTGTGTGATGACGAGCTTTACTTTTCCAGCCTGATTTCTCAGAGGCATCCAACACCTTCGAAGTGTTCTAATAAGGACACACTCTTTTCTAGGAAGAAGTAAACTCGTGATGGGTTTTGTTATTGGGACGAGGGGAAACTTTCTTACCCTCACATCTTTAAAGACCTTAGTCTGAGAGCTTGACCATTCCACTTCGATCAGTGAATCCACAAAAACATGTTAAAATGTTTCAATAGTGTTTTTTTACAAACCCCAGAAGATTTTTTTTTAAGCTAATGGATCTTTCTGTTTCTCCTCCTGAAACAGTGAGACACGCTGGCACGCGCACTTCCTACCTTAAAAAGAAAGAAAAAGGGAAAGACAAGACAAGGAAAAAGAGATCTCTGTCTTTAAGGAGGGGGAAGGGGTGGGAAGGAACTCTTAGAAACCTTGAAAATTCTCTCCTTCATTTTAGGAGCTTCTCCCCAACCCCCCTGTCCGTTCAGCTCTTTGAAAAGGAGTCCTGTCACTCAGCAAGGAGCTGTGCCTCCAACCTCCTCCCCATCCACCCACCCAGCCGGCCCCCCTCAGCCTCGCCGCCTGGCCCCGGCCCACCCTACGGCCCTCCCCGCGCGCGCACACGCGCACGCACACACACACACACACACACGCACAAACACACACACGAGTTTCTTCCAAGTGCTTTTTCAAGTAAGAGCTGGAGAGATGAGAGGTGCGGCTTCTCCAACGCGGAGCCAGACACGTACTTCTCAGCCCGCGGAGCGCGGCCCGGCGCGAGGCCCGCGCGCCTTGCACGTCCCGAAGCCCCCGGGCACCCCGGGCAAGCCGGCCCTCCCCGCGGCGCTCCGGCCGCTCGCGCGCCCACGCCCCGCGCCCCACGGAGCCCTTTGTTCGGCCTGGGTACCCACGCGCGGCCGCCGCGGGAAGGATGCTCCGGGTGGGGTGGCGGGGGGTGACCGCGCGGCCGGCCCCAGGCCGACGCCCCAGGCGCCGGGCAGATCAAGATTCCTGGCACTTTGGGGCCCGCGGACCGGGGCCACCCCCCGTGTTTCAAACCCGAGGCACAAAGAGGGGGTGAGGGGCCCAGGGCGGGGCGCTCTGCACAGGGGTGTAACCACTGTGCTGACTTCCCTCCTCCACCCCATTCCGCCCCACGTTTCTCGTCTTTTTTTTTTTTTTTTTACCTCTTACCCTCTGCCACGCTCAGAGGCTCAGTGGGTGGGAGTGTGTGTGTGTGTGTGTGTGTGTAAATGTATGTGTGTGTGTGCAGTTAGGTGGAAATTTCATAAGAATATGCCCCGCACTTATAAAGTTGCCAGGATAGAGGAGTATGCTCCCAAGCAGTGGGAGAGTTTAAGCGACTTATTTGGGAGGAAATAGGGGGTCAGATTTGGTCTAAGTGGAACATCTGCAAAACATTCAAGCAGCTTATTCAACAAAGAATCTAGCCATTTATTGTAGAAATAATAAAAAGCCACTAATGATTATGGTTCCCACCCCTTCCCCCAAAAGGCCAAACCCTAATGAAATAATTCAAAGGTAGGCCTCATTTCCTAATAGTGGAATTAAACAACAACAAAAAAGAGCCCAACTAAACTTTCCAGCTCTGCCTTCTTAAGGGCCTGGGAACCTTGCTGAGAAATTAGGTAAATAAAAGGCGAGTTGGAATTTCTGTTGAGTTCAGGCTGCTGTGCCCCGACTTGCCGTAGTTCTGCCCTGATACACAATGACAAATTCCTCTTTAAATAATAAAATGTGAAAGACTCTTCAGGATGCGAAGATGTCTGGGGTTAAGTAGCTTTTTAAACCATCAGTTTTAAAATGCCTTGTGCAGTGAATACACTACCTTTAAATCCGAAAACCATTATAAATATGCTATACATCTGGGTGCCAGTTTATCTCTCCATATTTCTTTTTAAAATGAGGAACGCATTCATAAAAAGCTACTTGGCACACTTTATTTTAGGAAAGCAGATGTTAATTTTTTCACGTATCATTTTATGACCAAGTACATGTGTAACGTTGGAAAGCATCCAGAACGCCTCTATTATTTGCTAAATGACTGTGAGTTGAGGCATATTATTCTCAGCCTAACCATGGTATAGGTTATATCCATAAAGTAAACATCTGTGATTTTTTTTTCTTCTTTAAAACAGAGGATGGGGGGTATATAGAGTTACTATAAACGAGGGAGTAAAAAAGAGAGAGAGAGAGAGTTCGACTAGGAAGCGCGCACCTGCGTGGTAGCAAATAGGCTATTTATATTGTTCGGTGCAAAACAAAGTCCACAGTCGGGCACTCGGGGATATTTACATGACAGGAGATAAAGTTGAAAGCCTTTCCCTGTGTGCCAAATGGGATTCTCCCTGTGGCCTTCTGCGTGGCAAGATAACAGGTACTGAGCGCTCCTGTCGGCGTCGGGCCTCCGCGGCCGCCTCCCTCCCCAACCAGCCGGTCTGGGCCCAGCCCGAGTCGAGCCGGGCGCTCGGGCTCTAGGAATTCCCAGGCTCTGCGGCAATTTCCGCGGGTTCCCAGCCTAGAAATCTGCTCAGGAAGCGTCCTCATTTGCCCTGCGTCGCTCGAGGACGCCGGCGCCCAGAAGCAGCCAGTGGCGTGATAATTAATGGAATACAATATTTATGGTCGGATGTATTGACTTGGAGGCAAGCGCGCCCTGTAGACAGTCCGTGGGGGTCTGACAAACAGGGGGGTGAGTGAACAAACATAATGACCGGAGTACTTATGTCTATCCGGTTGACTCACTTAAACCCGAGGTATGGAACATCATGATAAATATTAATATCCACCTAGACAGTCCCGCCGTCCTCCTAAGCTCTCCCTTCCTGCACGCTGCCCTTTACAAAAAGGCCAGAGAGGAGGTGTGTGGTTTTTTTTTAAACATAAAATGTACAAAATATGAAAAATAGGTCACCAATAAAATTGGTCTCAGCATGGAGCGTAATTGCAACAAAGTGCCGCCGAGTAAAATCGAGGAGTGAGCTGGCTGGGGCGGCACAGTCGCGAACCATCTGGTGTGTATTAAAAGTGGTGCTGTAAATATTGCTGAGAGCTAATGCATTATCGGCTTCTATAAGTGCACAGGGCCTGTAAGCTTTCCATATGTTAGAATATGTAGATCGCGGGAGAGGAGAGAAAGGTGTCCTACCAACCCCCGGCTTCGCAAGCATTGTTTTGCCCACTGTTGGTGGAACTGGGGCCCCGAGTGTAGAAGACTCATTCCCGGTGGTCCTCTCTTCCTCCGGTTTGCTTTTTCTCTTTTTCTTTAGCTCTTTCTCCCAGCTCCCTCCTTCCATCCCCTCCTCCTCACTCCCTTCTCTCCAAGGGGATAGGACAGGCCTTGCTGACGTCACTTCACATCAGTAGAAGAGAGTAACT
The DNA here is from genome assembly GCA_006410875.1 of Neotragus pygmaeus. Classification (NCBI taxonomy): domain Eukaryota; kingdom Metazoa; phylum Chordata; class Mammalia; order Artiodactyla; family Bovidae; genus Neotragus; species Neotragus pygmaeus. Next base: position 465,364 of record SJYV01009928.1, read on the forward strand.
GTTTCAGAGAGAGAGGGAGGGAAAAAAAAAATCATCTGGTTTTCATCAGTGCTCAAGGTTTGCCTTTTTAATAGAAATGAGCTGCTCAGGCTGAGTACTCCTTCTGATTTGGAGCTAGTGGGGGGTGGTCCAAGAGATTGGGAGGTGCTCTTCATCTCAGGGGCTGAACCATCCTGGAGCAGGTCTGAGGCCAGAATGAGCGCCAATTGATGAAACCAATTAAAAAAGGAAGATGCAAAGATGATGTCTTCTAGAGTAGCTTTCACATCCACACCTCCTAGGCAAACTTCTGCCAAGGAGCGTGGAGGGCTTCTGGTTCTCTGACACTTCTGTTTGGAGTCCTGGAACGTCTTCCCTCCTCTCTGGCTCCTCTGTTCATAATTCCACCCCCCACATACCGAAACCGCCACACACAGCACAGCGAATAATTTTCCTGCTGTCACATTACTTTTCTAGGGAAAGCAGTGAGAGTCCTCCTTTTCCTGATGATACCCTGCTTTCAAGAATTTACCATAATTACCCCTTAATCTCCTCTGAGGCCCCCCCCCCCAATATTTCTCACTACAAGTTTTTACTCAAAGCCTGTGCAAAGAAATTTCCCTACATTGTCCCACAGATCGTTTTTTTCTTTCCCCCAGCTGTCTTCTTCACTCCATTCTCCCTACTCTCTGTCATCTTTCCCTTCCCCTTCCTCTCCACCTCTCCCTCTTGTGCACACACCTCCAGGAGTTTCAGTGTGGATAAACCTGCTGCTCATGACAATACAAGTTCAATCAGCAAATAAATAAAACTCTTACTTTTTTTTGGCTGCCGGCTGCATTCCCCCTCTGGCCGTTGCCTCCTTTAATTATAGGAGCTATATTTCTTCCCTGGGAGACATTCGAGGGGATTTTTTTAGTAGGAAACTCGTTTCTGCTGAGTTACTTTGGAGCCAGGACCAGTGAGTGAGTGGCCGGTACTCAGAGGCTTTGAGTGAAGTGCAGATTGAGACATATCGAGTTCCCTCTAAAAGGATCATTTCATGTGGGAGGTTGGACACAAAGTTTGTACTCGTGACTGGCATTCCAGTGAGAGACATGCATATTTTAAAACAACAAAGCAAGCTGGAAAGAAGGCTTAGGGGAGGGGAAAAAAACTTGGAAAGAAGTTACTAAGTGACAAACATCTGTCAACATGGGATAATTTGTACACTATCTGCCTCCTTTGATGGTGGTTCAAGGCAGAGGATCTAGGAAAGCAAAGTGGATACATATTTATCCCTGTGAAATATGGTGAAAACACACTTTTCTTCCAAATAGGTGTAAGGTGATTTAAATTGCTTGAATGAATATTTTTAAATGTTTCTTAAAATAGTGGAGACCTCTAAAATTGCTTATTTCTGATAGTACAAAAACTAGATCTTATTTAATCTTGAAAGAAGTTCATTTAAACAATGAAGAGCGATAAAGTAATAAGCAGGGTATTTATTATAGAAAATAAAATGAATTTCATCATAACAACAACAACAACAACAAAAGCAAGCTGAAGAAAGAAGAGAAACAAAAAGCTCAAACAACCCCTGGTTGCTATAGTCTAGAAATCTTTTAACTACAAGTACCAGCTTTCCATGTGTCTGTGAGCCAAACATACAAACATCCACCTCTCTGTGTGTCAACAAGGAGAAAAGGCAAAATATTTTTCAGAGGATTTTGTGTCTCATTTAAGCTTGGAGTTTCAACAAGCCTATTACAGCAAAAAAGTTTCCTTCTCGGGGATCAAAGTTTCTAAAAGCAGAGTAAAAGATCAGGCAAGATCCTAGGATCTTTTCTTTTCTTTTAATACCCAGAATCTCCAACAACCAAATGTAAGTTCAGGCTCCAGCTTCCACGGAGAAATCTTTTTCTCCTCCAGATCTGAAGACAAAAGGAGGGGAGGCCTGGTGGTGAGCGGGATATCTCTGTTAGTTGTCAGCGCAGGTCCATGGGTTAGGAATGCTAATGAGCCTCTTGGCCAGCTGAAGACTCGGTTCTCTCTAGCACACCCTCACGCTCACACACACCCAGGCTCATGCATACCGACTGACAAGCACACAGAGGCTCGTGCACGACCCTGTCTCGCTCCTTTTTCCTCTGAGCCTAGAGATCGATCGCTGACCCCACTGTTGGGCCAACGCTTTATTTATCTGGCTGTGCAATGATATTATCAGCGTTAAACGTTATATACAGCAAATGTCTTCCTAAATCAACACAATAGGATAGCTTGCGGAGACCAGCTTGGTCTGGCTGAAGGAAATCCCTGGCTATCTCTCTCTCTCTTCCTCCCTCCTGTCGGTTACAGACACCCCTTTCTCCTTTCCACTTTCACTACTGGGGCTCTTTTATACCTTGGGCTTGGGGATTTGATCTCTTTCTCTCAGCTTGGTTGGAGGAGGCCTCAGCCGACTAGGAGATGGATAGACACATTATCCACCCATCACTGTGATCTCCTTCAGGGGTTGCCTTGTCAGCTGGCTCCAACTGCCTGGATCCACTCTATTCCCATGATCCCGGATTGCCCAAAATTGGGGTAGAGGAGAAGGTGAGGGGTGGCCAACCGAGTGTGCAACCTTGCACCGTGTTAATTGTTTTCTTTCCTCTCAATTACATTCATAAACCTATTTTCTGCATTGCCTGTTATTTCTTTGTGCTTCAAAATTGAAACCACGTGCAGCCTTCTTCCCTCAGCACACACAATAAATGCGCT
>SJYV01009928.1:482903-501151 GCA_006410875.1 Neotragus pygmaeus
GAGTGGGGGGCTGGGGGGGGTGAGAGAGAGAGCTTTGGCTCCCCTTTTTATATGTTTCTCTCTCCCTGGGCCTGTCCTCTGTGAATTGGGCCAGCCAGGAATGTTGGTTTTAACTGAGGTCCTCACTCCAGTCCTCAGACCTTCTTTTGTTCTATTTTCGAGGGCTTTTCCCTTCCTTGTCTTTTAGCCACCGCCATTTTGAGCTCATTTTCCCTAGTCTACCTACCTAACATTCCCCCCTCAAGAGATGGGAGGCCTAATTCTTTGGTTAAAGGGCCGTCGAGGTCTTTCTGGCTACTTCCTGCTGAACTGGGACGGCAAGGGGTATTGGGCCTCCCCCTCTTGCTGGTCTCAAGCCTCAGAGTCCTTATAGCGGTGTCCATCTAAGGGTGTGTGATGCTTTCCATGGTTGGCTGCAGTTTTATATCTTTGTTGAACTGGCACCGCATGTTGTAGCTTGTTGACCTGGGCAGAGACAAAACAGGTTAGACAATTGATAATACATGGAGCAATCATAAGCAGGATCAATATGGCATAACAAGGGCTAGTAAGGGCATTAGTCAATTTTAAATTCACATCACCAGGATGGCTCAAGTCCCTCCTTGTTCAGGGGTCAGAAGATCTCTCTCCTGTCTGTTTTGGAGTACTATCTCTACCAAGCTGTGTTGGCCCTTTAGAGATATTCTGAGAAATCTTATCTCAAGAAACCAGATTTTGGGGGTGTTCATTAGAATGGCACTCATTCGTAGTCCTGAATAGGTATCTGAGATCTCCCAGGGGCATGTCCTCTTCTGCTTTCTTCCACAGCTTGACTCGTGAGTAGTGAATCCAGGTGTCATGTCCTGGTACCTTGACTGCTGTGGGGNAGAGAGAAAAGAGGCAATGTGCATCCAGGGGGCTTGCGAACAGCCCGGGCCGCCCCGCAGCGCACCGACACAACGCGGAGGCTCGTCCCCGCGGCCACCAGCGCCGAGCATCTTCCTTGGCGCTGGCCTTCACTGCCGGCCCACACCCAGAGGAAGACGGCGTGGGGGTGAAGCCCTCCAGCTCCGTGGCTCGGTCCGCCCGGCCATCTCGGGCGCTCTTGTCCACCCCAGACCCAGGCAGAACTAGGCCTGAGTTAAGGGCTTCCCCCCCAGCCCAGCCTGACCGAGAAAGTGCACCCCAACCCCTCGACCACCACCAGGTCACACGCAGATTAATGACATCCCACTCACCCCTCCAGAAGGAACCCAATCAGGGTAGAACAAAAACCAAAACCAGGCGAAACCAGAGAAAAGGTTATGGTTCTAGGCACATGCCTAGCTGCCTCTTCATTTGCAAGCAAGCAGGTTTTATTCAAAACATTTCCATATTCTCTAAAAATGCTATGGAATTATCCTTAAAATAAACAGAAGTTACATACCCTACTCACCACTTACAACTTTTGAATAGAAAACAAGTATCCTGCACCCCTCCCCTATACCCTCCTCCCCATCACCCCACACAAAGTTCTCACTGTTAAAAGCAACAGAAAATTGAAAAAAAAAAAAAAAAGAAAGAAGTTGAACTTACAGTAGCCAAACATTATTGAAAAAAGTGGAAAATATAATTAATGTCTGTCCTGTGAGGTGCCACAGCAACCTGCAGCCAGCTTTTGCCCAGTGAATGCACGAGCTTGCAACTGCAAAAACACTGGATTCATTAACCATCTGAATGCAGAACGTAAGCATGCTTTGAGTTCTTAAAGCTGACCAAAGTTGTTTTTTTTTTTTTTTTTATGTATATGTTTTACTTCAACAGTGCCAGCATTTTAAATTGTCATGTAAACAAAGACAACTTTAGGAAAAGTTAGGGCTACTGAACTCTCCCCCCCCAACAAATTAATATAGATATGTCCATGTAGATGTAGCTTTCTTACTTCAGGTTGTACACTATTTTCTTAAGTTTGCACTGATTCTCATTTTAATGCAAGCCTCAATGCAATTTAAACTCTTAAAACATAACTGGCTAGAATACTTTTTTCTAATTATAGTTTTGAACTTGGCAGTTATTTTTCAATTAAATGAGAGTACAATTCAAAGTTTGTTTTTTTTTTTCTTCAGATGCCTATAAAATCTCCCTGGAGCTAGAAATGAAGTCGTCATATTTGCCTGCTCCTTGAGATCTGAAGAAATTCAATTTCTTTTCTTGTGGCATATAAAATATAATTTTAAAGTCAATTACAAGAAGAAGTAATCTGCATTCTGCAAAATTGACTGGTTTGCTAATTTGACTATAAGGCATCTTTAATGATTGTCAGGAGATAAACTTTAACTGTAAATGGCTAGATATATTTATAAGAAAAGTGCTGCATTTCTTGCCACATGAACATGAAGCATATCTAAATACAACATCAAAAGTTGTGTTAAAAGAAACCAAAGCCATACAACACAGGGATTAAATGATGTCGAAGCTCATGCCAGCTGCAGTCTATGCATTATAGCCAAATCAGAAGGATCGGTAAATGCCGTTGTAAATTGTAATTTGTATGCAGTATTTAAACAGAGGGTGGAGTTTGATGAAGAAATAAAACGAGTATCATGCTTTAAAAAAAAATGACACGACTATGAAAGCACGGTTCAGTCACAAACTTTCCTTTGAAAGTAGAGGGGTGAAAACAAGGCCACAGCTCTGGAGGAGGCGGCCCCAGCTCGGTGGAGAGGAGAGGGAACCAGTGAACAGGCCAGAAGCCCCCCCTCGCCCCCCTTCCCTCCTAATTAGAACTACAAGTGCAATAAATCTCACTCCTCTTTTTCCAAGCTAAGCTTCCAAAAGGATGATGCAGTCAGGGATCTATGGTTCAGAATCCTCCAGTCTCCTCCAGCCCTCCCCCATCTTAAATAAAGGGCAATGAAGACGTGGAGAGGAAAGGGGAATGAAAAAGAACAAAAACACAAAACCCACAGAAACCGGGTTTTCTGGGGGCAATAAGCAACCCTCTCCCCAAGTTCATGCCAGCACAGCTCCAAGCATCCTCACGCACACGCGGGAAAGAGACACACCGAGCACATCCAACACAGAGGGAGGGGATTTTCCAGCACAGCTCACGATCCTAGGGGCACTGTCCCGAGCAGGCAGCGGGCGGGGTGGAGAAGNATCTGCCTGTCTTGCTGGGTAGTAATTACTCTTCTAATTGCTCTAACCTAAATGGAAGTCTCTGACTTATTTGCTTTTTTCTTCCCTTATAGCACATTGAATTCTTTATTTTCTCTAGCTTAATCAGAGAAATAGGAACCAACAGAGAATAGGTCTTATAATCAGACTATAGCATTTTATAACATCAAATACAGCAAAATATTTTATGTTTGTAGATGTATATACTGTGCTTTATTAACTGTGCAATTCAGTATTTACCAATGTAGACATGTTAGATGATAATGTAATCCAGTTGTCTGTTCATCTCTATTTATTTTGGCAATATAATGCCACCACATAAAAGTCAAATGACTCCTTTAAGACTGTGAATCTCAAAGAAGAATATGCCGTAGGGCAGTGGTATTGGTATGGAAAATAGGAGGGTAATATATGTTTTCATAATATAAATTATATAAAATAACATTTTTAATCAACTACACTCCAATATAAAATAAAATTTAAAAAACTCAGCAAAAGTTTTGTTGAGTGGTATGGATACAGTCATAGGGACAGGGAGGCCTGGTGTGCTGCAATCCATGGGGTTGCAAAGAATCGGACATTACTGGATAGCTGAACAGCAACAACAATGGATACAGATCAGAATCCTCTGGGATTATGTTTAAAAAGGGAACATGAGATTAAATGAGTTGAAAAATTATGGCTTTAGGACTTCTCACTCAACTGCATGGGATGGTGACAATTGTAAGACAAACTTTCTTTGTTTGTAATGGAGATTTAGACCAAATTGTGATTTTGCATTTATCTGTAATAATATATGTTTTATTTAATCATCAGTATGAATACTAGTCAATTACGTATATAGATATGGAAAATGAAAAGCTAATTTTAAGCACAGCTAAGATAAATAGAAATCTTGGATCCAAACTAGGAATTCCTCTTTGCATTTCAACTGTTTCACTCGTTTCTTTTAACTGAATTAATGGCTCTTAACTAATTGCTTTACTGTCATCATTTCACTCTTTAAACAGAGTTGACCTTCACTTATCCAGATAAACAGATACTCATCTAGCACAAAAACAAGCACTCAATCTGCTACTGTTTTCTAAGAAGCAAAGGGAAAGGCTGCAGAGACTTTCTTTCTACTTTACTTCCTATCTTTTCTCCTGGCTGTCTCCAACCAGTCAAGTGTGAAAACAAGTATCACCTGTTTTGCTCTCACCTCCCTTGTGATTCACAGCTCTCACCCATGTGTTTACTGCTCATTATATCTTTTAGCTCTTATCTCTGTCACTACAGCTTCTAGACTGAGTCTTAGGTAGAATTTCTCTTTAAAAAATTTATTTATTTGGCTCCAGTATTCTTGCCTGGAGAAATCCATGGACAGGGGAACCTGGCGGGCTACAGTCCACGGCACCACAAAGAGTTGAACATAACTGAGCACACACACACCAGGAACACAACAAGCATTGGGTCTTAGTTGTGGGGCACATGGGATCTTCGTTGTTGCAGATGCAGGATCTTTGATTGCAGCATGTGGGATCAAGTTCCTTGACAGGGATCAAACCCAGCCCCACTGAACTGGGAGCATGGAGTCTTATCTCTGGACCACCAGAGAAGTCCTAGCTAGCTAGAATTTCTTATGGAAAGGGGATTTACTAACCCTTCTGACAATCTTTTTATCAATGGTTAATTGAAAATTCAATATTCAGTACACTCAGTTTCTACTCCTACATCATATTACTATGCTATTTAGAAACCAAAATGTAATTGAGGTTTAATTTTTTAATAAAAACTTTTTATATAAAGATTTATTTTACTTGTATCAACTTAGACAAATGTTTATTTATTTTCATATTGAATTATTTACGTAAGTATTTATTTTCTGGCATTCACTGAATGATTTTAATTGAATAGGGTTCATAAATTGTAGTTACGATCTGTTAACTATCATCAGATTACTGATTTGAAAAATCCCACATATAGCCAGAGGCATCAGATACCAATTTTGAAGTTTTACAGAAATGGCAGTAATACAAATATTAATGCTTGTAAGCCAGGTCAAAATGGATATATTATATTAGGCTATTATGAATTTATGTCCTAAATTCAAGGCAAAATGTCACTATAGTGAAATTAACAAATTTAGAAAATCTGTACCTGTTCTCTTACTTTAGAGATAAATTAGGGCAGAACTTATCTCTTTGCTGCAGAAAAGTAGGAATGAAAAAATAATCCATAAAATATGGAAAACCTATCTATTTGGTTAGCTTAAGAAAGTATTTTAAAGCAGAGAAGTCTGATATATATTTTTGTTGTTATTAATACTGATTAAAGGCCAAATTCTAAGTTTGAGCAATGAGAAATATGAAATTCTAGGTCAGAGTGTTTTGTCATCTGGGCATAGCATTGGGAACTCATCTCAAAAAGACTAACATGTTATGAGTCCATTTTTTGACTGAAGGGCTGAACGCATCCGTATGGGAAACATTACAGGGTCAGGTGGTTTGATGTCCTACTTCCCTGCCCTTATTCTGGTCTTATGTAAACCAGTGTTCTTGCTCTTATGCTTACTAGCTCAATTCTCTATCTTCATATCTTAGAACCACGCATGACACTTTCTCTAAAGTAGATTCTCAGTAAATCATTGTTGAAAAAATAAATGAATACTCAAAAGATACTCAAGTGAAGATAAGAAGACAAATAAATCATTCTAGTTCTGTGAAAAATACCATTGGCAGCTTGGTAGGAATTGGATTGAATCTATAGGTTGCTTTGGGTAGTATACTCATTTTTACTATATTGATTGTTCTTTCCATGAACATATCATCAAAAAGTCTACAAACAATAAATGCTGGAGAGGGTGTATAGAAAATGGAACGCTTTTACACTGTTGGTGGAAATGTAAACTTGTATAGGCACTATGGAGAACAGTGTGGAGATTCCTTAAAAAACTGGGACTAGAGCTGCCATATGGCCCAGTAGTGCCATTGCTGGGCATGTACCCCGAGGAAACCATAATTGAGAGACATATATACTCCAGTGTTCATTGCAGCAGTATTTACAATAGCTAGGACATGGAAGCAACCTAGATGTCCATTGGCAGAAGAATGGATAAGAAAGTTGTGGTACATATACACAATCGAATATTACTCAGCTATAAAAAGGAATGCATTTGAGTCAGTTCTAAAGAGGTGAATGAAAATGAAGCCTATTATACAGAGTAAAGTAAGCCAGAAAGAGAAACACAAATACTCTGTATTAATATGTATATATGGAATTTAGAAAGATGGTAATGATGATCCTATATGCAAGGCAGTAAAAGAGACACAGATGTAAAGAACAGACTTTTGGACTCTGTGTGAGAAGGCAAGGGTGGGATAATTTGAGAGGATAGCATTGAAACATGTATATTACCATATGTAAAACAGATGGCCAGTGCAAGTTTGATGCCTGAAGCAAGGAACCCAAAGCTCGTGCCCTGAGATAAGCCAGAGGGATGGGATGGGGAGGGAGGTGAGAGGGTGGTTCAGGATGGGGGAACACATGTGAACCTGTGGCTGATTCATGTGGATTATGGTAAAAAGCATCACAATATTGTAATTATCCTCCAATTAAAATAAATTAATTTAAAAAGGTAAATAGATAAAATTTCTTAGATTATTATGGCATTTTTGTAATTATTCAGAGTGATCTGTTGTGCCCTCTTTTTCTTATGTAATTTTTCTCTCATTTATCTATCCTCATTTACTTCATCCTTAAAAGTTTCTTTTATTGCCTTTTGGCCTAACTTCTAACCCTTCCTGCCATACCCAGTTCCCTGTTTTCTCTTCCCCTAGTCCCTGTTCCCCACCCCTCATTCCCATCCTTCTGACTTCTTATGGCAGGAAAATAAACCTTATTCATTCACCATATCAGGAATTGAAATCTATATTGAAATCTATACTGGGCCAGGCGCTAAACTAGATTCTGGCACCTCAAAGATGAACATGAATTCCTGCCCTCAAGTAGGATACATTCGAGGTAGATGGAAGATATGTAAGCAGAAAATGTTGTAAAATTGTGTGATATTTGTTACATCAGAGGTGAATACCTAGTATTAGGATTTGAAGAACAGAGACCTGGAAGCATTCAACCCCAGCTGTGTGCATGTGTGTGTAAGGAAGGTGATAATCACGTGAGTCTTGAGGCTGGATGGAAGTGCATCAGGCATGGTGTGGGATGAGAATGGGGATGCAAAGTGAGATTTGGAAAGTTATTCCTGACAAAGCAAATGGCATCAAGCAGAAAGCTTAGCTGCTTTTGTACTTAGCCCTTTTTCTTCCCTGCTGCCCATCCCATCTTACCCCATCTCCCCTTTATTCCTTTTCTATTTCGACCTCCATAAGTCTCAGGGGCTAAATAGTTCCTGGAAGGATGCAGTCATACCATTAAAGTAAGAGGTCATTTTTCACTTTTGCTACCCAACGAGTCTGAAAATGGTATTATATGTTTTTTCTAAAGATATGAGACATTTTTGTTACACTTTCTTCTAAACTGCTGTAGAAAAAGTCTATTCAGTGCATATTTATTGTATACCTGCAATTTTCCTGGCATTTGGAATCTGATGATAAAAGGAAGGTAGACATAATCTCTGTCCCCATGGTGGTTACATTCTAGAAGGGAACACTGACATTAAACAAATAGTTATAAAAATGACAAGCTCATGTAGTCTGTGGTATATATCTATACTAGGGGAGATCTGGAGTGTGAAGTGAGAGAGAGCTTGTGGTTTTTACATACAACCAGAGTATAGAGGGCTTCCCTGATAGCTCAGTTGTTAAAGAATCCACCTGCAATGCAGGAGACCCTGGTTTGATTCCTGGGTCAGGAAGATCTCCTGGAGAAGGGATAGGCTACCCACTCCAGTGTTCTTGGGCTTCCCTTGTGGCTCAGCTGGTAAAGAATCTCCCTGCGATGTGGGAGACCTGGGTTTGATCACTGGGTTGGGAAGATCCCCTGGAGAAGGGAAAGGCTACCCACTCCAGTATTTTGGCCTGGAGAATTCTATGTACAGTCCATGGGGTCACAAAGAGTCAGACATGACTGAGCCACTTTCACTTTCACTTTCAGAGTATAAAGAGTGAGAGGGAAAGTGGCAGGAGATGAAGCCAGAGATCTGAGTGAGGATAGATTATGTAGAGCCTTGTAGACCAAAGTTATTCAAAGTGAGAGGCTAGTTTTAAGCTGTTGATAATGGGTCCACATGAGGTAACTGAAGAGCAAATGTTTAGAAACTCTGATTACATTTTGACACTATCGCAATATCTAAGCAGGTGTTTGCAGTTTCAGTTTTATGTGGAAGTATCCTCTCATGGTGTGACAGTAATAACAGAAAAACATTCTGGAATAAATACCTGGATTAAGAAGCATGTAATTTAACACACTACATAAAAAATTATTTTACCGAAGTCTAGTTGATTTATAATGTGTTAATTTCTGCTGTACAGCAAAGTGATAGTTATATATATATTTTATATATATATATATTCTCTTCAATATTCTTTGCCATTATGATTTATTATAGGATATTAGTTGAACAGACAGCATATTTACTGATGTAGCAAAAACTGTGAAATATGGTAAAGCTGATGTGTTAAATTTTACTACATTATTCTCTTTACTTTGTGATGACTTGAAGGACATGAAAGCTGGTCATAAGCAGCTGTTTTTGCATGCTCAGTTATGATTATAGAGGGAAAAAGTTCAGTTGAGAATGTTTAAGTCACAAAAGAAGCTCTTAATCTTTTTGCAAGATAAGAAATCAGTTTTATTTCAACATTTTAAAGTTGTGAATTGGACAGCATAGATTTGTATATATATCTGATGTCTTTGATATTTTAAATGATCTGAATACATTCAGGTAAGGAAGTAATGCAAACTATATTTCGTTAATAGATAACACTAAAGGGTACAATTAAGAGTTTGAAGCTTAGAAGAACAGTTTCTTCTCAATTATTCCACAGTTTAACAAAAACTATTTATGATGTAACTGATCTTGTACTTTTGACATTTGTGAAAATGAAAGTCACTCAGTCGTATCCAACTCTTTGTGACCCGGTGGACCGTTGCCCACCAGGCTCCTCTGTCCATGGAATTCTCGAGGCCAGAATACTGGAGTGGGTAACCTATCCCTTCTACAGTGGATCTTCCCAACCCAGAAATTGAACAGGGGTCCTCTTCATTGCAGGTGGATTTTCTACCAGCTGAGCTACCAGAGAAGCCCCCTTTGACATCTGGGAATACCTTACAAAGTTGATAAAAGTTTTGGGATTTTACTTTATATCAAAAGAAGATCTATGCAATAATAGTAGTGGATCCAGCTTTCCTTTCCATTTTTGAAAAATGATGTAGGTTTAGCTATGACTTTACATGACAAATTGTTGTAACTATTTACTGATAAAGAATTAAAGATGAATTTTGAAAATACACATCATTTGCTTCACTTTAGATAAAAATGAAGAACAAATATCCTGAGCTTACCATGACTCATTTTCTTCCATTCCTGCCAGTATATCATGTAGGACTGATTTCTCTATGATGAGTGTTAATAAAACAAGACATAGATGTATGCTATCCCCTGAGAGGAGCATTGTCATCAATCCAACCCAGAGAAGTTAACAAGCAGAAAACAGATTCAACTGTTGATATATGCAGTGTTTATTCAAAGTGTGTGTAAAGCAGTTTAATACAGGGGATTTCTATTTTCTTTATAACTCTTTGTTCTTTATGATTGTGAATAACAAAAGTTATGCACATAATCAACAATTCTCCATTTTAATCTCCTATGTGCAAGCTTTCTATAAACAATGTAAATAGTTTCTATATTGTTCTCTTTTATGTCTGTTCTGATTAGATCTATTGAAATATAATTTTAGGTATGCTGAGTTTCTATGCCTTAAAATATTTTTTTAATAGAAGTTCATTTTATTATAGTTTACAAATATAAAATTTTGAATCTCTAATCTGTTGATTCATGATGGCTTAGAAATAAAAATTTGTCCATCACTTCAATAAAACTGGGAAAAAATTAGTCTGTCACCACAGATAGTTTGAAAAATTCTTCTGTAGGCAGGTTTAGGGTTTTGGACACTGTCCCAAGGGCAGAAAGAAGCCTTTGAAGTTTCAAATATAATTGGTATCCCCATTGTTTAGGATGCTGTCTAGACATTCACAATTAGAAGGCTTGGGAAACCCAGCTGTCAGGCTTGCTTAGGTGCTTAGAACAAGAGCACAGCTAAGATTTGGACATGACTTAGCGACTAAACAACATCAACAGTCTCAAACCTTAGCCAGCTAAGTTGAAGATAGTACAGTGTTGCTCTGCTATACTTCTGACTTGCAACGTCTACCTACTCTGCATAGGAAAGAAGTACCCATTAGATCTCAGAAGTACTTCACTTCAGTTCAGTTNATGGTGCTCTGAGCCGTGGAAACCCTCGGGTTTTCAAAGCAGAGGGACAGATCCCGCTCCTGCAGGGCATATGCGCCAACTTGCTATCGTGAGGAGGGGCAAGAAGAAACCGAAGCTTTTCGAGAAGAGGCGCTTTCCCCTTCTTGAGCTCTAGAAGTCCAAGACTTTTCCCCTTCTTGGTATCCAGCCTAAGCGGCTCTCTAGGCTGAGTTTCTCTTCTGGACCCTGTGGTTCTCCTATCGCCTTTGCGCGCCCGCAGAGCGCCTCCACTCGGGCTCAACACCCCACCCCCAGCTCAGGTTCTAGGGAAGCTTAGGCTTTGTCTCTGCGAGGCTGTAGTTTGTTCCTAGTTCAATTTGGCACTCTTGTCCTTAGGCTGGATGCGCCCCACACTCAACCAGGAGATAATGGTATCTGTTGTTGTTGGGGAGGGCACTTAAGAGAAAGTGATCCTATTTTGCGGGAGCAGGTAGGTCCTCAAAGTGTGAAAAATCCACCCATGGGATTTTCAGGCATGCTCAGCTGCAAGGGCAGAAAAGCATTTGGAATTTGCATCTTTCTTACACTCAGCCTCTTTCCCAGGTCTCTCTCCCACCGTTTTCCACCAAGGCCTTGTTTGGGGCGGTGGGGCTGGGGGAAACTCTAACCTGAGTCTCAGCGTGTGGACTTGGCTCCTGGATCCAGACCCACTGTGGCCCTTGTCTCACCACCCTCCTTGAGACTGCCAGCGTCATGGCCATATATAGTCAGCCCTCTCCCAGGTCTCTGAGCCTGGACTCCCAGGCCTCCCTTCTAAAGCCATCCTCTGTCCTCCTAGTCCTCATGGTCTAATTCAATGCACAGAGTCTCTGCGTGTCTCCCCAAGGGACATGAGAAGGTACTCTACGTTTGGGGAGAGAAATCACGCTTATTGTACCTCTTGTGGATTGCTAGCATCAGAACTCAGCCTTATTCACTTTTTAAACACCTTCCACCCAACACTTGCTCTCTTCTAGCATGACAACCAATAAACAATTGTGACCCGGTGGGAGAAGGAAAGACGCAGTGGCTTCACAGACAGCATAACTTGCATTCCAGGCCCCAGAGTCCAGATCTATGCAGACTTTCTAGCCGAGGAACAACCCCCTCCCCACTATCTTTCTTTCTATTAAGGCTGGAATCATTCTTTACTAATCCCGTGACCTCTTTGATATCGGTATTTTGCTTTCCCCAACTCAACGGATCATTTGTTTTGGTTTTTTGGTAAATCATACTTAAAAAAAAAAAAAAAAAGGTGGCCTTGTAAAAACGTTTTCTCAATCTAGTTCAAGAGCCCCTACAAATGGCCAGATATGTGTAAAAAATTCTCTCCTGTATGTGTTCCCTATCCCCTAAATCGTTACAAATGGTACTCTTCTGTTTTGAGAAACCATAGAACAGCAATAACCCTGTTTTATCAGGCCCATCTGGAGAAATGAACATGCCTGCAATTGTTGGGAGAAAGGTCAGTTCTTCTGATCTTACTGCAGACCTTTCCCAAAGAGCTGATTTTAAAGGTGCCGAATCAATTAGTCTCCCTTGGTATGAGATTAAGGCTGTGAAAAATGAAGTTGAAGAAGATGTATTTAAAATGATCTTGCATAGGTCTTTTGAAGAAAAGGGTGAAGAGAGGCATAGTAATGCCTGTCTAATGTTTTGTGATTGTTTTAAAAACAAAATCCCAAACAAACAAACAAACAAAAGCCTTGCCTATGTCAGAAACCACCCCTCTTGCAAGACTGAACTCAGTCTGTATTGTGGCTGCCCAGCTGTAAAAAGGTCTGCCTTTGTCAATGTGAAAACAAGGGTGGAAAGGCCAAGTTGGAAGTCAGACTTCTGATGGACTGCCTGCTCTCAGCCTGCCTCTGTAGTTGAACCAGGGATCCAGCAGGCTTTTGCACTCACTAGCGCACTGGTATGTCCGGGTACTACTTCTTGGTCACCTTTGGGCCCAGACAAAAATGCTTTACCTTAAAAAGCAGTTTAGTTTTCTATCACAAACTGGCCAGTTAAAGCATGTGTTTTGGAAAAGAGAGATAAGGGAAAGACTTCCCTTTTTTTCCTGGGCCCCCAGTTAAAGGGCCCAGGAGTAACCTCAGGAAAATGGCAGAAGAGCAAGTGCTGACCTTTGGATGCAAATCAAGCCTATTGTAGGAGGAAAAGTGACAACAGTTCCTAGTACGCCCCCGAGCCAGTGAAACCAGGGACAAATATTTACTTTTTGTAAAAATCAAGCCTTAGCTATGTGAATGCATTTATGCAAAAATTAAGAACTAGAGACTTTGTGTTAGGAAATGTATTTCTTTATTTTAAATGTCCGGCTTGAGTGAAGAATAACTGTGTGGCTCTTCTTCCTAGGGAAAATGACTTGGCTTTGGAAGAAAAGTTCAAGTTTGAAATAAGTGTGAAACTTTTTATAGAGTACATTGGCAATACAATTAACTACACTCTGTAATACTTTCCCTTAATAGTTACCTGTCAGGGCACCTATTTCTTTTACTCCAGGATTAGCCCATCAGAAGTAGATCTAAGTTGGACATTCACTGATTAAAAGCTGCTGGAATATGTTTAAATCTTAAATGCCACTTTCTTCACTGCCTATAAAGTAAACCAAAGTAGTGGAAAAGTATTGGCTCACAGAGCCGGCAGATCTGTCGGTAACTATGGCCATGCTGCAATCCTGTTTTACCCATCAGAAGTTTGATGTAAATAAAAACCTAATATTTCCCTCTAAACTGTCAGTGGAAAGATATGTTTATTACAGTGTCCTCCATTAGTAGAGGAGAGGGGCTTTAGGGAAAGTTCAGATGAAAAAGCAATGAGCATAGTACACCACTGATTCAAACCACATGGAGCAGTAAATAATTATGCCCTGTTTTGCTGTGTGTATTTTATTTATCCACTTCAGAGGTGGATAATAAACCTAGCCCATCTGTGGGAGGAGTTAATAAAGTATTCCCAATGCGTGAGCTAACAAACTTGGTGATAGTTCTATGTTTTATTGTTAACCATTTGCGTGAAATCTTCTGAAGCTGAAAAGAGAAAGGACAGGGCTTTTGTGTTGGTTGATCCTTGGCTATTCTAGGGCTCAGGTTGGTGTGAAAGGGACGAGGAGGTCACTTGAAATCTCCTTTTATCTCCTCTTATTTTCTCTCTGGATCAGCAACTTTGAATAGACATCATCTAATCGCGCTTAATGGAAAGAAACTATGGGGAGCAATGAAAATGCCTTTACTCCAGAAGTGAATACATGTGTGTGGACAGCTAGCTGAGCTTGCATAGGACTACATCTCTGTACACATGTGCTTAGAGATTTTGGGGGGTGTAAAGATGTTTACTTAAATGTGTCCCATACATTCTGGATTTGGGTGTGTGTTTTGTTTTGTTTTTTGCCCTTACACATAAGTATGCATACACACATTAGGATTCTCTACCAAGTCCAGGTGATAGTGTCAGCTGATTCTTTTTTCAGCTCCCCAGATTCCACTCTCTAGGATGTCATATTTAAGTCCTGGAAAAAAAAAAAAAGCAAGTAATTGAGAACACGATGAACAGTCTTTTAGTGAAGACATCTTATTTCCTTTCCACTTTCAACTGGAAGCCACATTGACAGGAGAATTTCTCTTTAGAGGGTAGAGAGTGTATGACAGGCGGGAAGTGATGGGGTAAGATGACACCATTACTTTCGATTTCTCCCCAGTATTTTTTGTTTGTTTTTTATTGGAATTAAATTGGCTAGAACAAAAATAACTGGTAAACAAGAGCCTGACATTAAGCAGTTTAAAAGTTTGCATTTTATTTTTGCTATAGATATTTCCAAATCTTTCAAGCTGAGTAACTGATTATAGTTTGTTCTGAAATGAGAATTGTTATAGTAAGTCTCACATGTTGACTACAATACTATTTGAATTGTCTTCTTAGCCATTGTTACATGTCCTTTATAAAGGAGAAACAGTCTCAGGTTGTTAGGTATGAATGGCTATCAAGAAAAGGACATTTGATTTCTAGAGCTGAAGGCACTAGGCTTTACTTCCTAAGAAACCGTTCTGGCCTCCACCCCCCAATCCCATATTCTTCTAAGTAAAATTCGCATTGCTCTCAGAATGTAAATTCCTTTAAGGGAATACTCGGTTACCAGGGCTACAAGTTCCCATCTAGCCTGGCAGCCTCCCCGCCCCCTGCTCCAGACTGCAGAGACCCTTGGCTGTCAAGACTGGGACCTTGGGCCCCCTCCCCTAACCCCAGCCTAGCGGAGATCGCAGTTCCAAAGTTCGAGTTTGGGTGGGAGAGGATTAATCCCTCTTTAACTCCTCTTCCTCCCGCCCTCAGTTCTGAACCCCAACGGATCCGTTTCCCGGGGTTTCCTGGTGAATAGGAGTGTAGGAGCTGCCCTGTCCAATAAAGATTAAATTAAGTAGAAGAATCCCAGCCGCTGGATATTTGGAAGCTCCGGTGGGGAGTCAAACCGACGTTTAACACATTTTTTCCACTCACTGTGCACAAATCTTGGACCTGTTGGGCTTAACTTTAGAAAGGAAAGAAGAAAAAAGGTAAGGAAAGAAGGAAAGAGAGAAAGGAAAATAAAAAGAAAAAGGAAAGAACAGATGTAAACCCACCAGCTTCAAGGGGACTTTGCACTCAGAGAGGCTGAAGGCAGAAGCAGGGCTTTCTAGTCAGCCTGACCTTTCTAGTCTTTCACCAACCACTCTGAGAATTGAAAGAATTGAAAGATCCCTCTCCCCCGACCTGGAAGAGGGCTCGGGGTTTTGCTGTTTTGGAGTCTGAGTCTACTTTTATCCTTTAGGGACAGATAGGTGGCCCAGGGTCACAGCTTCGTGTGCAGCAGGAAAAGTGTGCCCGAACGCAGTCACCTCCTCTATGCTGATTTTTTTTTTTTAACACTCAGTTTTTGGTAGCACAGACTGAGAACTGAGCAGTTTCTTTCAGTTACTGCCCAGCAGGAGAAACAATGGCTTTCTCTGTCGGCGGCAGCGCTTAGTGCGCTGGACACTGACCTTGAAGCTGAGGCCCGGCTAGGCGCTTCCTCCTCTGGGAACCATCCTGACTCCCCAAACATCGGCCTCACTCCCACCTGCTCTCCTGGTCCCAGTGCGAAGTCTGGTGGGGGCAAAAGACAAGTCCCTTCGTAGCAATGGTTCGTCCGTGCAAATACACTGAATAAATTAACCTCAAACCAGCTAGTTGGGGTGTAGTAGTTTAGCAGGACTAATTGCAGACAATGGAGCTGAAATGACTTTTCCAATTAGCTGCTGGTTGGAGTTTAGTTGGAGGAACTGTCAGCTCCAACGATGGGTAATTGCTTTATTGCTCACAAAACTATCATCTATTTAGAACATATGTGCTAATTACTCTGGATGGGCGTCGAAAAAGAGACCATAAATCTAATAGCACTTTAAAAAGTCTATGGTGCTTGTAAGCACCCCCAGTCCCTTGCACTTGTTTCTCCTGCCCAGGTTGGCGTGATGGATGGCTATCTTTCAGAAAGGCTAAGGTTTGGATTGGAGGCACCGACGGGAGGCCCTGGTCAAATCGCGTGCGGGAGTGCGAGCGGCCAGGGCCCGCTGTGCCGAGGCGATAAATCACTGTCATCAAAAGCAGTCCCCTCTGTAGCCACGCACTTTTTTTTTTCATTTTCGCAAAAGATTACTTTAGAAATCTTTTAATTGGATTATGCTGGGAAATTAATCTCCTCTAGCCTTGGCTAAATTTATTGTGCCCACTATCGGGAGGAAGGCCCTGTAACTGCAGCGAGGGCCACGTCCCCTTGATCCCCATCCCCCTTTCCTCCGCCCTCCAGGGTCTCCCAGCCGCGTGCGGCAGGACAGCCGCGTTCCAAGTCCCCAGGAGTAACTAGGGTGAGGAAGAGTGGAAAGGCACATCACGGCGGGCCGTCTCTAATGCACCTCCTTTGTCCTAAACGCCACGTTTCCGTCCAGGATTCCCTAGCTCCAGCTCTAGCATCTCCAAGCACCGCGCCTTCCTCCACAAGGGGTCCTGGGGGTCCGCCACCAGGGAGGAAGGAGGCTGGAGTTTCGGGAAGAGGAAGTGGGGTGTGCCGGTGGAGGGCTGCCAGCCAAATTCACTACTTTGCCCTCTTGCCACAACTCCGCTGTCCCCGTTCCGGGTCTCCGGCCGGGGAGCTGGGGCTTCGCTCACACTCTGCACTCTACTTTTCTGCGTAAAGACGCACGGCTAGCTCTTGGCGTTTTTCCTGGCGTAACTCGGGAGACACTTCCCCTTGACGGCTCAGCGGTTGAGGTCCGAGAGCTAGGGCCCTTCCCGTTCCCCGCGGCTCCTGGAGCGCCAGCGCAATGTCGGGCGGGGAACCTCCCTTCCAGCCGCTGGAAACCAGAGTCCTTAGCCTGGTTCAGCGCAGCTCCGGCGGCTGCGGAAGCTGCGGGTCCGGCCCGCCCGCCGCTTATCTCCGCGGGAGATGACAACATCTGCCCGAAATGGGATACCTACTTTTGCAGCTCAATTTAGCTCTTAATAGCAGCCCTCTGAGGTGTGGTTAATTGACGGGGGATGAAGGCATAATGACTGGACGGGGAGATGCCAATGAGCCTTTAATATACTTTTAAAAGAAACAACAACCACTCCCCAAACACCGGCGAGTCATTGCCCGCTGGGAGGATAAGACCCGGATCTGGGGGCGGGAAGAGCGCCGCCAGTGCTGTTTGTATCTAGAGGCTCGGGGTGAGCCCTGGCTCTCTGGGCTGGGGCACCCGGGAACCGCCAGGGCGCGCAGCTTCGGCTGGCAGGGTGTTGTCGCGTGGCCGCGGGGAGCGGAGCGTGGCGAGCACCCGGCAAGCTCGGGATGACAGGTGACCCGACCTAGTGGCGAGGAGGAGAGGCCTGGGCAATGGAGGACGCCGCCCCTCCCCAGGCGCGGCCCCTCGATCAGCCCTTACCCTGCGCGGGGCTGGGTACCCACCGAGACGGGTGCCTTCGTCTGCCCTCCCTCCCCGGCTGCAGCTACCCCTGCATCCAGCTGCGAGCGAAATGGCCAAGTGGCGGTGCCACGCGGACACCCGCGGGGTTCCCAGGCTGGACAACCTCGGAGGAACCTCAGGACCAGGAGAGATGCACGCGTCGGATGTGTGTGTGTGTGTGTGTGTGTGTGTTACACTGCACAAGCCCCCAATTTAGGTTCACACACACGAGAAGGAGAACCATCGGGTCGTCTCTTCTGTTAGCAAAGGGGGAACCCCCCCCCCACCCCCCGTCAGGTGCGAGGCGGCGGTGTTCCCAGACGGTTTGGCGAGCATCCTGTTTCACACTTAGGGATAACCTTGAGGCTTCAGGTTTGAGCTCCCTCTGGAAGCGGAAGGAGAAATGACTCCAATCACTATCCATATAGATATATATTTTATGGTATTGAGAGATCGCAGGTGTTTCAGCTGCTGCTATTATTTGTCGGACTTCCTTCCAGAGCAGACGGAACAGGAGTACAGAATCCCGGGGAAAGTTCCTTTCCTTGAACCGTCTCGCGGAGCGGGCGGGCGTTGTCAGAGGGCAAAGCTCCGAGGTAAAAGATTTGAAGAAGGGCAGTGAAGTGTCCTCGCTCGCCGAAGTGTGCCCGTCTCGGGGGCGGGGGGTGCTTCTGTCTTTCCACCGTCACTGTCCTGTCTCTTATACACAT
>SJYV01009928.1:502406-558929 GCA_006410875.1 Neotragus pygmaeus
GAGGGAAAGGCCTTCCCGGAAGCGAGGCCCACATCCGGGCACAAAGGCCCGCTCGCGGCGTGGGGCGGCCAGGCGCTCGACGCGAGGCGGGGGCACTCCGCGCGGCCGAGGGGCCGGGGCCGTGCAGGGGTGGGCCGCGTCGGGCCCTCCTCCGAGCGCTGGAGCCGCGCCTTCGCGGGCGCCGAAGGCCCCCCACACCTCGTGAGCGGGCCGGAGCGACCGAGGCCCCGGGCCCGCGCGGCGTTTAAGGTTCAGGAAGGAAGCCAGGCCCGACCGGGGGGTGGCGCACGATCCCCGAACCCCGGGCGCGCGCCCTCGGTCGGTTCCGCGCGGCCAGCCTCTCCGGGATAGGCCCGGAGGGAGAGAGCCGGCCTCCGCCCAGCCTTGTAAGGTTCTACCGTCGAGCGAGGCGCCCTGTGCGAGGCTAACCCCCTGCGCTTCTCGCTTCTCTCCTTTCTTGGGCCCGGAGCGCCCTGGGCTGCCCCACCGGTTGCCCGTCTCGGCCCGCTTGCCCTCTTGAGGTGCTGGGTGTAGTGACAAGGGGATAGGGAGCAAGGTCCTGGGGGGCAAGGCGGGGAGACCTCAAACCCCAGTTTCTAGTGTAAGGGGGAGCTTGATTTTAAGAAGTTGGACAGTCACTGGGAGTTTACGTTGTGGCCTTCGGCAGCGTGGAAAACATCCGTCTACAAGGCGGGAAACAGCCCAGAGAAACTTCTTTGTAGTTAATTAAAAATGATTTCTTTGGAAGACCCGTATCTGGGGAGTGTTCGCAGAGATTGTTTTATCATCTCTCAGTCTACAGAGTTGCTGTGTATCTCGCCTCTGGTACACTGAATAGGATCTTCCTTCAGACAGGGATGGAGAAACGGAAACACCACCACCCTGGAGCCGAACTTTCTGGACGGATGGGGGACAGAGGGGGATAGGGAAAGTCCAGATGTTGCACTAGAGGCGCTGCAAGTGTGAGCAGGTAATGCGGAGAAGAGTGACATTGTTAACAGAAAGCATCTAATTAACAATGACTTCATTTGATTGGAAGGATGAAAAAGCCTTTTTAAATCAATCCAGATTCACTGGCCTAAAACTCAGCCAATTTATGAATATGGAGCCTGACTGGGGTCTGCTTTCTTTCAAAGATGTCATCTTAGGGGTAATAGCATAGGTGAAGTCATTTGGTTACACTGTGGAAACTTTTATAGTGCCTTCCTTGGGAATTTAATTCAGTGCTTCTTCATTTTATTGGGAACAGACCGACTCCATCAACTGTGCTCTCCCTGTTTGGAGGCAGGACTGCTTGAAGCAATTAGGTTCACCAATTAGCATAGTTTTACTGACCCCAGCAGCAGCACTGCTCCTTAGATTATCCATTTCTTCAAAGTCGGGGAAAAGCTGGAGCACAACACGCTTCCCAGGTGTCCAGGTTGGGGAAAGAAGCCCACAAGCAGGGTAGCGGAGCAGTGCAAAAAGCTTTTTAATATTCCCCAAGTGTCTGTTTCAGCAACTTTGGTGGATTTCTTTCCTCTCTGATTCTGGAGCCTATAGTATCTCCATCTTTTGACATAACCTGTAAAGCCTCTCTCTTTTGGTTGTATTTTTGGCAGAATTGCTTTTGAGAAAGTGAATTGTCTCCTTTCTTTTCTGTCTGCCTGCATGGTAATGATGCCCTGGGCAATGTTAGGGGCCAAAAAGGAAACTGCTGAAGGGCTCCTCCCTGAGGTGAGGAGGTAAAGGCTCAGGTCATTGGGGGGTGAGTGCAGTGTGTGCCTGCAGGCACCTCAAAACCTTCGAGGAGAGGCCAGAGGGTGGCTATGGGCGATAAGTCCTTGCTTTCCCTAATATTGAAGGTTTACCTGCAAGACTTTGTTGCAGTCTCTTCATTGTGACCTCAGCTAGCCGGTGGCCAACATCGTTAGTAAATATCTGGAGCCCAAAGCAGTGTGAGAGAGAAGGGGCTTTGGTCTTGTCACCATCATGGTTATTGAAGGGATGACATTTGCATAGCTATTGCCTCCCTCTTCCCTCTCTCCCTTCCCCCACCCTCTCCCTTCCCTAAAATATATATTCCTCTGTTAGATTTCACTAGATTAAATTGCTGACAGTTCATCAGTAGCAGCAACAATGTAATACCTCTAACCTTATTAAATCAATAAATACTAGATCCTTGCATTGAATTAAAAATGCATCAGCAGGTCTAGGAATTGCAATCATATGGCCATGGACCTCAGAATCGAAGATGCCACTCAGAAATCGACTAGTTAGCATTTATTTAACTTTTTTTTTTTTCTGATTCATGATTAGGTATTCTGGGTTTTAACATTTCAGGGACCATTGTGACAGGTTTGTTTCTGTTTTGTTCATTGAAAATTCTTTTCTTTCATTAACTTCTCTCATTTAGCTGTGAAAAAGATGCATGCATTTAACAATAGTAATACACTGTGACTTTATAGTTCTTGTCATTAGTTTTCATCTAGGGACTATACTTCACTCAGAATACATTGCTCTAGGATGACACACTCAGGTGCATACATTTCTCCATAGGCATAAATAAATTTAGATACATATGTTTTTGTGTATATATAAACAAATACACTTAGTGTAAATGTATTGCTGTACATTGATTATAAGTTTATTTTTAAAAAGAAACCATATTTATCTTTCATTTTCTAGTATAAGCCAGAGAGCTATTTATCATGATAAAGCAAGTTATTTATTTATAATCTGGTTGGCTTGTTGGACTTTATACCATAAGAAATGAAATTAAAATTTTCATGCCTTTAGACTTAATGCAATACTTAGGAAGTTGTATATATCTTATACTTCAAATGTAGTTTACCAGGAATTGGTCAGTTAAGTTATAGATTAATAGGTGAATTTACAGTTAGTCCCTACTGCAAACAGAGAATGTGTTTAACACCTAGAAATTTGATGGAAAAAGTAATATTACTCCATCCAGATATTTGTTCATACTGATTAATGATGCTAATTATTTTAAAACACCCATCCCTTATTGATGTCAGCCAGCATATATGGTACTGAATTCTGAAGATACAGTCATCAGGCCTTGGGTTCATCACACTGTGAAGGAAAAAAAAAAATCTTTATTTGATGAAATAGGCAATCAACTGAAATCTATCCTCTTTAAATAAACTGATTCTTCAGTATTTTCCCAGTGTTGGTGTAAGTTGTTGTCTGTGATGTCCCCCAGGGCTCTCTGCTCTGCTCTCTGATTTGGTATATAAAAGCAGCTCTGAATGATGGATTACTGTGTCATTGCAGCCTGCGAAGGATTAATTTGTTTCATTGATTTCTCTTTAGGCAGATTGCCAGAATTTGCTGCTTCCCACCTTTCCTCAAGTCTTCTAGAAGTAATAGACAGTAATAGCCTAAGACAAATCAGCTCCTTCTTGTAAAAATAGAATCCTAAAACTAGGAATCCTACAAAAGCTTATGGCAAACTTTTGATTTGCATTTTGGGAGAGCAGTTAATAGGCTACTTAATATGCTTTAGAATTATTTTTAATTGAAAAATTTCCTTGATTTTGTGACTAAAATACATCATTTTAATAGCTCTTAAGTAAGCATTTGTAATGTTTGTTCCATGAAACTTTCCCTTAATTTGTGAGGAAAAAAATGTTTAACTCGGGAAAAAATGCAATGTCTATGTGACTGACAAATACTTTTCTTTCTATACTAGATGTTGGTATCGAACAACATATCAGCATAACTTTAAGTCCATTTACCTATAAATATTTATAAGAATATTTGACCCAAAGAATTTTTAGAAACTTTGGACAAGGACAGAGAGTATTAGAGCATAGAAATAGAATTGTTTAACTGTTTAAAGAAAAATATATCATTTTCTGATTAAAAAGGTAGTATCTGCTCAGAGAATTTGAAAAAGTTAGAAATGACATTTTGTATGTTTTTCTAAGAGTTTTCCCCCAAAACATTTTATATATATACTGTAGTTACAGACATAAAGTGTCCTGCTTTTCTTCAGTTGGTGTTATACAATGAAAATTTTCTTATATAATTTAAAATTATCATTAAAGTCATATCACTGTATGTTTTAACATATATGATTTAAGTAACCATTGGTTTACTATTAGTTACGTTTCTACTTTTCCATGATTATAAATAAAATTATGAAGAATAGCATTTAAAATAAAACTATCATCCCTCTGGTTAATTTTGTTACAATATATTATTAGCAAAGAAACTATTTGGATTGAGAGTATAGGCTATTTTTTAAAAGTCTTGATAGGAACTGCCAAATCGTTTTTGGAAAGGTTCTTCCAGTTTATACTGGTACTGTTTAAAAAATGTTCTCTGTGGAGGCAGCATTTTAATTCATGTTACATTAGCAAAGAAAACAGAACAACACTTTTCCTTGTGTTCTNTTAAAAGTCTTGATAGGAACTGCCAAATCGTTTTTGGAAAGGTTCTTCCAGTTTATACTGGTACTGTTTAAAAAATGTTCTCTGTGGAGGCAGCATTTTAATTCATGTTACATTAGCAAAGAAAACAGAACAACACTTTTCCTTGTGTTCTGAAAGCAGTGGTAGCATTTTGCATATACTTAGTCTCTCAGAAGTATTTTCCCAACTGCAGATGTGAAATAGGCTGGTTATACAAATCTATTTGTTTCCCTTCTGTAGTGCTGAAAATTATATTGATTTAATGATCTCAAGTTGTACTTTTTATGCAATTAGTTGTGTAGTAAAAACTAATATTGTCATGTGCTAACGTCTTTTTTTCCTCTATTGTGCTATGGTAGTAGTCCATGCAATATCAGCAAGTTTATGCTTTTCCTGTGCTTTGCTGAAAGGAAAAAGGAACATCTGTTTCCATTATATATCTGCATCTTAATGATAACAATTAAATAGCTATTATAGTAGTGTACAGTAAATATATTTTGCTGAATGACCTATACTTTCTTGTTGGAAAATTTCAGAGATTTCAGAAGCACTTAGTTTTTACAGGTAGCTTCCATGTTGAGGTTTAGAAAGGCCTTAGCTTACTTTTGGTAAGCCATTTCAGTTCCTGTTTGTCTCATTAACAACAAATAAACAAAGAATCCTGATGATTAAACAGTAGACCTCAGGTGAGACTCTTGAATCTGTTTCTCTTAGGCATATACAAATTATTGGGCATTTCACTCACTATTCTTAAATGGATTAATCAATCTACTAATGATACAGTTTCTTTTATGTTTTGTGCCATTTGTGTATTTTTAGTTTTTTACTAAGCTGGAAATATAGCCTATTTTACTCTTGTGTTCTTATATTAGGGGGCATAGTGATATTTACCTTTTAAACTCAACAGGAGAATGTTTAAAATAGTTTCCAGAGAAATTTCATTTATTTCATTCAGATTTTGGTTAAAGATATTTTGGTGGTTATTTAAAACATTACTAGAAAACATTCTAGACAAAAATGATATATAAAGAGAAACAAGCATTCTTGTACTCTAAACTCATTTTGAGAAATAAAATGCTACCAGAACAACTGATGCTCTTCCTGATTCTATTCCCTTATATCTTGAAGAGATAATCATCATCCTAAATTTGATAATTATCAACCTTTTTTGCCTTTTATTTACTTTTTTCACATGGCCTAAAAATTTGACATAAGTTACTTGTCATTTTAAGTAAATTTTAAAACTTGGAGCTGCAATGCCTGTTAGAACCCCTCGCATCTAATTGCCTATGGCTGGGTATACTTCTCTGCTTTACTGTCCTCATCTGTGAAGTTAGAAATGGGTCTGTGTGATCTCTAACATTTTCCTAGGCATAATTTTTAAAAGTTTTTTGATTTCCTCTGTTTTCCCCGTGAAACAAAATAAAACATAATGAACAAGAGATAGAGGTCCAGAGAGGTTAAGTAACTTGCCCAAGACCATGCAGGTAAATCACAGNTGTGTGTGTGTGTGTGTGTATACTTTCCCATTATGGGTTATAACAGAATATTGAATATAGTTCCCTGTGCTATATAGTAGTATCATGTTTGTTTTATATTTAGTGGTTTATATCTGCTAATCCCAAAAGTGAAGTTGCTCAGTTGTGTCCGACTCTGCGACCCCGTGGACTGAGGCCACGAGGCTCCTCTGTCCATGGGATTCCCAGGCAAAAATACAAGCTCCTAATTTATTCCTCCCCAACCCCTTTTCCCTTTGGTAACCATAAATTTGTTTTATATGTCTGTGGGTCTGTTTCTGTTTTGTAAATAAGTTCATTGTATCTTATTTTAGATTCCACATGTACATGATATCATGTGGTATTAACCACAAAAAAGAATGAAATAATATTTGCAGCAATCTGGTAGCGAGTATCATTCTAAGTGAAGTAAATCAGAAGGAGAAAGACTTCACTTTAGGCCAAGTTAAGATTATTATAAAACCAGCATTGACTGTATAGCTTCTCTTGATACAGCCAATATACATTTTCCATCTGTGAACTGGAATTTGTCTGTGGGTTACAGGGGGTAGAATTTTCTTCTAATATTAGAATTTTCACGTTGTAAAATTTTGTTCACAGCCTGTTTTGAATTCCCAGCCCTTTAGAATTTTCCTATTATTTGATTCTTAGAAGAGTTGTGTTACAGTTGTGCTTATTGTTCTTGAAGTATAGTTAATGTTTATTGAGTTCTTTTGCTTAAGCATGTGAAGTAAAGGCATAGTCCCTGTCTTCAGGGGGATAATAATTAATACTGTCTTTTGCCAATAATTCAACATATTGTATTCTCATAATATAATGAATTTGTGTGATTTTATATTATTAGGACATTAAAGGAAAAAGAAAATGTGCTTAGTTTTCTGTTGCTGTTCTTTACCTTTTGAGAAGATTCTTAGAATTATAATTTGAGCTCAGCCAAAATGGTATTTTATTGTGGCATTATGATGTGACATCTGTGTACACCACAGAGTGACCACCACCATAAGTCTAGCTGACCCCTTCATCCATTTCACCCACCTCTTCCCGCTCACTTCTCTGATAACCACTAATCTGATTTCTATATTCATTAGCTTGTTTTTGTTTTATTTTGTTCTTTTTTTTTTTCGATTGCACTTGAGTGAAGTAGTATGATATTTGTCTTTCTCCATCTGACTTATTTCAATTAGCATAAAACCGTCAAGGACCACCCATGTTATTGCAAATCAGTCTTTTTTTATGACTGATTAATTTCTCATTACATACAAGCATGCATCACATCTTTTTCATTCATTCATGTATCATTGGGCACTTCGATTTCTTCCATATCTTTGCTATTATAAATAAGCTGTAACGAGCATAAGGGTACATACATATTTTAGAAATAGTGTTTGCATGTTCTTTGGATAAATAACCCAGAAGAGGAACAGCTGGGTCATATGATAGTTCTATTCTTAATTTTTTGAGGGAGCTCCACTTTGTTTTAATACTATGTTATTCTTTATTTTTTATTGAATTACAATAAAACTGAAATTTGAATTTACAGTTGAATTACAATCTTATGTTAATTACTGCTGTACAACACAGTGACTCAGTTATACATACATACACATTTTTNAGCTCCACTTTGTTTTAATACTATGTTATTCTTTATTTTTTATTGAATTACAATAAAACTGAAATTTGAATTTACAGTTGAATTACAATCTTATGTTAATTACTGCTGTACAACACAGTGACTCAGTTATACATACATACACATTTTTTTCATATTCTTTTTGATTATGGTTTTCCACAGGATACTGAATATAGTTCTCTGCTCTATATAGTAGGACTTTGCTGTCTATGCATTCTGTATATACCAGTTTGCATCTGCTAATCCCCAACTCCCAGTCTAACCCCCTCCCAGACCCTCCCTTCACAGCCATCAAGTCTAATCTCTATATCCCTGATTCTATGTTTCAGAGTCTTATTCTCTATATCCCTGATTCTATTTATGTTTCATGGATAGGGTCATTTGTGTCACATTTTAGATTCTGCATAAAAGTGATATCTTATGGTATTTGTCTTTCCCTTTTTTGACTTATTTTACTTAGTGTGTTGATCTCTAGTTGCATACATGTTACTGCAAATGCCATTATTTCATTCTTTTTATATGGTTGAGTAGTACTACATTGCATATGTGTGCCATGTCTTCTTTATCCATTCACTTGTTGAAGTACATTTAGGTTGTTCCCATGTCTTGGGTATTGTAAACAGTGTTAATGTGAACATAGGGGTGCATGTAGCCTTTAGAATTACTGTTTTGTCTGGATATATGCCCAGGAGTGGAACTGCTGGATTGTATGGTAATTCTATTTTTAATTTTCTGAGAAACCTCCATACTGTTTTCCACAGTGGCTGCACCAACTTACGTTCCCACCAACAGTGTAAGAGTGTTCTCTTTTCTCCACACCCTCTTTAGCATTTGTTACTTGTAGACTTTTTAATGGTGGCCATTCTGACTGGCATGAGGCATTACCTCATTATAGTTTTGATTTGCGTTTCTCTAGTAACTAGTCATGTTGAGTATCTTTTCATGTGCCTGTTGGCCATCTGTATTTCTTTTTTAGAGAAGCATCTCTCTAGGTCTTTGGCGCATTAAAAAATTTTTTTGTTGTTGTCAAGTTGTATGAACTGTTTGTATATTTTGGAAATTAAGCCTTTGTTGAGTGCATCATTTACAAATATTTTCTCCCGTTCTGTAGATTGTCTTTTCATTTTGTTTATGGTTCTTTTGCTATGCAAAAGCTTGTGAGTTTGATTAGGTCCCATTTAATTATTTTTGTTTTTACTTGTGTTGCCTGAGGAGTCTGATCTAAGAAAGCATTTGTACAATTTATGTTGGAGAATGTTTTGCCTGTGTTTTCTTCTAGGAGTTTTATGGTGTCATGTCTTATGTTTAAGTCTTTAAGCCATTTTTCCAAAGCAATCCTGAAGGAAAAGAATTAAGTAGGAGGCGTACCCACCACAGACAATACGGTATTATAAAGCTACAGTAATCAAAACAGCATGGCACAGAAACAGGCAAATGGATCGATGGAGCAGAATAGAGAGTTCAGAAATTAATCTACACACCTATGGTCAATTAATTTTTGACAAAGGAGGCGAGAATATACAATGGGAAGAAGATAGTTTGTTCAGCAAGTGGTGTTGGGCATGTTGGCTAGCTGCATGTAAATGAAGTTAAAACACATTCTCTCATCATACACAAAAATAAGCTAAGAAAAATACTATCTTAATATAGTATTTTGAATCAATAGAATATGGTGTTAGCTAACTTTAAATAAGTTTTAAAATAAGGTATAAGAATTTTTCTTTATATTCTGTTTATATTAAATATGCCAATCTGTCTAAATAAAATATAATTACATAATATTTTTTGAAAGGTGACCTCCATTTCCTTATTTGGCAAGAAGCAGATTCATTTTTTAAAGAGACTCAATTGCAAAGTCAACTTGAATTAACATTAGGACATATACTAAGTATGAAGGCAAAACATTTTTTTATAAACATTTAGAAATATACATATGTTTGGTCTGGACCTCATGTTATCTTTAATATTGTTAAATTTATTACAGCATTGAACATATTTTTATTTGTTGCTTTTCAGTCACTAAGTTGTGTCTGACTCTTTGCTACCCCGTGAACTGCAGCATGCCAGGCTTTCTTGTTCTCCACCATCTCCCTGAGCTTGCTCAAACTCATGTCCACTGAGTCAGTGATGCCATCCAACCCTCTCATCCTCTGTCGCCCACTGCCCTCAGTCTTTCCCAGCATCAGGGTCTTTTCCCAGCATCATCACACTTTTATACTTCACCAAATTTTATTAAGAGTACTACAGAATAATTTACTATTTGGCCTTCTCACAAGAATTGTGTTTTTGGTACATTTTCTAACAAATTTGACCAGTGTAGATCCTGCTGGCTCAGTGGTAAAGAATCTGTGTGCCAATGGAGGAGATGCAAGTTCGATTCTTGGGTCAGAAAAATACCCCAGAGAAGGAAATGGCAACCCATTCAAGTATTCCTACCTGTGAAATCCCACAGACAGAGGAGCTTGGCAGACTGTAGTCCATGGGATTACAAAAGAATTGGACCTGACTTAACACCCAAACAACAGATGATAGCTACTTTAGGTGAAAAGATTAACAACAAAATACCACCATTCTCTTTGTAGTAGTTTCAGTCTTTTTTAGACTTTTAATTATGTAGTTTCTTTTTTTTGCCATGCTACGTGGCTTGTAAGATCTTAGTTCTCTAACCAGGAATTGAACTTGGGCCATGGCAATGAGAATGCGAAGTCTTGACCACTGGAATGCCAGGGAATTGTCTTTTATTTCTTTATATATAGACATGTAGGTGTCATTTAAGTATAAGTATTGAAAACAGTGTCAGACTATTTTTCTGGGCTCCAAAATCACTGCAGATGGTGATTGCAGCCATGAAATTAAAAGACACTTACTCCTTGAAAGGAAAGTTATGACCAACCTAGATATTAAAAAGCAGTGACATTACTTTGCCAACAAAGGTTTGTCTAATCAAGTCTATGGTTTTTCCAGTGATCATGTATGGATTGGAGAAGGCAATGGCACCCCACTCCAGTACTCTTGCCTGGAAAATCCCATGGATGGAGGAGCCTGGTAGGCTGCAGTCCACGGGGTCTCGAAGAGTTGGACATGACTTCACTTTCACTTTTCATTTTTATGCATTGGAGAAGGAAATGGCAACCTACTCCAGTGTTCTTGCCTGGAGAATCCCAGGGACAGGGGAGCCCAAAACAGGGCTGCTGTTTATGGGATCACACAGAGTCGGACACGACTGAAGCGACTTAGCAGCAGCATGTATGGATATGAAAGTTGGACTGTGAAGAAAGCTGAGCGCTGAAGAATTGATGCTTTTGAACTGTGGTGTTGGAGAAGACTCTTGAGAGTCCCTTGGACTGCAAGGAGATCCAACCAGTCCATTCTAAAGGAGATCGGTCCTGGGTGTTCTTTGGAAGGAATAATGCTAAAACTGAAACTCCAATATTTTGGCCACCTCATGCAAAGAGTTGACTCATTGGAAAAGACTCTGAGGCTGGCAGGGATTGGAGGCAGGATGAGAAGGGGATGACAGAGGATGAGATGGCTGGATGGACTGACTCGACGGACACGAGTTTGGGTGAACTCCAGGAGCTGGTGATGGACAGAGAGGCCTTGCGTGCTGCAATTCATGGGGTTGCAAAGAGTCGGACACGACTGAGCAACTGAACTGAACTGATTGCAGTGAGCAGTGGAGGTATAATTTGTATCTTGTGAAGAGTGTTTGCATGATATAACAAGAGTCTTTTGAATTTTGGTGATCAGTTGGGTTTTCCATTATTTTAAAAAAGGCAAAAACACATCAGTAATACCTGATAGAAAGTTATAATGGATAATGCCATACTATTAGAGTTAACCTGATGTCAGCCTAAGTTGTAGAGGTAGTTTGACTCCTTTGCATGTCCAACAGTTTGTGACCCCATGGACTGTAGCCCGCCAGGCTCCTCTGTCCATGGGATTCTCCCAGCAAGACTATTGAAATGGGTTGTTATGTCCTCCTCCAGGGGATCTGCCCAGTTCAGGGATCAAACCCCGATCTCCTGCATTGCAGGCAGATTCTTTACCAGCTGAGCCACCAGGAAGCCCCATGGGATGCTATCATCCTCCAATGTAATGCTATATGTATAAAGGTACTATGTAGGATGAAGATTGAATCATATCCCATTAGAATTTTTTGGCACCGGGTTGGTTTAGCTGCTAAATAGCACTTTTGCTATAAAGTTTAAAAATGAATAGGAAGAAATTATTTCGGATTTGCATTCTTTCTTCAGAATGTTTTCATCTTTAGTGACTTTCAAAGGAAAAAATCATAGTTTCCTTTCGTGGATGTGCGGTTTTGCCAGGACTGCTGTAACAAAGCACCACAAATGAGGGTAGCTTAAGTAACAGTAACTTATTGTCTCTTCAGTTCTGTAAGCTAGAAGACCAAGACTGAGATGTTGGCAGGGTTGGTTCTTCTGAGGGCCATGAGGGAGAAAATCTATTCCATGCCTCTCTTGTAGCTTGTGATGGTGTTCTGGCAGTCTTTGGTGTTCTCTGACTTGTAGATGCATAACCCTGAACCTTGCCTTCATCTTTATGTGGTATCCTCCCTGTGTGTATTATTGTCTCTGTGTTCAAATTTCCTCCATTTATAAGGACATCAGTCATATTGGATTAGCATTCACCCTAATGACCTCATTTTAACTTGATTATCTATAAAAGCCCTATTTTGAAATAAGATGGCATTCACTGGTACTGAGAGTTAGGATCTCAACATCTTGTAGGGGGCACAGTGCAACTCATAATAGTAACCAATTTCTTCTGAGATAATAGATTTGAAAACTCTTCTGTAGTGGTTATATACATAAATTTTCAGTTTATTAAGTCATTGGTATAATTGTATGTACATATGTCCATAAATGAGTCATGTCTGAATATTTGTTTTATAATAGGACTGATTTTGCACTAGCATTGTTTTTTTTATTCACTAGTATTCTTGTAGAAAATTGTAGGAAGAACAAAGTGAAAGTGAAGTCGCTCAGTCATGTCTGATTCTTTGTGACCCTGTGGACTGTAGCCCACCAGGCTTCTCCGTCCATGGGATTCTCCAGGCAAGAATACTGGAGTGGGTTGCCATTTCCTTCTCCAGGGGATCTTCCTGACCCAGGGATCGAACCCAGGTCTCCTGCATTGCAGACAGACCTTTAACCTCTGAGCCACCAGGGAAGCCCAAACTGGGAAACTATTCAAGAAGGGTTTCAATAAATAATGTGATTGGATGTCACAGTGTGTGGGGCAGATAATGAGCTTTTGGTTATGCATGTATAATATTATTATATCTGTTGGTGACCACACTAAAGCCTTTGACTGTGTGGATTACACAAACTGAAAAATTCTTAAAGAGATGGAAATACCAGATCACTTTACGTGTCTCCTGAGAAACCTATATGCAGGTCAAGAAGCAACAGTTAGAACCAGACATGGAACAATGGACTGGTTCAAAATTGAGAAAGAAGTACATCAAGGCTGTATATTGTCATCCTGATTATTTAACTTATATGCAGAGTACATCATGAGAAATGCCAGGTTGGTTGAAGCACAAGCTGGAATCAAGATTGCTGGGAGAAATAGCAACAACCTTAGATAGGCAAATGATACCACTCTAATGACAGAAAGCAAAGAGGAACTAAAGAGTCTCTTGATGAGGGTGAATGCAGAGAGTGACAAACCTGACTTAAAACTCAACATCCAAAAACTGAAGATCATGGCATCCAGTTCCATCACTTCATGGCAAATAGATGGGGAAAAATTAGAAGCAATGACACATTTTATTTTCTTTGGCTCCAGGTCACTGTGGATGGTGACTGCAGCCATGAAATTAAAACATGCTTGCTCCTTGGAAGAAAAGCTGTGACAAACATAGACAGTGTATTAAAAAGCAGAGATGTCATTTTGTTGACAATGGTCTGTCTAGTCAAAGCTATAGTTTTTCCAGTAGTCATGTACAGGTGTGAGAACTGGACCATAAAGGAGACTGAGCACTGAAGAATTGATGCTTTTGAACTGTGGTGTTGGAGAAGACTCTTGAGAGTCCCTTGGACTGCAAGGAAATCAAACCAGTCCATCCTAAAGGAAATCAGTCCTGAATATTCATTGGAAGGACTGACGCTGAAGCCCCAGGACTTTGACCACTTGATGTGAAGAGGTGGCCAAGTAATTGAAAAAGACCCTGATGCTGGAAAAGATTGAGGGCAGGAGGAAAAGGGGGCGACAGGATGAAATGGTTGGATGGCATCACTGACTCGATGGACATGAGTTTGAGCAAGCTCTGGGAATTGGTGATGGAGAGGGAAGCCTGGCATGCTGCAGTCCATGGGGATGCAAAGAGTTAGACATGACTTAGCAACTGAACAACAACAAATGATGAGGTTAGGATTTAGATAGGCATTCAGGGTAAGAGGAAATTACAGGAGCAGAAAGGGAATGGGTTTATGTTCTGATGTAGGCATTTTTATGTCTAGTGGGCTGTGGTCATGAAAGGAGCCTTTGAAGTCAATTATGTTGTCAAGAAATCCTGGCACTGGCCATTTAGGGTTAATGCCAGTTGTAGCTTTTATGTTTCAAGAAATTGCCCTGACATTTATTTTTAATTCTAATGTATGGGAAAATTTGAATATATCAGTAACAAGAAGAAAAGCATAACCTGTAATCCCAGTACCCTGAGCTAGTCATTATATTTTGGTATCTTGATATAATTTTGAAATTCCTGCTCTGCTGTTTGGTTGAGGTTATATTACATAAGCAGTTTTCTAAAATAAATTAGAATCTGTGAAAGTGAAAGTGAAGTCGCTCAGTCATGTCCGACTCTTTGCGACCCCATGGACTGTAGCCTACCAGGCTCCTCTGACCATGGGATTTTCCAGGCAATAGTGCTGGAGTGGATTGCCATTTCCTTCTCCAGGGGATCTTCCTGACCCAGGGATCAAACCCAGGTCTCCCGCGTTATAGACAGACGCTTTGCCATCTGAGCCACAAGGGAAGTCCATAAATCTGTAGTCGTCTCTAAATGTATATCTAAATTTAAGATCCACTGAGTAACAAACCTAATGGTCACCCATGAACTAGGTCACCATAGTTCTCATAAACCATTAAAATCAAGTCATCTTTGTCTCATGATTTGGTCCCATGCTTCTCTCGTCTTGTCTTCCCTCTGATCTTTCACACTGCTGCCAAGATCTTGTTAATGGTCATGTCATGTTTTTGGCTTATTTCCTTTAGTCAGGACAGAGCTGTAGCCTTTTAGTATCATAAGGCATCTCTATAATCTTCTGTATGTCTTTTTCCCCCCTCATTTGCTACTTTTCCAAAAGCTTCTCAAAATTCTCAATATATTGTGTACTCTTTTGCATATTGATAATTTTTCACTCTTTCTTTTGCTTAGAATGCCCTTTCTCTGTTTATCCTTCTGTTCAGCAGCTACTTATTTGTTAGTACTCATCTCACATGACATCTCCTCTCTAAAGCCTTTGTTCTAAGCCAGTTTTTCTCCCTTTTAGTATCTAGCACTTTCTTTTAAACTTGTTATAAACTGATTTCAGTGTATTATAATGGCTATTTCCCATCTTTATCTTTCTTACTAGACTGAGTTATTTAAGGGCAGGGATCATTTACACTAATATCCATGGAAGTTAGCATGGTACCTAGTAGGTGTTTGAGCAAAACATTTGTTGAATTAATAAATCATTTTATCTTTTCATCTCATACTGTCCTGCCAAGAATGATGGGTGCAGTTAGCATAAATGATGATTTTGTAGGTGACACGTGGACAAGTAAGATGAGTAGTTCAGTTCAATTTACCAAACATTTATTAAGCATTTAAAAATTGGAAGGTGCTCTGCTAGGCATTGTGGAAATGGGAACCACAATGAAGAGGAAGTTTAGGAGTTTGCAGCCTAATTCTCAATTTTGATGAGTTGGTGAGAGATAATGGTAAGGAAAATAATGAAGAGTTTTGATAAGGAGAATGACCTTTTAAAACAGAATTGTGACTGGAAACAGTTTAGTCTAGTGCCTTAGAATTAACAGTTTATTTGTTTACAGGTGACAGTAGACCTCCATCACAGGTTGTAGCAAATTTTCTCAACGTTCGTATTGAACTTTCCTTATCTCCATTTGCAAGAGGAGCCCCAGAGCCTCATCCCTGTGGTAGCTAACTTGTTCTGGTATGATGCTGTGCTCTTCTACTTCATCCTTCCTGTTCTAGCAGAGGACCTGGCTTGGAATTTAGCTGTTTATTATTGCAGGAACTATGTAGAAGTGGAAGTGGGGAATGTTTCAATAAGACTGATACTGTGATTTCTTTGAGATTGTGTACTATGCCTTGTTATTTTTATACTTGATATGGAACCCCCAAATAGACTCAGCGGCTTCCCTGGTGGCTCAAAATCTGCTTGCAATGCAGGAGACCTGGGTTTGATCCCTGGGTCAGGAAGACACCCTGGAGAAGGACCTGGCAACCCACTCCAGTATTCTTGCCTGGAGAATTCCATGGACAGAGGATCCTGGTGTGCTACAGTCCATGGGGCTGCACAGGGTCGGATGTGACTAAGCGACTAACACTGCTCTTCATAGGTACTTAGCATCATGCTTTTGTTTAAATTGTATACAGCTGTTAGCTGCTGCTTACTCATTTTTTTCTTTTTTTAATTAAATTTTTAAATTTTTAATTTTTTGGCTACTTTGGCCATACCACATGGGTTGTGGGATTTTAATTCCCTGACCAGGGAGCAAACCCACGACCTCTGCATTGGAAGCACAAAGTCTTCACCACTGGACCTCTAGGGAAGTTCTGCTTCTTACTGATTTTTAACAAATATTAATCTCTTACTTCCTTAAATAACAAAGAAGCCCATACATTAATTTTACTTCTACTACAAAGTATGTCTTCAGCAATGTTTAGCTAGCTTCCTCAACTCTTATGAAGGAGATTCATCTGGCAACTGATTAAATTCCGTATCAGGAATATTTAATTAAAAAACCTCTGTTCTGCATTAAAATGAATGAACACTGAAGCTAGTAACGAAAGTACTTTTTCTTCATGAAAAGTAGAAGTATTTTTCAGGATTCTGGGAAATGTTGAAATAATTTTGGTTGTAGTCATACTGTTTTTAATGCTATTGAGAATATTGCTAACATTAACAAAAATATTCTGTAATTTCCTCAGTTATTGCTACTGGTGATGAGGGATGTAAAGTTGGCATGCTTTCATGTTTTGAGCATTTTCATTATATACTTCAGGTTTTCCATGTCAGACGCAATTTTTGTTTTAGTTAAGATGGCTGAGAACATTTTTACTTAGGGATAGAGATCAGGCTATGATTATTTGTATTTTTAGGTCAGTGATGTATAGAATACAATTAATGTATCAGAGTAAATGCATATGCAGTTTTGTTTTTAAGCATTATACAGTATTTATAAATTTTTGTGACTTCATTTTTAGTTCATCAAAACACAGTGGTTGGGACCAAGGCATAGGTTTCATTTCTATATTGATAATTTTATTTTGTTACTTTCTGTGACTATTGATAACACTTATCTTGCAGATACAAGCTATTATTCACCAGGGAGCTTTGGCAAGAGAATGGCTGTATCAGGAAGTCTATCTTCACTGTGGAAAATCAGCTTGAACCTCACCTTTGTTGACGGTGAGTCAGTGTTATCTTCATACAGGAAAGATCATACTAGCATTATTTTTTATTTTCAGTGTTGTCAAACAACTATTTGGTTGAAACTTTTTTTGTGAGACAGTATTAGGATTTTGGGGGTGACAGAGGCTGAGATGGTTGAGTGACATAACCGACTCAAGGGACTTGAAAGTGAAAATCGCTCAATCGTGTGGGACTCTGTGACTCCATAGATTATACAATCCATGGAATTCTCCAGGCCAGAATGCTGGAGTGGGGAGCTGTTCCTTTCTCCAGGGGATCTTTTCAATCCAGGGATCGAACCCGGGTCTCTTGCATCGCAGGCGGATTCTTTACCAGCTAAGCCACAAGGGAAGCCCCAATGGATTTGAGTTTGAGCATACTCCTGGAGATGGTGAAGGACAGGGGAGCCTAGCATGCCGCAGTCCATGAAACTGCAGAGTTGGACATGACTGAATGACTAAACAACAACATTAAAATGTTAAACCATAGTGCTTCGTTACTTGTGTCTAAAGGATTGCATAAAATTGGAATGGAAGTAATAATTTGCTATTCATGAATATACCTAATAACAGTGGTTTGATTAGCTTCTTTCACTCACCTCTGTTCTTATTGCTATATAACACATGCTAGCTGACTTATAATTCATGACTTTTATTTGAATAAATATGGGCAGAATAGAATCACCTGTATTACATGTTTATTTTAAAATATATTACTGATTTTAGGAAATTTCAGAATAATTGCAGTATAATTATAAAGATTCTTTTCCATTTTCAAATATATAGATTATGATTTTTCAGTGGGCACCTGATGTTAATGCTTGCTGCACGTTTGCTATCTCAGAAACACAGTGAATGACTACATATATATGTTTAATATTATCACAGGAGTTAGTAGTGTATCTATATAGCAATCTGTAGTTCAGGTTAATATCATTTAATGTATATTTAATAATCATAACTTCATTTTACTATAGTAATTACATTTTTGACTTGACCCAAGTTTACCTAACCTTGAGTATATGTATAAGTAACTTGATACAGATACCATTTGCTTTGGCTCTCTATTCTAGTTATTTTCATTTGAGTCAGCTCTATTGTCAGACTGTCAAAGTAAATTTTCTTTTACAGTCTTGCTTTACAAGTATTCTACTTTTTTTGTTGCTTTATTGTTATTATCTTTTTTTTTTTTCCAGGTTATAAACAAATCCCAAGATCAGAGACTGTTAGGACTGATGCTCACTGAAGTCAAAGAAAGACCTCCACTCTAGAGAGGATCCTTATACTAGAGGTACATGCCATTATGTGATTATAACCAGCCTCATCATCTGTACTAAATCTTTCATTAAGAGGCAATGAAATTCAAAAAAGGAATGACATGGCACTGTATTTGGAGAAAAGATTTGACTGTAGTTTTCCTTTTCCTGAAAGAGGCTCCCAATAGTCCTGTAATGATTGGACTCACCCTTCCCATGCTCTGTAAGTAATTAAGTATAACTTGATGCATTTTTCAAAATCTTTTTCCTTTAAAACATTGTTTTTAGATGATTTTCTCATATTATTATTTTCACATTAAGCCTACATCACATATTTTCAGTTGGACTAGACTTTGGAAATTTCTTTAATAACTATATGCAAATAAACCAAAATTTTTTAGTGTATATATGAGTTTATCTTAACCAGAATAATTTCTATTCTCTCTGTAATAATAAGATACGATTTATTGAATAATTAATATTTGCTCAGCCCTGTGCTAAGTGCTTTCTGTACTCATTGTGTCTTCATAACAGTGTTGTGGGATGGGAATAATTATTCAAGGCTTATAGATACGGCAACTAAGACTCAAAGAGGTTAATTATTTGTATAAAGTGAAGTGAAGTCACTCAGTCATGTCTGACTCATTGTGACCCCATGGACTGTAGCTTGTTGGGCTCCTCCATCCATGGGATTTTCCAGGCAAGAGTACTGGAGTGGGTTGCCATTTCCTTCTCTAGGTTGTAAGATTGTGGCTAGTCCAGGATTCCAACCCTGGACTCTCTGACCTCAGAGTTCCTGTTTATAAATGCTGCATTAAGCTGCATGAAGCTTTTATGTATGCAATTCAGGACTGGGGTACTTTATTTTGAAACGTAGTCTGGCTAGTTCATAGTGATTTTGTGCTACTGATTGAGGTACACCAAAATGTGTCTATGTTAAACACTTGCTTTCGTGACTACATGGACATAACATTTGAAAGTCAATATATTATCCGTGTTGTATGTATATGCATATACATATATCACATGTATGACTTCTCTAAGTAGAATCTTGATATGCTTCCTTGGTAAACTTGGTATATTTTTAGCATTTGCCACACTCTTCAGAATTGCTTTTCAATTCACAAGTCTGCTAGAGGCTGAAACCCTTGTTTTGGGAGATTATTTACATATGAATATAATATAAGTAGGCTTAAAATAGTGGTATTCATTCTCTATCAGCTACATAATAAAATGTAAAATGTTAATTTGACATTGTGAAGGAAGCCAAATGCATAAATTGTTAAGACATTATGGAAACCTATGGCCCTGTGATTTTTATGCTTAAAGTTCTTCAAAAGTTTCTATTGTTTATAAGACACATATTGTGTTAGTGTACAAATAGAACTTTTGTTATTGATCTGTTACATACTACTTCAGGCTTACTTCAGGCTTACTTCTGGTGGCCTTCTTCCTCACCACCCAACTTCATATATTTTCTTTACATGTCAACTTTAGTTAAACTGAGTAGCTTGTGGTCACCCTATGGTAATTAGCTCTTTGGCACATTATTAATATTCTCCTTCTTATCATTATGGTCTTTTCTCCTTGCTTGCTGGTGAATAGAGACTTTTCATATAAGATTCAACTTTGTTATCTGTCTCAAGCTTTTTGTGACTACTGACCTCTGTCATTGTACCTTACATTTTTTGAGTCTTTCCTGTACATAGATCTATTCTAGAACCTTTATTTTATTTGTTTACCTGTGTGAATCTTTCTAACTAGATTATGGGTCTCTCAAGGGTGAGTACAAAGGCTGTGTGTCTGATTCATTTTTACATCCCCCATTTTTAGCACAGTATCTGACACATAATGGATGCTTAATAAGCATTTGTTGAATGGATGTTAATCTCTGTAGGAAAGGGAAGATGATTCTCACCTAATAGTGATAAATTGAATTCCAAGGTAGAGTGCTGCTATACTTTTCAGGGACTATCCAGAATGAAAAACAATATCTTTCCTGAGGTCTCACCATAACTGTCCTTGCTTCTTGGAGTCAGTATAATGTATGCCTGGAATTTTGTTATCTTGAGCATTTATTATTGGAAATTAATCCACAAAATTTAAATAGTTGAATTTTTCATAAGTATTAGATTTCAATAATGAGTACAATAGGTCTTAACTTAAGGACTTATTACTTATAAGGAGAGCCATGGGTGGTCTGGTGTTATAATCAGTCTAAATTTGGATAAAGACTTTTTTGCTTGAAAATTATGAAAAATACAACAAAGAATGAGCCTATTTATTATCACACTTAAAGTTCTATTTGCTTTACAACTGTGTAGTTCTTATGTCATGCCATCCTCATAACATGCTAATAATAGCCAATATTATCAGAGTGACAAATTCTTACATAATTTAGTATTTTTACATTTTGAAAAACACTAATTTATCATATTACCCCTTTAGTGATATGCCAAGCTGTAATTCATTTATATTTTTTATATTTGTAATTTAATAAGATTATACTAATAACTATAGATATATCTATCATATACTTCAATATAACTGTATATTATAATAATTAATATTATATTATGTATATTTAGCAATAAATATATATTATTTGATAACATATGTTAGTGGTCAAAAATTCCTTGGCCATCAGATTATGTTATAGTTTTAACTAAGGAAATAGTAGGCAATGACGATATTAAAGGAGGTTTAAGGCTTCTGATATTAACAAAATTCTGCTAAATGATTTTAGATTATATAGAAACAACTTGAGAAAGTATTCTGAACTACAATAAGCTATCCAGAAATAGCA
Organism: Neotragus pygmaeus; assembly: GCA_006410875.1. NCBI lineage: Eukaryota > Metazoa > Chordata > Mammalia > Artiodactyla > Bovidae > Neotragus > Neotragus pygmaeus. Next base: position 523,707 of record SJYV01009928.1, read on the forward strand.
TTTTCACAAAATAATTTAAATAAGGCAACTGTTGAGGGAGTTGGAAGATAATGAAATTTTCTGTGCTAAAGCTATAATCACTAAGACTTTTAATTTTGTAGGGAGACATTAAATACTCTGGTCATTCAACTTGTATATTCTTTAACCTATTTAATAGTCAAAAACTTATAAGTAAATATGTGCGATTTAATTTGTGCTGCTGAGAAACAGCGATCAAAAATGGCAATAAAAGTCACATAATGAAATAAGAATACTAAAAAAAAAATCCAGGGATTTTACTGTGGCTCATTATTCATTCCATTTCTGGCAGCCTTCATGATTACAAATCACTTGATTGACTAACTAGACATTCTCAAAGTGAATTATGAATCAGGTTCATTTTTCCTGGTTGATAGTTGGCACATGCTGTAACTCATACTTTGTGATACATCAAATTCTTGTAACAGTAATAAGAGATATAATCAACTCTTTACTTCAGGAAAACTAAATTGCCTTTTCAAAAAATGAAATGCGGTTGCTAACATTTTAACAACACAATGTAATTCCCGCTTCTGTATCCCAGGGTGGAAATCGCAGTGATGACGTTATTTTTCAGATAAAAAAAAATCTTTAGAATGATTTTCCATCAGGCATAAAACTCGTATTGATATCAGTCCCCCATAGGCTGCTTGGGCAGTTGCCTGAGCCTAGGTTGCAGAAAACCACAGTTACATTTCTTTCTTAGTATTTAAAAAATGCATGTTGGAGAAATTGTATATTTTTGTGCAATTCCTTTGTAGGAAATGTATTTTCTCCTAAACACCTAATTCATAATGATATTGCAGACTGTAAAATGTGAAGCATTTGAATGCTTATTAATAGGTCTTTTTTTGAGTAGGGAAAGGTGACCTGAATCTTGAATCTTTTCATTTGTAAAACCAAATAAAGGGGGTCAAATGCTTTCAAATATATTCTGTTTTCTTTTGACTTAGAGTTCTTCATGCATACACTGGCAATTGAATGGTGGAAAATTCCTGAAGTATAATTGCATTTCCTTTGATTTTCTCCACCCAAGCAATTGAAAAATAAAATGGTTGCTTCATAATGTGATATATTCAAAATTTGAGAATTTTGCACAAAATTCTGTCATTGCCATAGTAAAAGTGTGGTCCCTTCATTGAAAACTCTGAGGCTTGAGTATGTAGGGCCTCAATTGCTTAACAGTATTATTATGAAATTCTCTTACTAATGAAAATATTATATATGATGAAGTAATTCTTGCTTATAAAGGCAAAATCAAAGTTAATGGAAGCTTTGCACATAGAAGGGTCATGGAATTGTACTGTCATAATTTCTCTCTATGTAAATGCACAGTAACTAATATCTTAAGAGTTCCAACGCCTTTTAACTTTCTTTACTTTCTTTTATGAATAAGATTTATTTAAATTAGAACCAAAAATTGTTTTATTGCTCTTTCATGGCCTTTAAAAATGTTTTACAAAAGTTTTTTTTTCTGAATAAAATCTTACACTCTATTAATTTATGTGAAAAGGCAGATAGTAAGTTATAATTACATAAAATTTTATAAACATAGCTATCATCTTTTAGTTTTAATGTTGGGTTACTCTAGAATTGTCTGCAGTTCTTGAATTTATGCTTTAGTCACCTTGAAATTTAATTTTTGTCCCCTAACACCATTAATTATGTGCTTAGTAGTTAAAATTGCTATTAAACATCTTTTATGGGATTAAAATTTTATTCCTGATTAGGCAATGAATTATATATTTAATCAATTATTCATTTAAAAATTATGACCAAAAGATTAATTCTCCAAAGATGTTTTTAACAATATAAACCATTCTAGCAGAATTGAAATTGCAGAATTAGTAATTAGAAATGAGAAGGCAAAGGTTCAGCTTATTAATTTTATCCATAGAGAAACAAACTTTAAATCTTTTATGACTTTGGTAGATTTTGTGAAATGACCATAAACTAAAGTGAGGCCATAAAATACTGTCATTTTCCAACCTGGCTCAGTGCTTTTTACCTCTGTGACATATCTGTACATTTGAAATCTAGAAACATTTATTGTACTTCTTTAGGTATATTGAGGTAAGCAATAGATGGCAAAATGGGCTTTTGCTGCTGTGACCTGGCTATAAGACTTCGGACTAGAAGAAGACTAGCATGGAAAGGAGGACACAAGAACATTTTTTAAAGTCACAGAAATGGAATTATTTTAATCATTTGTTTATGTTGACTAAGTAAAATAGATTTCTAGATTGTCTACACTTTGTGATATATAAACTGATTGCTTCTATTAATTGATTCACTTGAAAAATTTAGCATTAGTAGAGTGAGAGAGAATGGAAGTGTCTGTAAATTATGGGAAAACTGAAGCAAAATACATAAGAATAAATTTCTGGTATTTACATTCCTAGATGAGTATTTAACAGGGTCAGAATGTTCAGTGTAAATAAAATATGCCAAAGGCTTTTGTTCCAGTTTACACTTTAACCTTTGACATTTAATCTCCAATTCTTTTATCACTAAATGTACATATAGGAAAATTAACATTGGCATTTTTGTAGCATGTTCCAAGTGTCTCATACTACATAAATATATATTGCATTTCTCAATACCAACATTACATTGGTGTACCTTTTCTAGTTTTGTACAATAAAAGTAGCAGTTTTTATCCTAATATAAAGTGAATCTTTAGCATCTGATGTATTAAAATATATGGCCCTTTTGAATATTTTTGGTTAAATCCTTCCTTGGCATAGATTTGATAAGCTCTTTATTTCTCTCATGTAGGTATGTGCTAAGGAGTGGAACTAAGGATTAATAGGTGTGGAGTACATGTGTTCCCCATCCTGAATCCCCTCCCACCTCCCTTGGCAGGTTCATGTCAATGTATGGCAAAACCAATACAATATTGTAAAGTAATTAGCCTCCAATTAAAAACAAACAAACAAACCAACCAAACAAACAAAGAGTAGGTGTGGAGTACATAATTATATCTTACTTTTTTTTATATGAACACTAATAGGGTATTAGTGCATGTTGTATGATTTAAGTCTTATGCTATTAATGTTATGGATAATCTTTAAAAGAATTTTTAAAGAAATTCCTTTCTATTGGATTTAATGATATATGGTTAAAAAATAGTACATGGTTTTGATACTGAGAAATTTCTATCTTATTATGCAAAAATATTCAAGGGACTTGAATTTTGAAGATGATAGATGCTGGTTGGAATCAGTACTTTAGCATTGATATCAAAGAAGAATAGAAAAGTCACATTTTGCTTTAGTTAAAACTGTAGGTTGAAAGCAACACACAATATTGTTTTTGGTGTATTCTACTTTTGATGTTGACTTAGTACTTTAAAGCCTCAAACAAATCATTCAATTCAGTGGTGTATTAGTCAGGGTTCCCCAGGAAAACAGAACCTCTCTCTCTCTCTCTCTCTCTCTCTCTCTATATATATATATATATATATATATATGTAACACATATACATATACACACATATATTTATGATTTATCTTAAGAAAGTGGCTCACTTGATTGAGGGGACTGTCAAGCCTAAATTCTGTAGGGTAAGTTTGCAGAAGATAGGCAGAAGATAATGCTGCAGTCTGGAGGAAGAATTTCTTACCTGGGACCTTCAATTTTTGCTCTTAAGGCCTTCAACTCATGGGATGAGGCTCACCCAAGTTACTGAGGATAATTTCTGTTAACTAAAGTCAGCTGATTGGAGGTGGTAACAATATTTACAGAATACCTTCATAGTAACACCTAACTTAGTGTTTGATTAGTTCAGTTCAGTCGCTCAATTGTGTCCGACTCTTTTTGATCCCATGGACTGCAGCACACCAGGCTTCCCTGTCCATCACCAACTCCTGGAGCATTGCTCAAACTCATGTCCGTTGAGTCAGTGATGCCATCCAACTATCTCATCCTCTATCATCCCCTTCTCCTCCTGTCTTCAATCTTTCCCAGTAGCAGGGTCTTTTCTACTGAGTCAGTTCTTCGAATCAGGTGGCCAATGTATTGGAGTTTCAGCGTCAACATCAGTCCTTCCAACTAATATTGAGGACTGATTTCCTTTAGGATTGACTGGTTTGATCTCCTTGAAGTCCAAGGGACTCTCAAGAGTCTTCTCCAACACCACAATTCAAAAACATCAACTCTTTTTTTAAATTGAGAATTTATTATATGCTAGATACTTTATAAAACATCTCTCTCATTCCTTCATTTCTACTTCTGTTTTAGAGATGAGGAAATTGATTTCAGAAAGGTTAAGTAACTTGCCAGGTTTGTACAGACTATAGGTGATGAAACATGTTGTTCAGTTGCTAAGTTGTGTCTGACTCTGTGACCCCATGGACTGCAGCACGCCAGGCTCTCCTGTTCTTCAGTATCTCCTGGAGTTTGCTCAGATTCATGTCTATTGAGTTGGTGATTCCACCCAAACACCTCATCCTCTGTTGTCTCCCTTTTGCCTTCAGTCTTTCCCAGCATCAGGGTCTTTTGCAATGAATCAGCTCTTTGCATCAGGTGGCCAAAGTATTGGAGCTTCAGCTTCAGCATCAGTCCTTCCAATGAATATAGTATTGATTTCCTTTAGGATTGACTGGTTTGATCTCTTTGCAGTCCAAGGGACTCTCAAGAGTCTTCTCCAGCACCACAATTTGAAAACATAAGTTCTTTGACACTCAGCTTTCTCTATGGTCCACCTCTTACATGTGTACATGACTACTGGAAAAATCATAGCGTTGATTATATGGATCTTTGTTGGCAAAGTGATGTCTCTGCTTTTTAATATGTTGTCTAGGTTGGCCATAGCTTTTCTCCCAAGGAGCAAGCGTCTTTTAATTTCATGGCTGCAGTCATTGTCCACAGTGATTTTGAAGCTTAAGAAAATAAAATCTGTTACTATTTCCACTTTTCCCCCATCTATTTGCCATGAAGTGATGGGACAGGATGCAATGATCTCAGTTTTTTGAATGTTGAGTTTTAAGCCAGCTTTTTCACACTCCTCACTCACCCTCATCAAAAGGCTCTTTAGTCCCTCTTTGCTTTCTGCCTTCTGCCATTAGAGTGGTATCATCTGCATATATCAGGTTGTTGATATTTCTCTCAGCAATCTTGAATCCACTTTCTGATTCATCCAGCCTGGCATGGAATATGTCTAAAACTCAATTCTGTCTGAATATGAGGCCCACGTTTTTCTCCTATCGTACCCAACTTGTCTTTGTATGAAGCTTCTTAGGTTGGCTACTGGATCTCTTGGAACAGCCTATATAATTATCTATTTTTCAGAATACAAGGCTCTCTGTTCATTTTCATTATACTTTAGGGCTAAATGAAAGTTTGTGTGTTCTATTGAATATACAATTTTTGGTAGGTAGGTGACTAAAATGTGCTATTTCCCTTTTTGCCTTGGATGCCTATTAGCTCAAATTTTAATACTGATACTGCTTACTGTTAGTAATTTTCTCATGTGTGGTTGCTTGTTGAACAGTGTTCTTGTATCTGTTTAGTCGCTATGTCGTGTTCAACCTTTGTAACTCCATGGACTGTAGCCCACCAGGCTTCTCTGTCCATGGGATTTCCTAGGCAAGAAAACTGGAGTGGGTGGCCATTTCCTTCTCCAGGGGATCTTTGACTCAGGAATTGAACCCACATCTCTTGCGTTGGCAGGCGAATTCTATACCCTGAATTTGTTCATGTAATTATTGAGCTTCCTTTGTCTTTAATTTTTTTAACCTGTTTTATAAAATGTTTTCAATTATAAATCAGCAGTCTTTTTAAAAGGGAAGAAGGGATTATAGATAGATGAAAATGAACACAGAATCAGTTCAGTTCAGTCGCTCAGTCATGTCTGACACTTTGCGACCCCATGAATCACAGCACACCAGGACTCCCTGTCCATCACCAACTCCCAGAGTGCACTCAGATTCACGTCCATCGAGTCCGTGATACTATCCATTCATCTCATCCTCTGTCGTCCCCTTCTCCTCCTGCCCCCAATCCCTCTCAGCATCAAAGTCTTTTCCAATGAGTCACCTCTTCACATTAGGTGGCCAAAGTACTGGAGTTTCAGCTTTAGCATCATTCCTTCCAAAGAAATCCCAGGNACCTCGGATGTGGGGTAGCTCCTCTCAGCTGCGCTTAGTGTGCCGGTCACAGCCGCCTGTGCTTAGTGCGCCGGGCACAGCCTGTTTATTATTCTGTAATCTGATTGCTTTTTTCTCACTGTTGTGTCTATATACTTAAAATAGTACATAACACATAATAGATGTTAGTGAATCAGTGGATTGAATTAATGTGCCTTCTATCAGACATCTAGTTGATTCTAAGGATTTAAATTTGATCACATTCAATGCATTTACTGATGTGGTAGGCTTTGCTGTCCTATTTTTCACTTTATATTTGGCTGTCTTTTCTGTTTTGCTCTCCATTTTTGCTTTCTTTTGGATTGCTATGATGATTAATTTAATGAGTCAGCTTGACCAGGCCACAGGGTGCCCAGATGTTTTATCAAACATTCTGAATGAGATTAACATTTGAATTGGTAGGTTGAGTATAGCAGATTGCCCTCCTCAATATGGGTGTGCCTCATCCAATCTGTTAAAGATTTAAAGAGATCAAAAAGGATGAGTAAGAAGGAACTCTTTCTGCCTTATTGCCTTTGATCTGGGACATTTGCTTTTTCCCCACAATCAGACTCCACCTGAAACATCTTCCTGGGTCCCAAACCTACTGGCTTTCAGACTAGAATCATATCATTGACTTTCCTGCTTCTTAGGCCTTTGGACTTAGACTGGAACTATACCTTCAGCTCTCCTGGGTCTCCAGGTTGCTGACTGTAAATCTTGGGTCTTGTCAGCCTCCATAATTACATTGGCCAGTTTCTTATAATAAGTATTTCTCTCTCTCTCTCGACACACACATGTAACACACATGACAAACTCCACTGGTTTTGGTTCTGTTTCTCTGGGTAACCTTGGCTAATACAGAGTGCTGTCTTCTGTGCTTAGTCGCTCAGTTGTGTCCAACTCTTTGAGACCCCATGGACTGTAGCCTGCCAGGCTCCTCTGTCCATGAGATTCTCCAGGCAAGAATACTGGGTTTCAATGCCCTCCTCCAGGGGATCTTCCTAACCCAGGGATTGAACCCAAGTTTCCCACATTGCAGGCAGGTCACATTGCATCTCTCAGATTCGTTACCATCTGAGCCACCAGGGAAGCGCTACAATGGATAATTTTTTTTAATGATTTTATATTCCCGCTAATAATTTAGAAGTTATACATTTTCTTTCTATTCACTTATTGGTTACTCTGGAAGTTATAATAAACATAATTATCAGAGTCTCAAGTTATTATTGGAGAAGGTAGTGGCAATTCACTCCAGTACTCTTGCCTGGAAAATCCCATGGATGGAGGAGCCTGGAAGGCCACAGTCCATGGGGTCGCTAAGAGTCAGACATGACTGATCGACTTCACTTTGACTTTTCACTTTCATGCATTGGAGAAGGAAATGGCAGCCCACTCCAGTGTTCTTGCCTGGAGAATCCCAGTGACGGTGGAGCCTGGTGGGCTACCATCTGTGGGGTCGCACAGAGTCAGACAGGACTGAAGCAACTTAGCAGCAGCAGCAGCAGCAGCAGCAGCAACAAGTTATTATCATTACTTTTAGCTTCCTTATCGATAATATAAAGACACTTTAACCCCAATTCCCCCTCTCCTGAAAATTGTTTTATCTTTATTGTTAAGCCCATGAAACTTTATTATTACTAATTTTTATACTTGAGATTTATGTACGTATACTCACATGTTTGTCACTTTACTTGTTGCTGGTTCTTTCTTGCACGTTAGCTCTTTTGTTTGGGAGCTCATTTCTGCTTGTTGTTGTGCGGTTGCCCAGTCATGTCTGACTCTTTGCAACCCCATGACTGCAGCGTGCTAAGCCTCCCTGTTCCTCACAATCTCCCAGAGTTTGCCCAAGTTCATGTTCATTGCTTCGATGATGCCATCCAGCCATCTCAGCCTCTGATACCCTCTTCTCCTTCTGCCCTCAATCTTTCCCAACTTCGGGGACTTTTCCAGTGAGTCGTCAGTTCGCATCAGATGACCAAAATACTGGAGCTTCAGCTTCATCATCAGTCCTTCCAGTGAATATTCAGGGTTGATATCCCTTAAGATTGACTGGTTTGATCTCCTTGCTCTCCAAGGGACTTTCAACAGTCTTCTCCAGCACCACAGTTCGAAGGCATCCGTTCTTTGACGTTCTATCTTCTTTGTAGTCCCAGCTTCCACTGGGAAGACCATAGCCTTGACTATACATACCTTTTCAACACACTGTCTAGATCTGTCATTGCTTTCCTGCCAAGAAACAATTATCTTCTGATTTCATGGCTGCGGTCACCGTCCATAGTGATTTTGGAGGCCAAGTAGAGGAAATCTGTCACTATTTCCACTTTTTCCCCTTTTACTTGCCATACGGTAATGGGGCTGGATGCCATGATCGTACTTTTTTCAATATTTAGTCTTAAGCCGGCTCTTTCACTCTCCTCCTTCACCCTCATCAAGAGAATCTTTAGTTTCTCTTTGCTTACTGCCATTAGATTGGTATCGTCTGCATGTCTGAGGTTGCTGATGTTTCTCCTGCCTAAGTTGGTTCTGACTTGCATTTCCAACTTGCATCCAGCCCGTCATTTCTCATGATGTGCTCAGCGTATAGGTTAAACAAACAGGGTGACAGCAGACAGCCTGGTAGAACTCCTTTCTTGATCTTGAGCCAATCAGTTATTCCATACAGGGTTCTAACTGTTGCTTTTTGACCTGCATACAGGTTTCTCAGGAGACAGGTAAGATGGTCTGGTATTCCCATCTTTCTAAGAGCTTTCTACAGTTTGTCATGATCCACACAGTTAAAGGCTTTAATGTAGTCGATGAAACAGAAATAGATGTTTTTCTGAAATTTTCTTGCTTTCTCTATAGTACAGTGAATGTTGGCAATTTGATCTCTGGTTCATCTTCCTTTTCTAAACCCAGGTTGGACATCTTAAAGTTCTTGGTTTGCATAATGCTGAAGCCTAGCATGCAAGCATTTAATCATGGTGGCTCAGACAGTAAAGCATCTGCTTGCAATGTGGGAAACCTGGGTTCGATCCCTGGGTCGAGAAGATCCCTGGAGAAGGAAATGGCAACCCACTCCAATATTCTTGCCTGGAAAATTCCGTGGATGGAAGAGCCTGGTGGGCTACAGTTCATGGGGACACAAAGAGTCGGACACGACTGAGCGACTTTGCTTGCTTTTCTAGTGAGGGAGATGAGTGTGATTGTCCGATGGTTAGCTTAGTCGCTCATTCCTGTTACCTGTAGTTTATTCTTTAGCAGTTATTCTAGAGTATCTGCTGATTACAAACTCCAATTTTATTGTTCTGAAGGGTCTGTGTGTGTGTGTGTGTGTGTGTGTGTGTGTGTGTGCTAGTCATGCAGTCTTGTCTGACTCTTTGCGACCTCATGGACTTTAGCCCACCAGGCCTCTCTCTCCAAGGGGATTCTCCAGGCAAGAATATTGGAGTGTGTTGCCATCCCTCCTCCGGGGGAATCTTCCCAACTCAGGATCTCCCACATTGCAGGCAGATAATTTACCATCTGAGCCACCAGAGAAGCCCAAGAATACTGGAGTGGGCAGCCTCTCCCTTCTCCAGGGGATCTTCCTGACCCAGGAATTGAACTGGTGTCTTCTGCATTGAAGGCAGATTCTCTACCAGCTGAGCTATCAGGGAAGCCTGAAGAAGTCTCTGTTTTGTGTTAATTCTTTAAATATATTTCACTGGGAATAAAATTCAGGGATGGCAATTTTGTTTGTCATCATGTATAAGATCTCAGTGTCTTGTTTTCTGGTTTTCACTGTTGTTTTTGTGACATGAATTATCAGTCTGATGTTCATATATATGTATGTATAGTCATATATATTTATATATATATGTATGTATATATAGCTTTGGAGTATATCATTTCACCCGTTGCAAGTATTTATTCAATGACTTTTTTTTTAGTAAATTTAACAAATTGTGCAACCTTCACCATTGATCAGATTTCAGGCACTTCTGTCACCCAAATAAGATCCTTTATGTTCATTAATTGTTAATCTCCATTCCCTCTCCTTTTTCTTAAGTACAGTTGATTCACAATGTTGTATTCCAAGTGTACAGAGAGTGATCCAGTCATGTGTGTACATGTATATATTCTTTTTCAGATTCTTTTCTATTGTAGATTATTACCAGATATTGAGTACAGTTTCCTGTGCTATATTGTAGGTCCTTGTTATTTATCTATTTTGTATATAGTAGTGTGTATCAGTTAATATGACTTCCCTGGTGGCTCAGACGGTTAAGTGTCTGCCCACAATGTGGGAGACCCGGGTTCAATCCCTGGGTTGGGAAGATCTCCTGGAGAAGGAAATGGCAACCCACTCCAGTATTCCTGCCTGGAGAATCCCATGGATGGAGGAGCCTGATAGGCTACAGTCCATGGGGTCACAAAGAGTCAGACACGACTGAGTGACTTATCCTCCATGACTTTCTCTTTTGGTAACTTCTATCCATTCTTCTTACCCTGGACAATATCAGTCTATTTTCTTTCTATGTAGATTTTTCTTTCCTGGAAATTTCATATAAATCAAATCACACAATATGTGGTCTCTTGTGTTGGTATTCTTTGACTTAGAATAATACATATATATTTCCACACTGGAAGTCTTTGATGTCTGTTTGGTGTACTCAGTAAGTATTCACTTTCATCATTCATTTATGAAAATTATGAAAGCTTCTGAAATTTTAAAATATGCTTAAGTATGAAAATACTTCTATATATGATCATTTCATTAGGATGATTTATTGTGCTTTCACTTGTGTAATGTTACTGTTACTGTTTAATATTAACATTTTTATTTCAATTAAAAATTTTATTTTATATTGGAGTTAATTAACAGTTCTGTGTTAGTTTCAGGTGTTCAGCAAAGTGATTCAGTCATACATATACATATATTTACTCTTCTCAGAATCTTTTTCCATTTAGCTTATTATAGAATATTGAGCAGAATTCCCTGTGCTATACAGTAGGTCTTTGTTGGTTAACTATTTTACATATAGTAGCATGTACATATCAATCCCCAAATCCCAGTCTGTTCCTCACCCGCCTCCTTTTCCTCTAGAATAATATTTTTCAGGTTCGTATGTTGAAGCATGTGTTAGTAATTTGTTCTTTTTATTGATGAGTAGTGTTCCACTGTATGCATATACTACATCATGTCTGCCCATTCATCAGCTGATGCACATTTGGTTTTTTATAGTTTTTGACTATGACTATGAATAATGCTGCTAAGAATATCCATGTATAAGTCTTTGTGTAAATACATATTTTCATTTCTCTTGGGTAGATACCTAGGTGTAAAATCGTTCAGTCATTTGGAAAATTTATTTTTAACTTTTAATGAGACTTCAAACTTTCCAAAGTAGTTGCATTATTTTGTGTTCCTACCAGCAAAGTATGAGGACTCCTTTTTTCCACATCCTTGCCAACATTTGTTATTATACTTTTCTTAAAAAAAGTTATTACAGTCATCCTAATGGATGTGAAATTGCTTCTCATTGTGATTTTAATTTGCATTTTCCTAAACTAACACGGAATACCTTTTTGTGTGTTTATTAGCCACCCATATATCTTCTTTGGTGAAATGTTTTGTCCAAAATTTTACCCAGTTTTTGATTGGGTTGTTTGTCTTGTATTCAAAGAATTCTTTGCACATTTTGTATACAAATCCTTTATAATATATATGTTTACCAAATATTTTCTCCCAATCTGTTGCTTATCTTTTAATTTTCATAATAGTATCTTTTGAAGTATAAAGGATTTGAATTTTGATGAAGTTTAATTTACCAGCTTTTAAAGAATGCACCATGTTTTTGGTGTCATATTAAAGACATTTTTGCCTAACCTAAGGTATTGAAGATAATCACCTGTGTTTTCTTTTAAAAGTTTGATTTGGCTCTAACATTTAAGTCTGTGATTTATTTTGTGTAGTGTGAAATAAAGGTGTAACTTTATCTTTTGGTATATGCATATACAGCTTTCCTAGTACTGTTAATTAAAAAGAGTATCTTTTCCTTCAATGAATTTCCTTTGCACCTTTATTGAAAATAAGTTCTGTTCTAGTGGTTTACATGTCTGTCCTTGTGCCAGTACTACATTGTGTTCACAACTACTGAAGTAGCTTTATATCAAGTTTGGACATTGGGAAGCATATGTTGTCCAGCTTTGTCTTTTTCAAAATTGTTTTGGTGTTCTATATGAATTCTATATAAATTTTGTAATTCTATGTAATTTGCAATTCTAAACACATTTTAGGATCATCTTGCCAATATCTGCTAAAAGACTGCTGGAAATCTGGTAGCAATTGATATATGAATCAACTTGGGGAGAATTGCTGTTCTGAACATTATTGAACTCTCCACTCCATGAACCTGGTATCTGAGCTTCTTTTGAAGGTAATCTTTCTCTGTCCCTCCCTCTACTGTGCCCTGATGGCTTTTAAGGTCTTTCTCTTTCCTTCTGATTTTAAATAGTTTCACGATAATATGTTTTAAGTGTGGATTTCCTTTTATTTATACTGCTTGGGAACTTTTGGCTTCCTGTATACATGGATTGGGAGAAGGAAATGGCAACCCACTCCAGTATTCTTGCCTAGAGAATCCTGTGGACAGAGGAGTCTGGTGGGCTGCTGTCTATGGGGTTGCAGAGTGGACATGACTGAAACGACTTAGCAGCAGCAGCATACATGGATTGATGTTTTTCATCAGTTCTGGAAAATTTTGTTGTTCTCTTTTCTCTTTTTAATTGAATATAAAATATCAATTTTAAGATGTACCATTTATATACCACTAAAAGAGAAAGAATATACTACTAATGCCTTAATAATAGTTAATGAATTAATTGGTCATATTGACCCTAATCACTTAGAAATTTATGATTTTCTCAAAGGATCTGGCAAACATTTCCTCAATTTCATTGCTTGATGTAGAGTCTCACATGTATCTTTGTAAGAAAGCATACCACAATTTCATATACTTGTATCTTNTCTAGCACTGGTGTTTTCCCCTTTGAAAACTGTCCTCTGGTACGAAATACAATTTCAAAGATATTGTTATTTAACATGTTTGAAAAACAGAGTAAAGCTGATCATTTTTGGTTCATAATGTTGCCATTATGAAAAGTTTCTGAAACATCTTGGGTAAAAGTAAAATGTCCTTGAAGCTTATGTTTCCTTAAAACCTAAAAAAGTTGGACTAGTTTTATTTTAAATAAACCATTTTATTCATGTGAACTCTATTAAATTATCTTTCTTGGAGGTCAAAAACAATTCATTATTGGCCATTCTATAAGGCTTAACCTAAGAGGTCAACTTCTTAATGATTTGATACTCAATATTTATATGTATTTATAGAAAGAAAAAGTAGCAATGTGCAGTCTCTTCTTTTTGCAGAACTTCTCAGAAAAGCTTAAGGCACTAGCCAAATGTTTTAAGTTCTCTTGGAATCAGTTCGCTTGTTTAGGGGATCCTCAGAATCTTGAACTTCTGCAATTTCATAAGAAAACAGCTTTCTAAATGCTTGTGCCATGATGCAGTATATGGCCATCACTGTGTAATTAGAAACAATATATGAATTCTTAAATATTGCTCCAAAGCATATATTGTTTGCCATAGACTTTCAATTTTTTGATATGTTTTCAAAGGCTTAGTAGTTTTGGAGTTACCACTAAGCTAGGACTAGACTTAGGTGAAGGTGAAGGTGAAGTCGCTCAGTCGTGTCCAACTCTTTGCAACCCCGTGGACTGTAACCTACTAAGCTTCTCCGTCCATGGGATTCTCTAGACAAGAATACTGGAGTGGATTGCCATTTCCTTCTCCAGGGGATCTTCCCAACCCAGGGATCGAACCCAGGTCTCCCGCACTGGAGGCAGACGCTTTAACCTCTGAGCTACCAGGAGTTATTATTTAATAATTTTATTCTGAATTTAATGACATTCTATTCTTTCTGACATTTAGTAGAAATCCAGATTGCCTTAAGACCAACATAAACAAAAGGTTACTGTGTAGCTCTCTGAGCTTCAGCCTTCCCATCTGTAAAACTTTGTTGGTGGATAAGTAGTGTAGGAGATTAAGGGGCTTCCCAGGTGGCGCTAGTGGTAAAGAACCCACCTGCCAATGCAGAAGACATAAGAGACAAGGGTTCAATCCCTTGGTCAGGAAGATCCCCTGGAGGTGGGCATGGCAACCCACTCCAGTATTTTTTCCTGGAGAATCCCATGGACAGAGGAGCCTGGTGGGCTATAGTGCATGGGGTCACAAGAGAGTTGAACATGACTGAAGCGACTTAGCATGTAGGTACATAGGAGATTAAAACTTTCAAGCAAGCAAAGACCTTCTTCCCCCATGGACTTTGTAGTTGATTTTAATGTACTCCATGCAGGTTTGTCCCATTCTGTCTTTGCTTTTGTTGACACAGTGACCTCATGTTTCTTTTTGATATGTGTTTGTAATGGTTGGGACCAACTCACTGGAGCTAACTTTAATAGTCAGGAATTTTGCAGTGTGGTTGTAAAATCATTGCTAGCTTCAGATTGACCATGATGGAAGTACTGACTCAGAGAAATTGGGAGATAGTATCTATGGTTTTTGTTTTGTTTTGTCAGAGAGGGGATTCACCAGTAAACCACCAGAATTCACAAGGTTAGTTACTGAAGAATTCTCAGAAAACTTCTTACTTGTGATTATTGCACATAAGGAGTTAATTAAAAACCCCAAATCAGACTCTGAAAACGTGTATGCCTCTGAGTTGGTATAGAATAAAGAGAATAACTTGGATACTTATCCAATATAAATACTTTCAAAATGGAAGCACACATGCTCAGTTTAGAGAATTGTTTCAGTTTTTCCTTCTCAGCCTTTACAAAGTGAAAGTGAAAGTGAGGTCGCTCCATCGTGTCCAATTCTTTGCGANTCATACATATACATATATTTACTCTTCTCAGAATCTTTTTCCATTTAGCTTATTATAGAATATTGAGCAGAATTCCCTGTGCTATACAGTAGGTCTTTGTTGGTTAACTATTTTACATATAGTAGCATGTACATATCAATCCCCAAATCCCAGTCTGTTCCTCACCCGCCTCCTTTTCCTCTAGAATAATATTTTTCAGGTTCGTATGTTGAAGCATGTGTTAGTAATTTGTTCTTTTTATTGATGAGTAGTGTTCCACTGTATGCATATACTACATCATGTCTGCCCATTCATCAGCTGATGCACATTTGGTTTTTTATAGTTTTTGACTATGACTATGAATAATGCTGCTAAGAGTATCCATGTATAAGTCTTTGTGTAAATACATATTTTCATTTCTCTTGGGTAGATACCTAGGTGTAAAATCGTTCAGTCATTTGGAAAATTTATTTTTAACTTTTAATGAGACTTCAAACTTTCCAAAGTAGTTGCATTATTTTGTGTTCCTACCAGCAAAGTATGAGGACTCCTTTTTTCCACATCCTTGCCAACATTTGTTATTATACTTTTCTTAAAAAAAGTTATTACAGTCATCCTAATGGATGTGAAATTGCTTCTCATTGTGATTTTAATTTGCATTTTCCTAAACTAACACGGAATACCTTTTTGTGTGTTTATTAGCCACCCATATATCTTCTTTGGTGAAATGTTTTGTCCAAAATTTTACCCAGTTTTTGATTGGGTTGTTTGTCTTGTATTCAAAGAATTCTTTGCACATTTTGTATACAAATCCTTTATAATATATATGTTTACCAAATATTTTCTCCCAATCTGTTGCTTATCTTTTAATTTTCATAATAGTATCTTTTGAAGTATAAAGGATTTGAATTTTGATGAAGTTTAATTTACCAGCTTTTAAAGAATGCACCATGTTTTTGGTGTCATATTAAAGACATTTTTGCCTAACCTAAGGTATTGAAGATAATCACCTGTGTTTTCTTTTAAAAGTTTGATTTGGCTCTAACATTTAAGTCTGTGATTTATTTTGTGTAGTGTGAAATAAAGGTGTAACTTTATCTTTTGGTATATGCATATACAGCTTTCCTAGTACTGTTAATTAAAAAGAGTATCTTTTCCTTCAATGAATTTCCTTTGCACCTTTATTGAAAATAAGTTCTGTTCTAGTGGTTTACATGTCTGTCCTTGTGCCAGTACTACATTGTGTTCACAACTACTGAAGTAGCTTTATATCAAGTTTGGACATTGGGAAGCATATGTTGTCCAGCTTTGTCTTTTTCAAAATTGTTTTGGTGTTCTATATGAATTCTATATAAATTTTGTAATTCTATGTAATTTGCAATTCTAAACACATTTTAGGATCATCTTGCCAATATCTGCTAAAAGACTGCTGGAAATCTGGTAGCAATTGATATATGAATCAACTTGGGGAGAATTACTATTCTGAACATTATTGAACTCTCCACTCCATGAACCTGGTATCTGAGCTTCTTTTGAAGGTAATCTTTCTCTGTCCCTCCCTCTACTGTGCCCTGATGGCTTTTAAGGTCTTTCTCTTTCCTTCTGATTTTAAATAGTTTCACGATAATATGTTTTAAGTGTGGATTTCCTTTTATTTATACTGCTTGGGAACTTTTGGCTTCCTGTATACATGGATTGGGAGAAGGAAATGGCAACCCACTCCAGTATTCTTGCCTAGAGAATCCTGTGGACAGAGGAGTCTGGTGGGCTGCTGTCTATGGGGTTGCAGAGTGGACATGACTGAAACGACTTAGCAGCAGCAGCATACATGGATTGATGTTTTTCATCAGTTCTGGAAAATTTTGTTGTTCTCTTTTCTCTTTTTAATTGAATATAAAATATCAATTTTAAGATGTACCATTTATATACCACTAAAAGAGAAAGAATATACTACTAATGCCTTAATAATAGTTAATGAATTAATTGGTCATATTGACCCTAATCACTTAGAAATTTATGATTTTCTCAAAGGATCTGGCAAACATTTCCTCAATTTCATTGCTTGATGTAGAGTCTCACATGTATCTTTGTAAGAAAGCATACCACAATTTCATATACTTGTATCTTGTTTTCTTAGATTCTGTAACTAGTTAGTTGTTTCTTTGCAACATGTTCAAGTCCGTTCAAAGGAACAAAATACTATAAACTGGGTGGCTTAAACAACAGTTAGCTCCTACAATTCTGAAGGTTGGGAAGTCTCATATCAAGGAGCTGGCATAGTCTGTGTCTGATGAAGACCCTCCTGGTTTATAGATGACCATTTTCTTGCTATATTTTCCCATGGTGAGGAAGAAAGATTCTTTCTCTCATGTCTTCTTAGAAGGGTGCTAATTCCATTCATGAAAGCTCCTTGCTCAAGACCTGATTACCTCACAAAGGTCCTACCTCTAAATACCATCAAATTGAGATTAGGACTTAAGCATATGAACTTTGGTGGGGTGGACACAAATATCCAGCCCATATTATAAGAATATAAGAGCTTTCCTGATGGCTCAGACAGGAAAGAATCTGCCTGCAGTGTGGGAGACCTGGGTTTGATCCCTGGGTAGAGAAGATCCCCTGAAGAAGGAAATAGCAACCACTCCAGTATTCTTGCTGCCCAGAGAATTCCATGGACAGAGGAGCATAAGAAAATAATCACCACTCATTTGTGGTCATAATTTCAGTTTGAATATTTGTTTCACTAATGTCTGANTTTTTTGGTTTAATTTAAAATGTTAATAGTCTACTAGACTATTTTAATCTACTTTAAATCTAATTTAATAGACTTTTGCACCAGCCTCTGTCATGATTATTTCTCACATACGTGTTGTAGGGAGCCCACAAGAACACAATGCTGTGGGTTAAATGATTAGTTCTGAGATCTTGAAGCCCAGACCAGTTTCTTTACTGCTACCACCCTACCTTTGTGTTTGGATGTTTTGCTTTTATTTTTATATAGCATCCAAAGTACTTTCACCATGCATGTCATTTAACCTTGCCTGTCCTTTAATTGTTATTAAATTTTTGAGGAGTGAATGAAAAACTGTTGCATGGAGTCATGGTTCCCACTTTAAAGATGAAGAAACAAGTACAGGTGAAGACAAATGTATTACCTTGGAATGATAAGATCTGGGTTCATATTCCATTTCTGAAATTATGTTGATTAGGATTTCAAAAAACTCTTTCGAGTCTCTGTTTTTTCATCTGTAAAATGGGGTTTTGAGGATAACTGGGAGGGTTGAATGAAATTACTTATGTGAAAATGTTTTAAATTGTAAAGTTCCATACAAATACAAAGTCAGGATTACAGTATCCTACTGCACTGAAAGTAAAGTTGCGTCCAACTCCCTGGATTATACAGTCCATGGAATTCTCCAGGCCAGAATACTGGAGTGAGTACCCTTTTCCTTCTCCAGGGGATCTTCCCAACCCAGGGATTGAACCCAGGTTTTCTGCATTGCGGGCTGATTCCTTACCAGCTGAGCCACAAGGGAAGCCCAAGTAAAGGAGTGGGTAGCCTTTCCCTTCTCCAGGTGATCTTTCTAACCCTGGAATCGAACTGGGATCTTCTGCATTGCAGGTGGATTCTTTACCAACTGAGCTATCAGGGAAGCTTATTCTACTGCACTACTACTTGTAAATCCATCATTTTAATTATATGTTTGAAAAGACCAGCTCAGTGCTCTTTCTACTGTTCGCACACAGCTTCAGGTCTGGAGATACTTGGTCTACTTACTAGTAGGTCTGTTTCATGTTACTAATATTTATCATAAATTAAGTTTTGCAAAACTCTTGTTCAAACTTCAAAGGTCATTTTGTGCCTATAATATATTATAGAAGTCCTTTGAATGAATGTTTCTTTTCTTCTCCCCTCCAACCACAGTTCAAACTTACTCACATTTGTAAACTATGAAGAGTTATGTAATAGACTGTCCACACAGTTTCATTCTTCCTGCTTTAACTCAGTCTTTCCCAGAATAAGAGAGAAAATTCTTGGTGACTAGTTTGTTTATTTCATTCCTGTCTTCTGAAAAGAAGACTTAAAATAAACTTAATTATAACTAATCAGTTATGACATTTAAGTTTTATAGTATAAGTGTATGAAAATAAATTATCTAATTATTACCCAATAACATTCTAACTCTGTAAAAGATATTTCATATTTCTTAAATCTGTTTCATGTCATCCTGAGATATTTTGAGGATAGTGTGCAATTGTATAGCTTTTTTTCTTTGCCTTAAATATCCAATGTATTGTACTTCGAAGCAATGGGATCGTACTCTGAAACCTACTGTAAGTAAATAAACTAACAAAAACTAAACTACCAAGAAGTTCCCTTAGGGTTTAGTGGCCCCAGTTTGATTCATGGTTGGGGAGCTGAGATCCTGCAAGCTGCATTGTGTGACTAAGTAAATAAATAAAATAAAAAGACTCAATTTAAAAAATTAAACCATTACAGAAGAAAATGTGAAATGGAAATATGTAGTTGAATAAGTAAGGATTGTAGAGGACTAACAGGAGATATCATCAGTGTGTTTCTTACTTGGTAGTTGTTTTCTTTTAGGAAAAAGCTTATCAGCTGGAGAGGGTTACTCTTTTCTTTGAAGCTAGCTCTGGTTTCTCTGAAATCAGATTTTGTATTCCCAAGGCTCCACTCTGCAATGCCAGCACAAACATACATTAACAGCTGTACAACACTTTAAAATAAAGGAGTGGAAAGAAGGTATCAAGCAATTGCTTACTGTGCTTTAGAACCTTTAGAAGTTTTCAAAAAGCTTCTGGAGTTTTAGGAAGGGGGAAAATAAGAGTAAAAAGACTTCATGAAGAGCATATATCAAATAATAATGTAAATTAATTGAAAAGACTGTATTCTATCAGTGAGAGATTCAGGAAAATATTCCCATTATATTTTGCAAACTAAGTACATGATGGTTTGTGTTAGCTGCGTAATTGAGTAAATCTGATACATGGTTTCTTTTGTAGATACCTGCTGTTTTTGTGAGTCTTTTATTAACTAGTGCATTGTGTAGTGAAAGAAATGCAATAACGCTAAATAAAAAGTGAGATCTCTTGTTTTGATGTGAAGTACTCAGATTATTCCGTTCTAGTTTCTTAACTTCACAGAGTTATCCTGCTAGTTTAATTTTAGTATTGCTGCCTTGCATTTCAAGTATCTCTAACTTTGTATTATTATTGGTGGTGGCAGTATATTTACATGTAATGCATATATACTTTGTGTGTACCAAAATACTGCAGTAGGCATACTAAGAGGTAGTGCCTTTTGAGGAGAAAATGTCATTCCTTTTTTCATTCCTTTGTGTGCTCTTTGTGTCGGGTACAGGTTAATTGCCCAGGTTCTAGTATTAGACTACACTAATTGTGAAAACTTGGTCATCAATTTGTTCATGGCATAATTATTAGTTTCATACTACGTGCCTTTTCAACAGATTCTAGAAATCACTGGATATAGATATTAATAAGGATGCATTGTTTTCAGTTTATTACCTTACATTTAAATACAAAGAGACAAAATTGGTATACAAAAGAGATAAAGATGATATATTTCTTGGATATATAGCTGCACTTTGAGGGAAGTCTTCCAGCATTATCTCCATTCAATTACCTATATATTGAGGACCAGTTTATATATAGGAGATGGATAGATTTTCTAAAAGTGAAAGAAACCAATATTTTGTTAATAGCACCCATTGATTAACACGTATTTATTGATCATTTGCTCTCAGTCAGATATTGTGCTAGATGCTGAGAATAAATTATACTTACTTATAATCTAGTGGAAGAGATCGACATTAGTCAAATAACTTTAGAGTTAAATTTTGAATTAATTCCTAAGGAGAGGTATGTGGGATCTTATGAGAAAATACAACATTTGAGAGAAATATGAAAATAATAGGTACACATTTGAATGATAAAAATGATGAGAGCGTTAGTAGCGTTACTACTACCCTTAGTAATTGATAACAATTATTACATGTGTCTTCTATATCCCAGAGTTCTAGTGGTAAGAGTTTTGATAAAATTATGGGTGGGAGTAATTTTCCTTTGGCTAAGTGAACTTAAACAATTTTAATGTAATAAAGAACTATATAAAAGAGATGATAAAAGTGATGTTAAATATAAAATCTGGACTGTTATAGAAAACCCCATGGCTTTATTTTATATGCTTGGAATTGGTATAATAAATTCATATGTTAAATTATTATATTTTTACACATCACTTTCTTATACAGTGTTTCTTTGCCTTGAAATGTAGGAAAATATAGCAACTTGGAAACTATGAAGATAGCCAAAATATAATTCCTTTTCTTAAGATTTTAATGGAAACATTAAAATGTATATCACTTTTAATTGCTGTTTTTAATTTTTTTGAAACTTAACTTTATAAAGGAAAGCCATTAACTTCACTTTAAATTTGTCAGTTTTGCTTTGTTACATGAACTATTCATAATCTTGTTTAAATTGCATTTACTATAAGAAATTNTTCCTTTTCTTAAGATTTTAATGGAAACATTAAAATGTATATCACTTTTAATTGCTGTTTTTAATTTTTTTGAAACTTAACTTTATAAAGGAAAGCCATTAACTTCACTTTAAATTTGTCAGTTTTGCTTTGTTACGTGAACTATTCATAATCTTGTTTAAATTGCATTTACTATAAGAAATTTAAAAAATTAAAGATGGCTTTTAGTTTTATAAAATATTTATCTTTATTTTCACAATCAAAGTGTAAATTTAAAATTCCTTAAAACTGACTGTGTAGCATTTTTTACTTATAGTTGTTCAGTCACAGTTGTGTCCAACTTTTTGTGACCCCACAGACTATCACGCCAAGCTCCTGTCTTCCTCTGTCTCCCAGAGTTTGCTCAGATTCATGTCCATTGAGTCAGTAATACTATCTATCTCATCCTCTGCCGCTGCCTTCTCTTTTGCCTTCAATCTTTCCCAGTATCAGGGTCTTTTCCAATGAGTCGGCTCTTCACATCAGGCAGTCAAAGTATTGGGACTTCAGCTTCAGCAACAGTCCTTCCAGTGAATATTCAGGGCTGATTTCCTTGAAATGACTGGTTTGATTGCCAGTCACTCCTAAAGGAGAGTTCCAGTTACACTGTTATATAATGTCAAATCTGCCTCCCTAAGTTTTTAATTCAATCTATCAGAAATAATTGCCTCTAGTAAAATATTTCTCTTGCTTAAATGTAAAAAAAGGGGTATAACAATGTTTAACTTCTTACTAGTTACTGAATGGTAGGTAATTTGCAAATAATCTCAAATTTATATACTATTAGCATTTCCTCTGTTTGCAGGGAAACTGGCCAGACTTTATGACAGCACAGAACCTCTCATTTCATTACGCAAGCTCCTTGAGTGAATTTCATTTTTTAATGGATGCTGGAGGTAAAAATCCCTTGGTGGGTTGGAAGCTGAGAGAAGAAAAACATATGCCTTTGGATTGTGTATTTTAATTATGAGGATAGTGCCATTTATGTTCATCCCCCCCCACCCCTTTTGGCTATTTTCAATTTAGATTTATCAAAAAGTAGCAATTTACTGCATTTATAGTTTTTGGTATAGAATATTCAGTACTGGGTGTTACTAGAAATACCAAGCAGAAATATTTTCTTCTCTCTTCTCTCTCAGTCCTTGGATTTCAAACAAATGTTCCTTTAAGTAGTCTTGAATTCAACATTCAGCCGTGTTATTTTGGCTTTGAATATACAGTAGAACATGAAAGAAAAGTTGAGTGTTTCAAAGTAAACTGTGTATACTCAAATTCACTGTAATCTTATCTATAAACTCCTAGTTTATAATGGTCTCCATGAGGGTCAACTGTTGCAGTTAGGATTAATGAACATAAAATGCTTTTCTCCTCCTCTTTGTGTAGAGGACATGCTCTTCCCTATTTCTCAATCCTTGCACTCTCCAAGCTTGAATTTTCCCTTATGCTAAAAAACAATAGTACTTAAGTACAGTAAGAATACTGCCCTTCCTCTCAGGATGGTTGAGAAGTGAATCACAGGAGACATTTGTTAAGTTCTATACATATCTTATGAAAGGTGATAAAGGTCAGAAATATCTCAATAATTTTGCCACAAAATAAACCCAAAAGCAAGAGATTATTACTACCATTTCCTGCTGTTCATACCATTATTCAAAATAATTTAACCCCAGAACCTCACAACTTAATAATAGTCATGCAGGTTAAACTTCTCCAATTTGGACATTTCTTTCACAGAGTTAGACACAGCATAGAGGGACTCAATTCTTTCACATTCTCTGAATGCATAATGACATGGGGAGAACACTGAATGAATTGAGATCTCTGGTTAATGTAAAATAAAGCAAAATGAAGCAAAATGTGCATTGGAACTAGGCATAAGTTTTATACTTTTATGAGTTGAAGAAAATTCATATGAGCAAAGATGTAGCTTATGTAGAGAATCACATTTTCTGTTGAGGATATGCAATAAATGTTGATTTTCTGTTGAGGAAAAGAAAAGCAACCACCCAACGGAAAAAGCTTCAGGCTTTAAAAAGTGAGTTTTTCTTCCCCAAATACACAGCCCAACAATAGCAAAAAACAAACAACTCAGTGAAAAAATGGCCAGAAAGTTTACATAAACACTTCTCCAAAGGGAACATAGAGATGGCCAATAGGCACATGAAAAGGTGCTCAGTGTCACTAATTACTTGAGAAATGCAAATCAAAACTACAGTGAGGTACCACTTCACGCCACTTAGAATGGCTGTCTTCAAAAAGTGTACAGATAACAAATGCTGGAGAGGGTGTGGTGAAGAGAAAACCCTTCTACATTGTTGGTGGGAATGTAAATTGGTATAGCCGCTATGGAAAACAGTATGGAGGTTCCTCAGAAAACTAAAAATAGAATTACCATATCATCCAGCAATCTCATTCTTCAGCATATATCTGGGTGAAATTATAACTCAAAAAGATACACCTTTATGTTAATAGCAGCACTATTCGCAATAGCTAAAGACATCGAACCAGCCTAAATGCCTTTCAACAGATAAATGGATAAAGATGCGGTACGTATATACAGTGGAATATTATTCAGTCATTAAAAAGAGCAAAATAATGCCATTTGCAGCACCATTGCATCCAGCAACATGGATGCAATTAGAGACCATCATACTAAGTGAAGTCAGTCAGTAAGAGAAAGACAAATACCACCTGATATCACTCATATGTGGAATCTAAACTAGGACCTAAAAATGAACCTGTCTATGAAACCAGAGCAGAATCAGGGATGTAGAGAATAGACTTGTGGTTACCAAGAGGCAGAGGGATGGTAGAGGGTTGGATTGGGGTTGGGTATATATAGAATGGATAAGTGACAGGTCCAACTGTATTGCGCAGGGAATGTATTCAATATCCTGAGATAAACCATAATGGAAAATAATATAAAAAAGGATATATATATATATATATATACATATATGTATATAAAAGTTGCTTTGCTATGCAGCAAAATTAACACAATTTTTAAAATCAACTATACCTCAATAAAAATAAAGAAAAATGAGGTTTTTTGAAAACCATGGATCATTAACTAGCTAATCATGAATTTACTTTTTTTTTCTGTTTGATGGACAATAGGAGGTAGAATCAGACAGCGATAAGGTAATGTAGATTTCAGGTGTGCAGATATTTTGACACTTTGATACAAAGGAATGATTATTCTAAATTACTTATTAAGTATGTATTTGAAAGAAGAAAGGAAACTAAAAATTTCTAATCTTAAAAAAAATTGACAGTGATTTCAGTCTCCTAGTTAATCCTGTGCAAATGAGGAAACTTAGGTAAATAGAACACAGAATGCAAATGTAAACCAGTACTAGAAAGTTAATATAAACTACCTTGGCCACCCTTGGTCCAATGCTATTTTCAGTATTTTATTCAATATATTTATAATAGTTCTAATATATCAATAAGATAAATACTTGATTTTCTCCNATAGAACACAGAATGCAAATGTAAACCAGTACTAGAAAGTTAATATAAACTACCTTGGCCACCCTTGGTCCAATGCTATTTTCAGTATTTTATTCAATATATTTATAATAGTTCTAATATATCAATAAGATAAATACTTGATTTTCTCCATTTTGTTGCATTTAGAATTTAAAATAACACGTTTTTGAAATATATTTGTTGGCCTTTGAAAATTAACCGTAAAAATCATGTAAGTTAGGAGCTATACTAACATCAGTTCAGTTCGGTTGCTCAGTCGTGTCCGACTCTTTGCAACCCCATGAATCGCAGCACGCCAGGCCTCCCTGTCCATCATCAACTCCTGGAGTCCACCCAAACCCATGTCCATTGAGTCGATGATGCCACCCAACCATCTCATCTTCTGTCGTCCCCTTATCCTGCCCTCAATCTTTCCCNTATACATACTCTTCACATGTTCAGAGCCCAGCTTTTTTAAAATTTAGTAATATTCTTGGATGTCATACCATAATAGTATAGTATATAAAAATTCTTATTAGGCTCTGTTTTTTTAATTTGGCATGGGATTACCATACCATGCATGTAATGCAAATTTGAACCCCAAACCTATCTTTAGGTTTTGTTCTTTCATAGGAAATTTTTTTCTTATTTTGAGCTTTTGGCAGAGAGTCAGCTTCCTTGCTGCTCTCCAAGGCTTGTGAGTAGAGATTATATTTTTGTTTTTAATACCCCTTTTTATGGAGTGAGCAATCTCTGAATTATCTGAATTTTTTACTCAAGTATCTTAGTTCTTTTCCAATGTTCCTACTTGTGTGGGCCCCAATCTGTGTATTTTATCCTCTCTACATAAGGACTTTAAAGCCTCAGCTCCTGGCTCTTAGGCCCTATTTCTACTCTGTACTTCTTAAATTATCATGCTGTCAGCTTATATTCTTGTCACTCTGGCTTTGAGTTCTCTTTGTTTCTGGTGCCTGGATATTTCTAAACTATGTATTTTTTGTTTGCTTGTTTGTATTTCATCCAGACCTTCTTTGTGTTTGGAACAGGAGTAATTCACATTTCATCTTGCCAGAAGTAGATCGACAACATTTATTTTCAGTCACCCATGTCTATCATCCCTTTCCTGTACTTAGCTGGCTGAAGGAACATACACACTCACACATGTGAAACAATTTTATAAACTATATCTTATAACTAAAATTATGACATTTCCTACCAAACCTTCTCTTTCTTTCACTTGAAAGTATTGATGTTCTATTGTGGTTATTTTAAGGTGTTTTTGATACATTCTCTTCCATTTTCTCCTTTTCTGCCTTGCTTATTTTTCTCTTTCCTTTAGTCAAAGCAAAATGTATGTAAGGAACCTAGGTCAACTAGTCTTATTGCTTTTTCAAAATACCAAGAAATAAAGTCACAGGGCTTTTAGACAACAGCATTATAGTGAATATAAATTATTTTTAGTAAAATAGAAAACAATTGCCTAAGTATAATTTGTAGACTCTAGCACAGATTACTGGTTTAGGGTATTTCTTGAGTGTTTGAAAAATCTTTATCTAATGACATTTATTTCTGTTTTTATGTCTTTTACTTGTATTACCTTCTACTTGTTTCTCCCTGTTGCTTTATTTTACACCTCTCATAAAAACTATATCTAGTGTTAGCATGTCACATAGAAGATCTTTTGTATTTAATATATTTGAACTGGATTTTTTGTAGTATGTTTTTTCAAGTTAAAATATGGAGGCAGTATGAATATGCATTAAATAGTTTAGAAGTGTAAAGTCATAGTTAACTCTTCAGATTCCTCAAAGAAATCTGTAGCTTTCAGAATAATTCTCCTTTGAGGATGAGACATTTATTAGAATTTTGAGCAGAGGTAAGAACTTTGCCACCTGGGTTTCCCAGGTGATGCTAGTGGTAAAGAACTTGCCTGCAAATGCAGAAGACATAAGAGATGCTGTTTTGATCCCTGGGTTGGGAAGATCCCCTGGTGAAGAAAATGGCAACCCACTCCAGTATTCTTGCTTGGAAAATCCCACGGACAGAGGAACCTGGTGGGCTACAGTCCATGGGATTGCAGAGTCAAACATGATTGAAGTGAATGAGCACAAAAATTTTGCAAAAGTATGAAAAAAATCGTTTCAACCATTTTCCAGTTTCTTTTCCATTGAAAGAATTTTTAAAAATTAAGTTAAAATTAACATACAATATTGTGTTAGTTTAAGGTGAACAGAATAGTGATTTGATACTTTTGTACATCATAAAATGATCATTGCAATAAGACCAGTTATCAGCAGTGACCATATAAAGTTGTTATGGTATTATTGGATAGATTCCCTATGTGTACATTGCATCTTTATGACATTTACTTCATAGCTGGAAGCTTGTATCTAATCTCTTTCAATTTGTTTCCTGTGTTTATGAGTATATTTCTGTTTTGTTTGTTTATTTGTTTTGTTTTTCAGATTCCACATATAAGTGGTTATCTGTTTTGGTATCAAGGTGATGTGTTCTTATAAATTGAGTTTGGAAGCATTTTTCCCTCTGCAATTTTTTGGAATAATTTGAGGAAGACAGGTGTTAACTCTTCTTTAGATGTTTGGCAGAATTCATCTGTGAAGCTATTTGGATCTCGACCTCTGTATTTTTGGAATGTTTTGGTTATTAATTCAATTTTGTAGGATTTCCCAAGTGGTGCTGGTAATAAAAAATCCACCTGTCAGTGCAGGAGTGGTAAGAGATGCAGGCTTGATCCCTGAGTCTGGACGACCCCTGGAGGAGGAAATGGCACCCCACTCCAGTATTATTGCTGGGAGAATCTCATGGACAGAGGAGCCTGGTGGGCTGCAGTTCATGGGGTTGCAAAGAGTTGGATACAATTGAGGATCAGTTTTGTTAACAGTAATCAGCCTATTCAGATTTTCTATTTACCCATGATTCAGTTTTGAAAGATTATATCTTTCTAGGAATTTTCCCATATCTTCTAGGTTATCTAATTTCTTGGCTTATAATTATTTATAGTATTCTCTTTTGATCTTGAATTTATGCAAATTCCCCTCTTTCACTTCTGATTTTATTTATTTGGCTTTTTTTTTCCTGATGCGTCTGGTTAAAGGTTTGTCAATTTTGTTTGCCTTCCCAAAGAACCAACTATTACTTTCATTGATATTTTCTATTGATTTTTTAGTTTTTACTTCTACTTTGTTCTTTATAATTTTCTTCCTTCTACTAACTTTGGGCTTTGTTGTTTTCCTAGTTCCTTTAAATGTACATTTAGATGGTTTACATCAGATTTTTCTTATTTCCTGAGATAAAGCTATATCACCGTGAACTTGCCTGTTAGAACTGCTTTTGCGGCATCCCATTGATTTGGACTGTTGTGTTTCCATTTTCATTTGTCTCAAGGCATTTTTTGTTTTTTTTTAAGCTTCTCTTCGATTTGTTTGTCGAATTTGGTAGCTTACTATCATGTTATTCAGTCTTCATGTGCTTGTGTTCTTATTTTCCAGTTTTCTTCCCGAGATTAATTTCTAGTTTCATTCTGTATGGTCAGAAAAGATGCTTGGTATGGTTTCAGTCTTCGTAAGTTTATTGAGACTTATGTTTTGGCCTAACATGTGATCTATCCCAGAGAAAGTTCCATGTGCACTTGAATAGAATGTACATCTGCCGCTTTTGGATGGAATGGAGATAGTAAAGCTCCCTAGTATTATAGTCTTGCTGTGTATTTCTTCCTTTATTTCTGTTTACATTTGCTTTATATATTTAGGTGCTCCTATGTTGGGGTGCCGTGTTTTCAAATACATCCTTCTGTTGGACTGAATTCTTAATCATTGTGTAATATCATCCCTTCTCTTTTGTTACAGTCTTTGTTTCAAAGTTTATTTTGCCTGATGTGAGTATGGACGCCTAGCTTTCCTTTGTTCCCATCTGCATAGAATAACTTTTCCGCCCTTTCACTTTTAGTCTACATCTGTTTTTATGTTTGAGATGAGTCTCTTGCAGGCAGCATAAAGATGAATTTTGTTCTTTATCCATTCAACTACCCTGTGTCTTTTGATTAGGGCATTTAGTCCATTTATACTTAATTATTGATAAGGATGTACTTATTGCCATTTTGTTAATTGTTTTCTGATTTTTTTGAACAGTTCTTCTCTGTTCCTGTCTTTTTCTCTCTTATTACCTTGTGGTTCAGTGGATTCCTTTAGTGTTTTGTTTGTATTCCTTTCTCTTTATTTTTTGTATATCTATTGTTGATTTTTGGTTTGTGTTTACCATGTTGTTCATATATACTGACCTGTATAAACATCCATGTTTTCAGTTGATAGACACTTATGTTCAAAGACATTCTAAAAGTCCTACATTTTTTAACCACTCCACCCCATTTTATGTTTCTGATAACAAGTTTTACACCTTTTAAAAAATTTTGTGTATCCCTTAACTGCTACGACATTGTACCATAGTTGATGGTACTACTTTCCTCTTTTGTCCTTTTTGTGCTAGCTTTTTAAATGGCAGATCAACTTGCCTTTGCTATATATTTGCCTTTACCAGTGAGACTTTTTTTTTCATATATTCTTATTTATACTTATAGCTTTTTCTGCTTAAAGATGACCCTTTATCATTTTCTGTAAGTCCAAGTTAGTGGTGTTGAAATCCTTTAGTTTTTGTTTGTCTGGGAAACTCTTTATCTCTCTTTCAATTTTAAATGATAAACTTGCCAGATGGAGTATTCTACGTTATAAGTTTTTTTCCTGTCAGCAATTTAAGTATATCCTGCCATTTCCTTCTGCCCTATAAAGTTTCTGCTGAAAAATCATCTGGTAGTCTTCCCTTGTGTGTGATTAGTTATTTTTCTCTTGCTACCTTTTAGATTCTCTCTTTAACTTTTGCCATTTTAATTGGGCGTCTTGGTGTGGGTCTCTTTAGGTTCATCTTGCCTGGGACTCTGTGCTTTTTGAGTAGATATCTGTATCCTTCGCTGGGCTGGGAGGTTTTCAGCCATTATTGCTTCAGGAGAGGTTTTTTTTGGTCTCTTTCTTTTTTCTCCTTCTAAGACACTTATAATGCAAATATCTGCATACTTGTTGTTATCTCCGTGGTAGGTCCCTTAAACTGTCCTCATTTAAAAAATTTCTTTTTACTGTTCTGATTGGGTGATTTCCACTCCTCTGTCTTCCAGATTTTTCATTCTTCTGTGTTGTCTAATCTGCTGTTTATTCCTTTAGTGTATTTTTTATTTCAATTATTGTATTCTTTAGTTCTGACTGATTCTTCCTTATATTGTCTAAGTTTTTGTTGAAATTCTCTTCTCCTGAGTTCAGTGAAAGTGAGTGAAGTCACTCCGTTGTGTCTGACTCTTTGCAACCCCATGGACACCATGGCTCCTCCGTCCATGGGATTTTCTAGGCAAAAGTACTGGAGTGGGTTGCCATTTCCTTCTCCAGGGAACTTCCTGACCCAGGGATCGAACCCAGGTCTCCCACATTGTAGACTGACACTTTATTGTCTGAGCCACCAGGGAAATCAATGGGCATCCGTATAATAGTTTCTTTGACTTCTTTATCAGGTAAATTACTTATCTCCATTTCTTTAGCATTTTCGCCCCCATCAGGTTTTATTTGTTTATTTGTTTCAAAAGTTTGTTTGNTGACACTTTATTGTCTGAGCCACCAGGGAAATCAATGGGCATCCGTATAATAGTTTCTTTGACTTCTTTATCAGGTAAATTACTTATCTCCATTTCTTTAGCATTTTCGCCCCCATCAGGTTTTATTTGTTTATTTGTTTCAAAAGTTTGTTTGAAACTTTGTTTCTCTGAATTACCTGAAACAGCTTCTTCTGGTCTTGAAGGAGTAGCCCTGTCTGGCAGTGCCCCCTGTGTAGAGTAGACTGGAAGCTGATGGCTTTGGCAGGCTTGCTGGAGCGAGTGGCTAAGGGCAGGCCCTGGGGAGCACTGCCTCTGAAGCTGATTTGCCAGGGCAGCTGGGGCTGGAGCAGGTTTCCGTTCAGTTCAGTTCAGTCGCTCAGTCATGCCTGACTCTTTGCGACTCCATGAATTGCAGCAGGCTTAGGTTGGGGTTATTCCTTGGAGAGTGCTGTGCCCAAGATCATATTGGTAGGGCGGTTGAGTCTGAAGTGTACCCTGGCTGGGGGCAGTTTCTAGGCGAAAGGTTTCTTGGTGCAGCTGGAGCCTGGATCAGGTGTGGGCATGAGAGTCCTAGGGAGACTAAGTGATGGCTCTCACTGATCCTTTGATCTCAGAGAGAGCTCCAGCAGTTCTCTTTCCATTTTGCAGAAACTCTAGGATTTGTCAATGAACTTCTTCCTGTGCACTGTGGGTGCCCTTTAAAACTGCTATTTTTTTTTCCACTGTCTCCCAGGGTGTATGATTCTGTGCTTAGGGCCCTAAGTAATTACTCTCCCTTTTGCAAATGGCTGTGTCAGGAATGGGGTTCCCATGGATCCCGTGTTTCTGTCTTTCCTGCTCATTTCTATGTGGTCCTATGTGCAGAGGTTGTTCAGTCAGCCTATAGTCTTTTCCAAGAGGAATTGCTCTATATTTGGGTACAGATTTGATGGTCCATGGAAGGTGAACTTAGAGTCTTCCTTAAACATCATCTTGTACCTCTTCAATCTCATTTTTGAGTTTTAATAGTAATTTTATTGCTACTTATTTTTGTTAGCTTTTATCTTATGTTACATACAACATTTTAACCCGAGAGAAAAACAATAGAAGAAATCCAGTTAAATCTTTCTTTAGACTAAAGTGACTCTGTAACCAGAATGGGTTAATTTTGAATTTACACTGGATTTGCTTCTGTGACTTTAACCCTTTTTGTTATTATAAGCATACATAATGGCCTAAGGGAAATAATCTGACCCCACCCACCTGTGAAGTACTGTGACATTCTTGAGTACTTTGTGTGGCAAATAAAGCCCAGGCTCCAGAAATTCACATTTGGGGAGGTAGAAATCACATAAAGATGTGACCTCTTTGTTTGTTGATATGGCAGGAGATATTCCATTTTTGCACCACCCATGAAATGACTATAAGGAAGTGAAACACATTCTCCTATCTGAGGCTTGCCATTCTAGGAGATAATTTTGCAGAAATTAGTCTTTTTACTTTGTTTCCTCATCCCCCCTCCCCATTTCGGATCCTTCAAAGAAACTGACATCCAGGCCCTGACAAGATGGTTATTTTGAGGCACTGGCCTGCCATCTTCTTGGTCAATGGGCTCCCTTTCTAGTCCCAACACTTCATCTGGGATTCATTGACTTATCTCGCGGTGAGCAGAGCAAGCTTGAACTCAGTAACAACTCTAATGTACCCTAAAAGATATTAATACTATTAATACTATGGATTTCTTTTGTGTTATAAGGCTTATTTTTAAAGAAAGTTTGAAGCATAATACTTCAGTTATTTTTTAAAATAATACTTAGAAAACCCAGTGTGAAAATGGTGTAATGCTATTTAAACTTGTGTGGTGATCAGCAAAGTTAAAAATGAAATGTTTTCTAATTGACCCTTAATTGAGGTCATGGAGGTTTACTGATGTCAGTAGATGTCTAACTGACATTTGCTGGCATATTTATGAAGACGTGAGGAATGTGAGACACTTGGCGAGAATCTTAGTCCTGACTTTTTCTGACTTCAGGCCGTGGCATTCACCGTCATTTTCTTTATATATTCAGCTGTGTCATCCATGTCATCTGTGTCAAAGTTATATCAACTTTTATGAATATGTATTGCATTAATTTTACTTGAAATTAGTATATATATTTAAAAATGAATTTAGGTGGAGACAATAAAACATGTTAATTAATAGAGAAAAATGGAGTTCAACAAAGTAACAACCCAAGGTCCTGTAGTTGTCACTTTTCCACAGTGATGTGGAGTTAAGAGAAAAACACTAAATGTTTTGTCTGATTGCATATGGAAAAGCCAGTCTTTTATCCACATGTTTAAAACAGGAGCATGTCTTTTTTCAGAAACTGCAAACCAACTAGTTGAAAGATTGACAGCTGAGTGAAGAGAACACAACCTTATATTTGGTTTCAGGTAGCTGGAGCTGTAATCACAGTTCTGGTGATGAGGGGAATGGAAAGGTTTGCCTTTCACACAGCAACTTTAACAAACATAGCATAATATCTTCAATGCTATCCTAGTAATTTCCTGCTTTTCGGTCTTCTTCATGCACATTCTACACATTGCATTAATAGAAACTCTATCAGAAAACTGGGCTTTGAGTTATTTAACATTTATCACAGTCTACAGGAATGACTAGATAAAGCAGCTACTAATCACTGAAGCAGTGTAGAAGAATTATATCTTTAAAAAGATACTAAATGTATTACAAAAATTTAAGTGCTACATCTTAGAAGTCTCATCATTTAGGGAGAGTATTCAGAGTCATTGAGTTTCTTCTCATGTAGTTTTCTTTGTATGTAAGTTGCCTTATTGAGAATTGGCACCATTTAATGCAGGTATGTGTATCCATGGTAAAAAGGAAACTTAACTATAGCAAACACTTAGTGACCTTTGTACCTGCATATCAGGTATCTTTCTTTCTTTTGCTGGTAAGGAAGAGACAGTCATCTTTTTTTGTACCCATAGATTTTGACTCCTTTAGAGGGATCAGAATTAGTTGAAAGTTGTTATTTGAGATACCAAAGATGAATATTCAATTAACAAGAACAACAAGAGAAAAATAACACAAAAGTCATGATATGTAAATTAAGACTGCCTGGGATCAAGTATTTAAATGGCAAAACTAGAAAGACATTAAAAACACCTTATGTTTTTTTGTTTTCAACCCATGAACAAATAAATGTAGAAAACATGTTTATCTGTTTAGCAGGGCAAACAGTTTCCATAATGCATATATTGAAAGAGAATGTCTATTTCAGAATACTCAAGATAAGGAGATACAGTAAAAAGAGAAGGGAATAATAGCAGAATTGCTTGAATAAAAGCAGTTCTGACAAAGTTGAGGGTGGGGTTTCTCCTGTAAGGTTCAAGCCATGATAGGTCCCCAGCTCTGATTTCTTGAGTAGATGTCATATGAAAAAAATTTCCCTTGGATTGTAGAATTCATAGATTGGGCTTGGTAGCATCATTAACATCACAGCAGTTTATTTTCCTCACAGACAAGCCTGCTTGATCAAAGTAAGATATAAATTGTTAGAATGCTTTGATAATTATTTATATAAAGACAAAGATAATATGTGGGTTTTGTGTTTATTTCATATTACCGTCTATGAATGAATAGAGGAATTCAGAATTTATTTGTTCACTTTGATTTTATTAACTTTCAGGGATAAATAGCAATATTTGAAAAATGGATATTTAGTCTTAGAGAAATAATACATTCATTTTTTCCTTCTAATTATTCAGCATGGGGATATTGAGTTTCTTCTTCATACTGTAGTCTTCAAATCATAGTCATGATGTAAATTTAGCAATGATACTATCTATCTTCTACAACAGTTTTGAGAAATATATACTGTATTTAATTTCTAGTATCCAAAAAACGCTCTTCCTGATTTTAAAGCTGTAAAATAAATTTAGAGAACTTGAGGAGAACTTTCCAAAATAATTGATAACTAGTTGAGTGCTTTGAAATGAATTTATTTCCCTTAAAAATTAGATGTCCAGTAATAGCCATATTTGTATACACAAATATGCCTTGTTTTACAAATTTATATAGTATACATAGTTATATATTATAAGATTACAAATTATGGGAATAAATTGTTTTTTCCAAATAGAAGACAAAAGTACATATTTTCTTAGGATTCCTAACTTACCTCTATTACCTGGTCTTGACTAAAAGCCTAGTTTCTCCTTCCTGTCTTCTGGTGAAAAGCATATAAATATTTACATTTCATTTTGGAAACTGTGTACTTTTAAGGATCATCAGTTCAGTTCAGTTTAGTCTCTCAGTTGTGTCCGACTCTTTGCGACCCCATGAGCTGCAGCACACCAGGCCTCCCTGTCCATCACCAACCCCCAGAGTTCACTCAAACTCATGTCCATCGAGTCGATGATACCATCCAGCCATCTCATCCTCTGTCGTCCCCTTCTCCTCCTGCCCTCAATCCCTCCCAGCATCAGGGACTTTTCCGATGAGTCAGCTCTTTG
>SJYV01009928.1:559915-585085 GCA_006410875.1 Neotragus pygmaeus
TCACTGTTTCCATTGTTTCCCCATCTATTTGCCATGAAGTGATGGGACTGGATGCCATGATCTTAGTTTTCTGAATGTTGAGCTTTAAGCCACCTTTTTCACTCTCCTCTTTCACTTTCATCAAGAGGCTCTTTAGTTCTTCTTCACTTTCTGCCCTAAGGGTGGTGTCATCTGCATATCTGAGGTTATTGATATTTCTCCCGGCAATCTTGATTCCAGCTTGTGCTTCTTCCAGCCCAGCGTTTCTCATGATGTACTCTGCATATAAGTCAAATAAGCAGGGTGACAATATACAGCCTTGACGTACTCCTTTTCCTATTTGGAACCAGTCTGTTGTTCCAAGTCCAGTTCTAACTGTTGCTTCCTGACCTGCATACTGGTTTATCTTACTTAAAATTTTGGAGAGATTGTTATGCTATGTGCATTTTACCCATGTACTTCATCTTATTTTTTTACTTTAGAATAATTGTAGTATATAACTAGATTTGGATGTATAATTGTACTTTTTCTTAATGGAAGAAGACAAAAATCAAGTATTAGAGGTGAGATTAAAGCAGAATTAAAGAAAAAGCTAAAATACTGAAAAGAAGAGCCACATACATGAAATTCTCTGGAGATTATAGTTTAAATCTGTGTAAGTACAGTGTCACTATTTGAAAAGCATGTGGTGTTTGAAAGGATCAAAGAAAAGCCCACACACCTTAAAAGCAGTTATTTAGGTAGACCATACAACATGTGACCTTTTGTGTCTGCCTTCTTTCACTTAGCGTAATGGTTTTGAAATTCCTCATAGTTGTAGCAGGTATCCTTTCTATGTCTGAATACTCCAACACACACACACATACATACACATAAGGCTCAATGCACACACGTACATACACAATACATACATTTCTCAATCTGTTTATACATTTATCCTCTGATGGGCTTTTGGGCTTTTCTATATTTTGGGTGTTATGAATACTACTACTATAAACATTCATGCTCAAATTTCTATATGGACATATGTTTTCATTTCTATTAGGTATATACCTAGAAGCAGCATTTCTGTGTCATATGGTAATTGTGTGTTTAACTTTTTAAGGAACAGCAAATGTTTTTTCCATTGCAGCTATACTATTTTACATGGTCACTAGTACTATTCAAGGTTTCATTGTATTTTTCTACATTCTTCTCAATGCTTGTTAGTTTTTAGTTTTTGATCAAAGTTGTCCTAGAGGAAATGAAGTGCTTGTTGTGTATTTATATGTCTTCTTTAGAGAAATGTCTATTCAAGTCTTTCACCAATTTTAAAATTTGAGTTGTAAGAGTTCTTTACATATTCTGGATATTAATCCTGTGTCACATATGTGATTTGCCATTTTTTTCCCTCCATTCCTTCACGTCATTGGTATCGTTCTTTAATGTACAAAAATATTTTAATTTGTATGAAGTATAATTTGTCTATTTTTTATTGCTCATGCTTTTGGTGTCAAATCTAAGAATCCATTGCCAAATCTGAGGTTACCCTTGTGTTCTCTTCTGATAGCTTTACAGTTTTGACTCTTAGCTTTAGGTCATTGATTTACTTTTATTAATTTTTGTATAAGAAGTAAGGTGTGGGTCCATGTTCATTATTTGTATGTGGTTACCTATTTTTCCTTGCACCATTTGTTGAATAGATAGTTTTTCCCTGTTGAATGGTCCTGTCAAAAGTCAGTTGGCTATGGTTGAGTTGGTTTATTTCCCGACTTTCAGTTCTATTCTTTTGATCTCTGTATCTGTCCTTATGCTGATACTACAGTCTTTTGGTCATGTAGCTTTGTATTAAGAAGTAAATTTTGAAATTGGAAAGTGTGAGTCCTCCAACTGTGTTTCTCTTTCTCAGTATTGTTTTGGATATTTGAGGTTCCTTGCAGTTTCATATAAATTTAAGGAACTGTAGTTCATTTTGTGGAATATTGTCATCCTAACAATATTAAGTCTTCCCATTCATGAACATGGTATATATTTCCATTTGTTTAGGTCTTCTTTAATTTTTTTCAGCAATGTTTTGTAATACTTAAAGTGTAAATCTTTTGCTTTCTTGGTTAAGTTTATTTCTCAGTATCTTGTTCTTATAAATGATACTGTAGATGGAATTGATTTCTTAATTTCCTTTTCAGATTACTCATTGCTGCTGTATAGAAAGAAAACTGACCTATGTATGTTGATCTTGTATCCTGCAACTTTACTGAATTCGTTTATTAGCTCTGATAGTTTTTTTGTGGATGCTAGGGGATTTTGCATATATATAATCATGTCATCTGCAAACACAGTTTTACTTCTTCCTATTTCTAAAAGACATTATGAATTTGGATGCATTTTCTTTCTTTTTCTTGACTAAATGCTCTGAATAGAAGAACTTCTAGTAAAATGTTGAATAGAAGTGGTTAAAGTGACATTTTTGTCATATTCCTGATCTTAAGGAAATGGTTTCCTTCTTTTACTATTGAATATGACTGTGACTTCCTTATAAATTCTCCTTATCATGTTAGGGAAGTTCCCCTCTAACCTAGTTTGTGGGTCTTTTTATGGTGAGAGGGTATAGAATTTTGTCAAATGTTCCATTTGTGTGTTTTGAGATGATAATGTCATTTTTTTCCCCTTTCACTGTCTCAGTAGGGTTTGTATTACATTGATTTTCAGGAGTTCAACCTCGATGGAGTTCCTGACTTAAATCCTATTTGGTGATGTGTATAATTTTCTTTAATATGCTTTTGGATTTGGTTTGCTAGTGTTTTGTTGAGGAATTTTGTGTGTTTATTCATAAGACATATTTATCTGTGGTTTTCTTATGATATCTTTGGTATTAGTTATTATTATCTTTGGTATTACTGACATCATAAAATGTGCTAGCTTTGTCAGTTTTTTGGAAGAGTTTGAGAAGGAATCATGTTAATTCTTCTTTAAATATTTGACAGAATCCACCATTGAAGTCATATGGTCCTGACTTTTCTTTTGGGGGAGATTTTTATTAACCGATTCAATCTCTTCTCTTGTTATAAGTCTGTTAAAGTTTTCTGCTCTTGGGACTTCCCTGGTGGTCCAGCAGTTAAGACTCTGCACTCCCAATGCAGCAGGCATGGGTTCCATCCCTGATCAGGGAACTAAGATCCTGTATGCCACATGGTGAGGGAAAAAAGATTTCCTTCTCTTTTGGTAACTTGCATTTTCCAAGGAATTTGTCCATTTCATCTAGATTGTCTAACATGTTGGTATAAATCTGTTCATAGTATTTTCTTCTAATCCTTTTGATTTCTGTGAGGTCAGTGGTAGTTATTTGCATCTTCTTTTTTTCTTAATCTTGTTAAAGGTTTATAATTTTTGTTGATTTTTTTTTTCAAAGAAACAAGCTTTGGTTTCATTGATTCTCTCTATTGCTTTTCTCTATTTTGTTTCTCTCTGCTGTAATCCCTATTATTTCTTTCTTTCTAATGGCTTGGTGTTTAGTTTCTGCTTCTTTTCTAGTTCCTTAGAGTATGAAGTTGGGTTGTTTATTTGAAATCTTTTTTTTACTGTAGATGTTTATAGCTACAAACTTCCCTTGGAGCAGTGATTGTGCTGTATCCTTTAAGTTTTTGGTGTATTGTGTTTTTTATATCAAAATATTTTCTAATTTCCTTAGTGATTCTCTCCCTGATCTTATATTGCTTAAGAGTGTTATTTAGAGTTTTCCAGTTTTTCTTTTGTCACTGATATCTAGCTTTGTTCCATTGTGGTTGATTCCATTGTGCCATTGTATGGATTTTGGGTATTTTGAAGTTTGAGAATTCTTTTATGATCTAACATATGGTCTGTTCTGGAGAATGTTCTACATGCAGGTGAGAAGAATATATATTTTGCCATTGTTAGGTGGCATGTTCTATGTTGGTCTGTCAGATGTAGTTGATTTATAATGTTATTCAAGTCTTTTATTAGTGGTTTTCTGTCTACATGTCCTCTGCATTATTGAAAGTGGGCTTTTGAAGTTTCCAACTATTATTGGAGACTGTTTCTTCCTTCAGTTATGTCACTGCTTGCTTCATACATTTTGAGGCTGTATTGTTTGATATATATATATATATAATTGTTATATCTTCTTAGTGCATTGATCCTTCACTATAAAATGTCTTTTTTTGTCTCTTGCAACAGTTTTGTATGTAAAATCAATTTTGTCTGATATTAATAAAGATAGCCAGATTTCCTTTTGGTTACTGTTTATAAAAATGAAATTTTTCTGATATAGGTAGCCAGGCTTCCTTTTGGCTGCTGTTTGCATGGAGTTTCTTTTTCCATCCCTTGACTGTTAACCTATCTGTGTCTTTGGGTCTCAAATGCATCTCTTAAAAGTTGCATATAGCTGTATTATGTTTTTTAAAAAAATATTCTGTCAATATCTGTCTTTTAATTGACAAGCTTAACTCATTCACCTTTAATTACTGACAATGAAGGATTTATATCTGCAATTGTGCTATTTGTTTTTTGTATTATTTTTTGTTATTCCTCAGCTTCTCTAATACCGACTTATTTTGTGTTTGATTGATTTTTTTCCTGTATATCCTTTCCATTTCTTTTTACATATATTTTTAGGTATTAGTGGTTACCATGGGAATTACAGTTAACATCCTAAATTTATAAAACTCTAGTTTGAATTGATACCAAGTTAGCTTCAGTAGCATACGTTGACTCTGCTCCTAACTGACTCCATCTTCTCCTTTATGTTCTTACTGTCATATATTGTGTCTTTATGCATTGTGTGTCCATTAATATAGATTTATGATTATTGTTTTATACATTTGTTTATTAAATGAAATGGGAAATAGAAAGAGAAGTTACATAACAAAAATATAGCATTATTAGGTTTTATATTTATCTGTGTAGTTACCTTTATTATTGTTCTTTATCTCTTTGTGTAGCTTTAAGTTACTGTCTAGTATCCTTTTATTTCAACCTGAAGGACTTCCTTTAGCATTTCTCATAGAGCAGATAACTAGTAATGAATTCCCTTTTCTTCCATTTAGCTAAAAATGTCATAATTTCTTCTTTATATTTGAAGGGTTGTTTTGCCAAATGCAGAATTCCTGGTTGATATGTTTTTCCTTTCAATCTTTAAATATATTGTTCTACCATTTAGTCTCCATGATTTTTGATGAGAAATACACTGTTAATCTTTTTGAGATGCCATTTGAGAAGCCACTGATGTGATGAATCACTTTTCTCCTGCTGCTTTCAAGTTTCTCTCCATCTTTGTCTTTTAGCAGTTTGAGAATAATATATCACAATGTGGATGTCTTTGAGTTAGTCCTGCTTGGAGTTTGTTGACGTTCTTGTGCTCAGTTGCTTCAGTCGTGTCTGACTCTGCAACCCCATGCACTGTAGCCCCTCCGTCTCCTCTGTCCATGGGATTCTCCTGGCAAGGATACTGGAGTGGGTTGCCATTCTCTTCTCCAGTTGAGGTTCTTGGATGTGTGTATTTATGTATTTCATAAAGTTTAGGAAGTTTTTGGATAGTATTGCAAATATTTTTTTCTGCCTTTTTTCCTTTCTTTTCTCCTTCTGGGACTCTCATAATATATATGTTGATATGTTTGATGGTATCCTATAAGTCTCTGAAGCCTTGTTCATTTTTCCTTTTTTTCTTTCTACTCCTCACACTGGGCAGTTAACAGTTGCCCTATCTCCAAATTTGAAGACTCCTTCTTGAATCAATTGTTGAATGTGTCTTGTGAATATTTAAATTTTACCTGTAATACTTTTCAATTACCAAATGTCTACTTTGAGTTTTAAAAATAATTTAATTTTTTAAAATTCTTTGTCCATGATTTTCTTTAGCTCTTTTAGCATATTTAAAGCAGTAACTTTCAAGTCT
Organism: Neotragus pygmaeus; assembly: GCA_006410875.1. Lineage (NCBI taxonomy): Eukaryota > Metazoa > Chordata > Mammalia > Artiodactyla > Bovidae > Neotragus > Neotragus pygmaeus. The sequence continues at coordinate 565,785 of SJYV01009928.1, forward strand.
CAGTCTTGTAAGTTAATGCCTGGGCTTCCTCAGGATGGTTCCATCAATTTTTTTCTTACTTTTTATGTCCTGTGAATGAGTGATGCATTCTTTCTACTTCTTTGTGTGCTTTGTCATTATCTTGTTGAGATCTGGACATTTTGAATATTGTAATTCTGAAAATCTGGTTCTACTACTACACCAAAGACTATTATTATATGATGAAGTCTGTAGCTGTTCATTTGTTTAGTGACTTTTCTACTTTTTTTTTTTTTTTAAAAACCTATATTCCTTGTCTTGTGTGGTCACTGAAGTCTGTGTTCTGTTATCTCTTGGTCAGCTAGTGACCTGACAGAAATTTCCTTAAATGTCTGGATACAATAAGAGTTTAAAAAAAAGTAAAAGGAATTCTGTCTCTTTAACTTCCATGGTGCCAGGGAAGTAGTTAAAACCATTAAGCTTGAATTAATAGCCAGCCTCTGTGCTGGCCACTTAGTGACCCACCAGGTCACAAAACACAGAACTCTGATTTTTTGAAGGAGAAGATCTTACTGCCCACCTTGATGCCAAAAGGTTGAATCAGGAGTGGAGGATTATTGCTGCTTATGCATAATGTTGCAATTCATGAAAATTTGCTGGCTTCTTTGTTTGTCAAGCACTTCCCTGGATGCTCCATGTGTTCAATTAGACCCCAGAGTTCTAAATTCTAGCAGTTCTTGCAGCTCAATAGTTGTTTTGGTGAAGAGGCTGACTCTAGAGCTTTATACTCTGTGATCTTCCATAATATCACTCCATTCCATGGTCATTCTTAAAAGTGTTCCAGTTTGAGCAATATGTTTTATTGTCACCCATTTGGTAATTAAATGACGGGAGCAAGGGAAAAGATTAAAACAAATTCTTACAGAGAAAATAAGCCATGAGAATCATCAATAAATATCACTTGCTCAAAGAGTATAAACTGTCAGATGAATGCTACAGAGTTTTCCTAGTATCAGTTCCATATAGCTCCTCCCTTTAAAGAAATTTTTATTCTAGTCTAGCATCAATACTGTGAATGAAAGCCTTTGTTGGAAGGCTTGACAGATGACATTGATTTCCATTGTGAATTTAGATGTGGAGTATTGTCACTATAACATGTGAACTGAAATGTGAAGTCTGTGGGGCAGCCTTATCTCTTACTGCTGACATGGGTGCCATATTGTCTGTCTTTCTACTTGCTCCCCTTTCTCAAATCTGTGGGTGAGTCATGAACAACTGCCTCATGGCTGTGTGCAGGCCTTATGTTGTGGAGGCCTATTACAGACAATGCTCTTTAATTGGGCAGAAAAGTTGCTGCCTTGGCTTCTCTCCCATTTCAGAAAGCTGAGTACATGATGTCACTGCAGCCTTTCCAGTCTATACCAGCTTGAGGAGCAGGATCCTAGGACTGAAAATCAAACCAGGGGCTTGATATATGGTGATAAGTGGCATTGCTTTTGGACTTTTGAATCTGGTTATAATGTAAGGAGGTACTTTTTTGAACATGGGTTAATATGTATTTACTTATTCTGAAAATTCACTAGACTTAGCTGCTGAATGCCACAAATGGTGATGCTAATCAAAGTTTTTGGTAACTACTCAGAAGAGAATATTAGATTATATTAGGAAAAAATATTTTCAATAAGAGATCTTAGGTTGACTGGCAGGCTGACTGTCTCTCCAGCTCTTCTACACATACTCAATGCTACAGGTATTAGCAAATTTATTCTTTAATAACGTAAGTGAATAAAAATGGAAATGACTTGTTTCTCTTTTTTTGATCTGTATTAAACATGCATAACTAATTTTGGTAAACTTGGGTGAAATAGTTTGCTATGGTTGAATTTTAAATGCTGGGAAAAGAGGGTTATGAAAAAAATGCCTATCAAAATATTAGCTATATCATGTGAAAGGACTGAACATAGGATCTTGATAGTATAAAAAATTCTTTAAACATATTTTTATTATATTTACAATATCTAAATTATAATTATCAAGAAACAAAGTTTTAATCTTTTCCATAGTTCTCTATGTGATGTTAATGCAGTGTTCATTTATGTTGATGCTTGAGTTTAATATTACTTTCTCTAGTATTAACATTGCCAATACCATAGCTTTGGTAATGCACATTTGAATATTTAATTATGTTTCTATAAACAGCTTCTCTAATGCTACATTTTCAGTGAATATGATGGGCCTTCTGTTAGTGCTGGCATTTGAGTGATCTTGCTTTCTATTTTTCTGTTACATATACATGCGAAGTATTCCCACCTGAGATTTCCCTGAAGTTTCACTTGGGAAACAGAACCTAATTGAAAGATGTTTTCTGTTGTATGTTGCTCAGATCAAGCTTTGCATTGAATCAAGCCAAATGATGAAAACAGTCCAGCCTTCTTTCCAGCAGAATGCCATTACCTCTAAGGCCTATAGTAAAAGACCAACTAATTGAGAACACTTGTCTTTGTTTTCAGTTAGCAAAGATTCTTACTAAGAGTGTCCATTTTTTAAATTCAAAAAGGTGGGTTTACTTTTAATGAACTAAGAGTTGGGAGATCTTAAAATTAAAGCATGTGCAGGTTATCCTCTTCCTCATGGGGACATACACTACTCCTGTGCTCGTGTGAAGTAATAATGAGATACCATAAGCAAACAGTAGATGATTCATGTCAGATGGCTCTTCAATAACGTTAGGGGGGAAAAAAGCAGCTGATGTATGGGATATTGAAGGCAGATTAAGTTGTTAATGTATATTAGTATATTCTTAATTTCCTTTTAATTGAAAAAGACATATTGACTTTAATTAGAACCATTTCACAGGAACTGTCAATTAGCACATGTCAAACTAGTTAATTCAGAACAGAATTCTTTTAATTAGGGTCTGCTTTCCTTTAACTATGGGGCCAATGAAATCAGCCTTTCCTTATCTAGATTTTAAATGTCTCTAAGACATATAATACAAATGTAGACTCTTATCTATTATTAGAAGCCCATATGGATAACATTAAAATGATGATGCTGGCATTGTTCATGCAGCACAAATCAGAGTCCCTTTATGACTGTTAGAAAAAAAAATGGCTTTGAACAAAGACTATTTTAAATACCAGATTTATCCTACTTTAAAGAGACTACAAAATTTATGACATGCATGTTCACATTTAAAGTATTATTTAATACGTCTGCTCAAATAAATGGGCCTATTCAAACGTTTTGTGTGTTCTATCAGCCGAAGACACATAAAACATTGTCAAGCCATACAGCAACATTTTTCCCTTAAATGAACTGTAATCAAAAAGGGAAAACAGACTGAATGAATTTTTTTTGCATGACATAAAAATAGCATTGTTAACTTTCATTGCATCCAGAGATTTAATACCAATAGTTGATGCAGTGACTAAACCACTGGTAGTGAGCTAATGTGATCTTAGTAATCAGACAGTGTAAAATCCGCAACTTGGCTCTTGCTTAATGTAATGATGTGGAATTACAGCATTTTAGTTACAGTTGGCATGAAGATTGGCACATAGAATAAGCTTGGTGGGGCAGGGCTATGTGGTGTTCACCTACAGAATAGGTATGCTTATAATTTTAAAAGAAGATTTTAAATTATATGTAAAGAGAGAGTTAATAGGAGATCCAGCTTACTTTATCGTTTGAGGTTTAGTCACTATTTTACTCAGTTATAGCAAGCAAGGGTTACAGAAATTAATAAAAGTATATTAATAAGTTAAATTTGAGATTCTAAAGATTTTCCTGTGGTCATGTATGGATGTGAGAGTTGGACTGTGAAGAAGGCTGAGCACCGAAGAATTGATGCTTTTGAACTGTGGTGTTGGAGAAGACTGTTGAGAGTCCCTTGGACTGCAAGGAGATCCAACCAGTCCATTCTGAAGGAGATCAACCCTGGGATTTCTTTGAAAGGAATGATACTAAAGCTGAAACTCCAGTACTTTGGCCACCTCATACGAAGAGTTGACTCATTGGAAAAGACTCTGATGCTGGGAGGGATTGGGGGCACGAGGAGAAGGGGACGACCGAAGATGAGATGGCTGGATGGCATCACTGACTCAATGGACATGAGTCTGAGTGAACTCCGAGAGATGGTGATGAACAGGCAGGCCTGGCGTGCTGCAATTCATGGGGCCGCAAAGAGTCGGACACGACTGAGCGACTGGACTGAACTGAACCGAATTGAAGATATTATGTGTAACCTCAACTTGTTCATCTTATTGTAGGTACATTTAACTTCATAACAGTAGTGTAGCTTTCTGAAGTATGCTATACTGTAACTATATCAGTGGTTACGTTTGTGAAACTGAATTAAATGAAGAATTGTAGTAATTTTCTAATATTGATCAACACAGGCAAAAGAACAAGGGCAATAAACAAGTGAAAAAATGCTACCAAAAAACTTCATTCTTTTTCTTCCAGAGCTGACCGTTCTCTTCTAAACTATTTCTAGAGCTACCTTACCTCTCTGTGTTTGACAGTGACAAACCCTCTGTTTGACAGTGACAACCTACATTCAGCATATTTTGTTTAGATCTGTAGCTTTTAACTTTTTGGTGTCACTTGAATCTCTGATGAAAGATATTAATCCTCTTCCCAGAAAAATTCTCATACTCATACATGCAATAAAATATTCACGATGGGAAATGTTAACTTCTTAAAAAACAATCTGGCAAAACTTGCTAAAGGATGTAACCTCAGTTTGATATAACTAATGACTTGTAGTTTTGCAGACCCTATACTTGATTCTGGGAGTATAACAATGAGTAAGATAAAACCTTAGCATCTGACTCACTGTGACAAGTTATGAGCACATTTTCAAAAATTACTGTTTGATTCTTATTTTAACTGCTTTTGCTCTCTGAACTGTTTAAAGTTTTATCTGTATTTGAAAATCTTGTACAAGTATTGAATCTGAAGAACAATTTTACATAAAAATTGTTTGACAAAGAGACTTCCTTGGTGGCTTAGTGGTAAAGAGTCGGCCTGCCAGTGCAGGGAACACAGGTTTGATCCTTGATCTGGGAAGATCTCACATGCTATAGAGCAATTAAGCCCACGCCCCACAGCCACTGAGCCTGTGCTCCAGAGGCTGGGCGCCACACCACTGAAGCCTGTGCACCCCAGAGCCCATGCTCAGCAACAAGAGAAGTCACCACAAGGAGAAGCTGAAGCACTAGAGAGTAGACCTCCTTGCCACAATGAGAGAAAAGCCCATGCAGCAACGAAGACCCAGCACAGCCATAAATAAATAAAATTATTTTTTTTTAAGTGCCTGAAAAATATAGTTACTAGATCATTAGTGGAGGTTAATTTTATGGCTTTAACTCAACAGATTTTATTGATCCTTTTAATCTTATTTATAATTCTATTTTGTTTAATAATCATAGGTAATATTAATATCCTAATTTGGACCCACCTTTTATCTCTGTTTATTCATTTAATTATTTACAAAGAAGACATAAGGCATACTAATATCATTTTTATAAATTAGTCTCATTTAAGCTTAAACCATTGGTAATGATTTTGGGTGGTGGTGCTAGTTAATTTCTTGATTATCCATGATAGGTTATCCACACTGTGCCAGGCTTTAAATTTGAATAGTGGCTGAGCAAGGTCGGTGCTGTGCGTGCTAACTCATGTCCAGCTGTTTGTGACCCTGTGGACCGTAGCCCACCAGGTTCGTCTGTCCATGGGATTCTCCAGGCAAGAAAACTGGAGTGGGTTGCCATGCCTTCCTCCAGGGGATCTTCCCAACCCAGGGATTGAACCTGCTTCTCTTATGTCTCCTGCATTGGCAGGCGGGTTCTTTATCAATACCACCACCTGGAAAGCCCAAGATAGGTCTACTTTCCAGGAATATCAACACACCCAGTCTTAATTCCTTTCTATCTTAAAAGGGGTATATTTTGGGTCTTTAAGAGTGTACTATAGCATTATTAAATAAATATATAAAAATATAGATAGATATAAATATTTTCTTATAGATATACACACATATATATATAAATGTATAAATATACATATGCTTAAGTATACTTATGTATTTACTATGTTCAGTTCAGTTCAGTTGCTCAGCCAACTCTTTGCGATCCCATGGATCGCAGCACGCCAGGCCTCCCTGTCCATCACCAAATCCCGGAGTTCACTCAGACTCGCGTCCATCAAGTCAGTGATGCCATCCAGCCATTTCATCTTCTGGCACCCCCTTCTCCTCCTGCCCCCAATCCCTCCCAACATCAAAGTCTTTTCCAATGAGTCAACTCTTCGCATGAGGTGGCCAAAGTATTGGAGTTTCAGCTTCAGCATCATTCCTTCCAAAGAAATCCCAGGGTTGTCTCCTTCAGAATGGACTGGTTGGATCTCCTTGCAGTCCAAGGGACCCTGAAGAGTCTTCTCCAACACCACAGTTCAAAAGCATCAATTCTTCAGTGCTCAGCCTTCTTCACAGTCCAACTCTCACATCCATACATGACCACAGGAAAAACCATAGCCTTGACTACATGGACCTTAGTCGACAAAGTAATGTCTCTGCTTTTGAATATGCTGTCTAGGTTGGTCATAACTTTTCTTCCAAGGAGTAAGTGTCTTTTAATTTNCTAGTCAAGGCTATGGTTTTTCCAGTGGTCATGTATGGATGTGAGAGTTGAACTATAAAAAAAGCTGAGCACTGAAGAATTGATGCTTTTGAACTGTGGTGTTGGAGAAGACTCTTGAGAGTCCTCGGACTGCAAGGAGCTCCAACCAGTCCATTCTGAAGGAGATCAGTCCTGGGTGTTCATTGGAAGGACTGATGCTGAGGCTGAAACTCCAATACTTTGGCCACCTCATGTGAAGAGTTGACTCATTGGAGAAGACCCTGATGCTGAGAGGGATTGAGGGCAGGAGGATAAGAGAGCAATAGAGGATGAGACGGCTGGATGGCATCACCAACTTGATGCATATGAGTTTGGGTGAACTCCAGGAGTTGGTGATGGACAGGGAGGCCTGGCGGACACGACTGAGCGACTGAACTGAACTGAACTGAACTGATTCTTCCTTAACTCTCTCCCCAGTCATCTTGCCTAAGCATATATGTAAATGCTGATTCCATATTGATGCCCCAGAAAATATACAGAGTTGTAAGTCCTATATCACCAGATGTAATCACTGTATATTCTGGGAACTTTTATCCCTTCATGTGGTCCCTAAAAACTGATGTAATTATGTAATTACTAGCTTCAGGTCTGGCTCTCAGTTAAATTGTGAAGTTTTTACTATTACCCCTTCCTTTATTTCCACCCTATTCTTCTTACCTCTCCCCACCCTCCACCAGCCACTTTTCTCAGATGTTAATTATAAAGGCTTGAGTTTACACCATCCCAGGCCATTTGCTTTCCTAGTAGGAAACTCTGTATTTTGATGTGTTGGGTTATGGCAAGGCACTGGGTCTTCTGTGCTTGGAACCCTGAGACCGTATTGTGAAGAAGGCCAGTCTATACTGCTGGGAGATAGGTAGCCAGCTGCAGAAGAGCAGAGGCTCTGGCTAATTGTCAGCTAAGCCCTAGACCTGTGAGTGAGAGCATCTTGGATCATCCTAGCTACCAGCTGATCCACCATTGACTATGGACAGAGTCCCATAGTCATAGGGAAATCTGTTGTCATCGGTAAGAAATTCAGACCTACTTCGTAGGACCAGACTTCCCAAACTTCCATGACTAGTGTAGCATTTTTATCTTTTAAAAAATACCTGCATACTCCCTGAGTTAGATTTTTATTTAAATTGTCCAATTTTTATACCAAAAACTTACTTTAAAAGTAAGCTTAATAATTCCTACTTTTCTAAGCCTATTAAAATATATAAAAAAGCTGGTCTAAAAAATCAAATTTTTGGTATCAAAAAGTCATCTCATATATTTTGAGTACCACATTCTAGAATTTCCTGCTATAATCAGTAGGAATCAGGATCACAAGGCAAAGAATCTAGAGTATGGAGAGGCTGCTGGCAAGGAGAAGTGAGGAGGCTACCATGGAGGTCCAGATGGAATATGGCACATGGTTGACAGACGAAGATGTATTCCTGAGGAAGAAGAGGAAATATCTGGAAACAGATTTGTTGTATGTGGGGTGCGAATGGGGAGTATGCAGTATCCACTAAGTAGATACTAATAAGAAAGGGAAGAAAAGAAAAAAAAGATAATAGATCCGATGTACTTACTGAGTTTGAATGAATATGTCATTTGACAACAGAGGCTTACTTTTTTTTTTTTTTTTGGCACCACATGGCTTGCAGGATCTTAATTCCCCAACCAGGGATTGAACCTGGGCCACTACAGCAAAAGTGTTGAGTCCTAGTGAATGAACCACCAGAGAATTCCCTTAATGTTACTTTTGAAATCACCAGCATATAGGCGACAATATCATCAAGAGGAATTGTTTAGTACAGAGATTTTCAGCTTGTATTTGTTTTTCTCACCCCCGAAATTTTATGACATACGATTTACACCGCTAGAAACAGTGATTCAAATAGGTGATGATTCTCAGATGGGGGTAGAAAGTACTGTTTCACTTGAAAAATAATGCCCCCATATGATTCTGATATGCTGCCCTCCACTCCTTGATTTAGAGTGAGCGATGAGGACAGCGCTGTGGAAGAGGAATCAGGAGGGAGGGACAGAACGGGCTAAGAAGTAGGCTCCCTAAGAGGGAGAGAACTTTCACATATATGAAGGGACCTAAAGAGAAAGGGCCATGGTATTGAATTCTGTAGAGAAGTTCAGGAGCACGATTCTTTAAGTAAAACTGGTTTATCACTGTATATAATACTGGGCATAAAATAAGAGCACAGTTAAATATTTAGGTGAATGACATATGTAGAGCTCTTTTGTGCTTGAAACGCTTCACAGGCCTTAAATATCCTAGGCAGACAGGATGTGTAATAATTGTACTGCTTTGGGCTCCAAAATCAATGTGGGGGTTTTAAAATTCTGTTTCTCTGTCCATGATCGGTGACTTAGAAATATGCTCACTAGGGCACCATGGTCCTGATCTCAGCACAAAGCGATGTTTGAGGCTGTTTGCCAGAACTAGTGTCAGTCGGCACTTGCTTTGGCCACCCGACAGGTGGACCTCCTAACCTCTATCAGTGATGGCCCCCGGGAGTAAGTTATTTGTCTTAACGATGATCTGGGTTGATGGAGTGAATAGACTTTCCTGGCAGACCAGGAATGCCATCAGCCTATCTGTATCGCGGGTAGGTTTTACATTCGTAAGAGCAGCTCCTTTTATCACTGCTGTTGTGCTTTAAAAACAACATACATTTCTACCAGAGCAGGACAGCAGAGTTTGCTCAGACCACAGTTTGGTGCCTGCGTGGGATGCTCAGAGCACGCTCAGCAGCACACACCGGCTTGACATCTGGCATCCATGCCTCCTGTGAGATTGGCTTCCCTCTGGCTGTCCCCTGAAAGCTTCCCCACTGGGCCCCTTCTGTCCAACAGTGTAAACACATCATAGGAGACGAACACGTACAGATTCAGCTTTTCCGGAAGGAACGGAGCACCCTCTCCCAGCTGGAAACCCGTGGCGTTTCAGTGTCCAGGAAGTCTGACCAGCCTTTAGGGTAGAGGCTGCTGTCTGTGCACCTCAGTCCCTTTCTCCTTCTAAGCTTCCCACATGCTTCCTATAGCCTTGTTCTAAGTCATCCAGCTGAGGAAAATTGCTTCAGGACATTTAAATTGTGAAATAAGGCTTGCTTGTCTTTGACTGTAGATTCATTAGTGCCAATGGATTTAGTTATTTACAGTTGTAAATTTGGCACTGTTATTTATTTATTTTTTTTTACTGAGGTAGAGGACTCTCTAAAAGAATTGAAGCAATATAAAGCTAAGCCTGTAAATAATTATTCAGTTTGACTTGTTTTAATATGAAGATAAAAATATTAAAACCGTTAAAGAAAATAGTTATATAACGAGGGAGTTAAGACCCCAAAGTAGAAGTAAGAGGGAAAAAACCTTTCCACATTTCCCTTACCATCTTTCCACTTCCATTTTTCACTCCAGTCTAATGAATGCATTTTACATAAATTCTCACACTCCCTTTGCTGTCTTCCTACCACTGCAAATATCAGCACAGTCCCTCTTTCACATCCACTTCAAGGAAAGACAGACTTGAAAGACTCTCCCCCACGGTTTTGTCTGAAGTGGCTGCCATCCTGCCGCACATTCGCAGCATCCAGTTGCTGGGCTGGGGGAATCCCAGAGGCGAGTGGAGGGAGCGAGCTAGACCAACCGACTGATCACTTAGCCGAGGGAGTCAAGCGGGCCTGTGTGAAAGGATGCAGGTGAGCCAGAAACTAATGGGAAAAATAGGGGGTCGTCGCTCATTTTGATGTGGGGGAAATCTGAAAGGTCTTTTTGCGTGCCAGGGCATTTGAATATTTGGCAAACAGCTGGCTGGGCTCTGGAGAGGGCCTCTTGATTCGCCTCGTCAGATGTTCAAAGATAAAATAAGGCAGCCAGCAAGCCGGCACATAGCTCATAGCCTTGCAGTCGGATGTGAATGTAGATTTTAATTGTGATATCAATGTCACGGTGGCACATGCTTTGAGAAAGTACTCACAGAGAATAATTGAAAGATTCAGTGTGAAGCTTCTGAAAGTCATAATTTAAAGTTCCAGAAGCCTCCATATTACTCTCACCATTAAAATTTAAAATGACAGCGGCCCAATTATGTATGGTTATTTTCTTAAATAAAATCGTATTTCTATTCCGAGTGAAAGATTCATTGCTGCTTACTAATCTCTGTCAGGAGAGCCAATCCCAGTTGCGTCCAGTGTCAGCAGCTAAGATGGCTTGCTTTATCCTGGAGACAATGAAGCAACTGGGGGCAGCAGAGCTGGAAGGCCTATGGAGGAGCCGGACTTGCAGGAGGTTGATTTGCATGATAATCACCATCATGGATCCTCTCTGGTGCCAGCCTCCACACTTAACCAAATGCCAGTGCAACTTTAATAGCAGCCAAGAAGCCCAACCAAGGGCCGTAGCCCCCACTTTAGAAAACCAAACCTGAATGACGTCAAAAACTGATAGTTAAGAGATGGCAACTGGTTGTAAAACTAAACCACATTGACGACTGGAGTCTTGGAACAGAACTTAAAAACCTGATAAAGAATATAATTTGGGGGACTGTTGAAAGATATGGAGCTTTCTGTCTTTTTTTTTTTTTTAACTGACAGAAAACTGTTTACCAGAGGAACCTGTTTGCTAGAAGGACTTCTATGGCCATGGAAACCAAGGCATGACAACAGATCAGTGGAAATAACAGAAACTTTTCCAGTGCAGAAACTTGAGTCTCGATCAGTTAAAAATATGGGGCCAGACTTTTAGATTGTGAATCTTTCCAGCGATTTCTTTGGTCTGTTTGATTTTACTTTATACTGCACTGTGATTTGGGGAATATGGTGTAATAGTAGCCAGAATTGCAATGAAAAACTGCACGGGGCCCGTCAAGCTTAAACCATTGTTATTTATCAAAACCTTTATTCTTCAGTGTTCCCAGGGACAGAGGAGCACGTGAATTGCTAATATTATGATGCATGATATTGAATGATATAGGGTATATATACATCAATGGTAATCTAAGCGATGTCTTATAAATAATAGAACACATAATTTCTCAAAAGTTTCACAATGCGAGAAAACATTTATAAGTAGGCCCTGGTTCTTCTGAGTTTTGTCACGACTTTAGTACAGCCAGACCTGTGGCAGTTTGCAAGTTTAATTCTTTTAACTGGCTTTAGCCCGAGAATCTGTCCACCTTTTTATAAAACTAATCCCGTGATATGAACTCAGTTTTCTTCCTTCTGCTCTGCCTCAGATCACCATGACTTTTGCTTTTTCTCCCCTTTTATTTGTGTCTCAGTAAGGGCATTCAATGCACATGGGTTTGGGTGGACTTCAGCAGTTGGTGATGGACAGGGAGGCCTGGCGTGCTGTGGTTCATGGGGTCACAAAGAGTCAGATACGACTGAGCGCCTGGACTGAACTGAAGAGGTGTCCACCTTCCCTGTGTAAATGGTCCCGTCACTGTCTGTGCTTAGATTCTTGGTATAAATTATATGGACTCTTCGAATTTCCACATTTGACATCTTGTTAGCCTCGTCCTTAATAACTTTCTTACATTCCCTACTCTGTTTTCTTTCTTTCAATCCTTCCCGACTTGTCTTCTTTCTTCCTTCTGTCTTCTCACCATTTACACTTTAACGTCTTGCAAAGTAGATGGAGCCACCTCCAATACTGCTCTCTCAGGCAAAGATTATATTCTTTTCTTACTCTGCTCTAGAGGAAGAGCAACTTCCCTAATTAGTGAATTTGAAGTAAGTGGGCCAGCTCAGCTTCCTGCCACCCTCCTTCTAGCTGTAGAAGGGCCTGTCCACTGAGAGCCCCGTTCTCCCAAACCCCGGCCCAGCACTGGCTTGGCTTGTGGCAATGGCCCAGTTTTGTAGTTTAGACAGCTAGGCTTGGTTTGGCTTTCACCCTAAGCTACTTCCTTCACCTTGGTCTCAATCAGTAATATACGTTGTATTCAAGCCTCTCATCTAAAATTTTGTACTACTTCTGAACTTGTTTGGAATTCAGGAGAGGAAGGGTATCTCAATTTTGGGGAATTGCTTAGAAATCTAAATAAATACAATAATGTGTGCAAGTGAAAAGTGAAAAGTCCTCCTTTCCTGATCTCACTTTGCAGAGATTTGGTTCCTCTCTCTCTTTCTTTCCCCACTTTGTAAGGACACAGCAAAAAAAAGTGGCTGTCTATAAGTGAGAAAGCAGTTCCTCACCAAGAATCAGATCTGCTAGTACTTTGATCTTGGACTTCCCAGTCTCCAGAACTATGAGAAACAAATGCTGTTTCTGTCATCCAGGTCATGGTATTTTGTTACAGCAGCCTGAGCTGACTTATTCTTCCTGATGTTTCTATGCATGTACAAATGTGTGTATATGTAAGTATGTAAAATAAATGTTTTTACTTAAATATCACATAAAAATATATAGCTATATATTTACATTTCTCTAAAACAGATCTTTTTGTTTCATACATCTCCATATTCTCCATATATATATATATATTGTTTATATACATACACAGTTGTATTTTCCCGTTGTAACACACTATATGTTTTGTTCTGCACGTTCCTCTTTTCCCTGAACACCCTTTCATGTCAGTAGAGACCTATCTTATTATTTTTAATGGTTTCATAGCTGTCTAGGGCTTGAATGGTCCTTAAGAAATCATTCTTCAGCTGGTGGCCATTTAGCTCACTTCACATTTTTGCAATTACAAGCAGTGCTGTAGTGAAAATGGTAGGGTTTTAAATTTGTATAAATGTGTTAGTATTTCTGTAGGAAAGATTGCTGGAAGTGGACTTGCTATGTATGTCATAACATTTAATTGATTGATAACGATCAGAACCTCATAGGGCTTCCCTGGTGGCTCAGACAGTAAAGAATCTGCCTGCAATGTGGGAGACCCAGGTTCAATCCCTGGGTAGGGCAGATCCTCTGGAGAAGGGACTGGCAACCCACTCCAGTATTCTTGCCTGGAGAATTCCATGGACAGAGGAGCCTTGCAGGCTACAGTCTGTGGGGTTGCAGAGTCGGATATGACTGAGCCATTACCACTAGAGAGACTCATAGATTGGAAGAATTCTAGGAGAACTCGGAGTTCATCGCAGGCTGCCAGGAAGGATGTTTTCTTTTCCCTCTGACTTTGAAAAGTTCAGAGCATGGGAAGCAATGCTCTTTATCACGAATGCCTTACAATCACTTGAAATCGACTGTGAAAGAAAAAGTAATAGTTATGATGCTCTGGCTGAGTGAGTTAGAAGTGAAAGACTGACTCCTCAGGTTAAATACTCTGGTGAGCCTGGTCTGCATGCCAGTCAAGCATCGCAAGATACAGGATTATCAGAGTTATGTCAGTTGCAGATAGCTGGATCAGTTAACATTCATATAGTAGGGTAGTTAGTATCTTGTAACAGGAGGTTACTTCACTCAGTTTCTGAGACTGCTGGTCTGTCCCTTAAGATGGCTCTCAGCTGACCCACTGTCTCTAAGCCTTGCCTCTATCCCTAGGAAGCAGGTGACCTATTGAGAGTCTAGCCAGACTACAATGGGAACTTAAATCTGGTTCAACAGTGCATCATGCCTGAATGAATAGTTGGGCTGCCCTTCATTTTTGTCTCAAGGCCGTTTCCCTTGCAGAGAGGCACGTGGCAGCTTCTTTACAAGCTGATTTAAAGAAAAGAAAAAAACATGATGTAATATGACAGAGTTTTGGGATCCTGATCATTACAGGTAGCCCCCTCTGACACAGGATTTGTTTAAAATCTTTACAACACTGTGATGACCTCTATGACAAAACTCTGTGTATTATGAATTTGGCTCCCAGAGTGGACATGTGCTTGACTGTCACAGCTTGTACATTTTTGCCACTCAGGGTGCACATGGAAGCATGTCTTCATTAGAAACAAGTGCAGCGTAAGAGGTAAAGAGGACCATGTTAAACAGCCAGGAATTTTCACCTAATTGCACATTTGTACAACACTGCAAAAAAGATCAGGCAGCCTGGCTACGTTAGACATTTCACTGCTCACCAAAGAGATTTGAAATGGACTTTTAATTATTATTGCCGATTTGCTATGGTTATATTCCTTAATATGGACATCTGATTAGGATTAATTTTCTTTAATTGATGGATAGAGCGCTTACACTTGTAAGGTTGCATTTGTTGATACATATTGGCATATGTACTGTATTGTGGTATTGGCATATGCTATGTATTGTGACTTTTTGCTGGACTGCAAATTACAGGCACTTCTTATCTGTTTTAGTTTTGAGGTCATTTTTCCTTCCTTCACCTTTGTGTGGTTTTTCAGATTTGTTCATGGAGATAGAGCAGGGCTAAGTGACTATTAAACTCTTTCCTATATGCAGTAAAATTCATTAACATGGACCTCACTAAATTTGGAATTTATGATAATAAGGGCTTGAGTTAAAGTTTACTTTTGGATCGTCTCTGAACTAAAGCTTTGCTGAGCTAATAAATAGTGTACATATAATCCCAGGGGGATGGCACTCCTACTTTCAAAAGCAGCCTTTCCTAGCACGCTAGAGAAGAGGCTTTGCAGAAGAGGCAATAAGGTAGTGTAGAGATGGCCTAGTACAGAGATTGTGCCACATACTAGCTGTGTGACCTTGAACTTACTTAGCTTCTCTGAGTATCTTTTCCCTCATCTATAAAATGGAGACAGTTATCTAATTTGTGGGGTTGCTGTGAGGGTTAGATTTAATGTAAAGTGCCTGGTGTCCGGTATGTGCTTCATAAGTGGCAGATAATTATTACCAATCTAAAATAATTAGTGAGCTAATTTCACATGCTTCTCATTTTTTTAAGTAATGCAGGGTTCCTTGGCACTAAGGCAGAGTTTTGTTAACCTAATCTGAGATATTGCTTTATTATTCTAATTGATTAAAGGAAAACCCCAGCAGATTGATGTGGTGGTAAAGAACATGAGCTTTGGAGCCAGGCAAACTGAGGTGTGAAAGTAATTCTATCACTCATTAGCTATGTGGCCTTAGGCAAGTTACTTAATATCTCTCAGGTTTTGTTTTCTAATTTGTAAAAATGGGATGGTAATGTCTGCTCCAGGACTTTCATGAAGACTCGGTGAGACAATGCTTATAAAGTGTTCAGCCAGTGATTTTCATGTAGTAAACTCTCAAATATCAGCTGATATTGCTCTTATCAGCTAAGATTGCTATTATCACGATTTTTTGGACAGTAGTCCTTATGTAGACTTTTCATTAATTCAGACTTATCTTTTTCAGTTCACTTAATTAATGAACTTCATTCGAGACAATCTCCATTCTAGATGAAAATTTCAAGTATGTAAGTAAAAAAAAAAGTTATGGAAAAGGAAAATGGCTAAGTACGTGGGGTGAAAGCAAAAAATAATATTTTAAAAGTGGGGGCATAAGGTCTCAAGTTAGATTTAAATTATGTCATAGTCACTTTTGTGCATAATCTTTGCATTCTTTGTAAAAGGTATTTTATATTAGAACTAGAACTTTACATAGATGTAGTAGAAAGTGTGGACTGGTGATCAGCTATCATTCATTGGTGAGAGAAGCGGTATGTCCTTGTTCAACTTTATTTCCATCTTCTTTCTTTCCCCTTATGTTTCATAGGCTATGTGGATGAGAAATGTAAGCAATATAATGTCCTGTAAGGAGACTCTAATCTATCCTCCCCTTAATGACAGGCTTACACAGTTTGTCAGAATCCATCATCTCAACAGATCAGACTGAATTACTTCAGTGACTGGCAAATAGTACCACTTGTGGAAAAATGCAAGCAGCTAAGGGTGTGTGTGTGTGTGTGTGTGTGTGTGTGTGTATTAAGTGCTCTTCAATAGGAGAAATGTATTTTACTGAAAACTCTATCCATTCTATTTTTTTAGAGGCAAGCAGTGTTCATCTTCCTTGGGGAAAATAAAAGGATTATGTTTTTGGAGATTCTGAATGATTACAATACAAATTCACAACCTTGAATGAGTTTTAAAAATCAGGAATTTTGTGCATTATATGCATGCACAATGGAACCTTGTAATAAAAGCTAGAGGATATAGAACCAATAATACTCTTGGGGCTACATGCCTTTCACTTTCCAGGGCTGCTCAGTTTAAGCAGATACTTTTAGAAAAAGAAAGTCAGTTCATTAAATTGACAACCAATGGTTTAACATATAAAAAATTTCACAATAATAACTTCACAAGTCAGAAAGAAAATCTTTTGTCAGACCACGTTTTCTAAGTTTGGGCCAGAAAATGCGATTGCTATAATGTACTCCCTGTTGATTAATTGTACTATTTCAGATATTTACTGGAAGTACCTAATGGTTGGTTGTTAAGGTATGGCATTATTTGTGTAGATAGCAAAAGGAACAGCAATAATAACTAATTTTTATTGAATGATTGCTGTATACAGACACTACTAGAAGCTGGGGATATAGCAGGAAGCAAAAAAAAAAAAAAAGACACAGCCTTATGTTGTTAACAGCAACCTATGAAGTATGTATAGATAAATAAACAAGTTCATGCCATGCTGTGCTTAGTCATGTCCCGACTCTTTGCGACCCCATGAACTGTAGCCCATCAGGCTCCTCTGTCCATGGGGATTCTCCAGGCAAGAATACTGGAGTGGGTTGCCATGTCCTCCTCCAGGGGATCTTCCCAACTCAGGGATCCAACCAGGGTCTCCTGCATTGCAGGTGGATTCTTTACCAGCTGAGCTACCGGGGAAGCTCAAACAAGTTAACAGAGTGTATGTAATTTGTCTAAAGGTGGATAGCTCGTAAGTGGCAGAGCTCCAATTATGGTGCTGTCTTTGTTGCAGCCGCCTGACCTGTGCTCCACCATGCAGCGACTTAAACAAGCTGGAAGGAGCTCCTTGACCCAGTAAGGGAGCCACTGCAGCCAGATCCGTTGTGGGCTGCTTATGTGTAGGCTGTTAAATAAGGCAGAAGTACACTTCTCTCCGGAGGCTTCCCTGGTGGCTCAGAGGTTAAAGCATCTGCCTCCGACGCGGGAGACCCAGGTTCAATCCCTGGGTCGGGAAGGTCCCCTGGAGAAGGAAATGGCAACCCACTCCAGTATTCTTGCCTGGAGAATCCCGTGGAGAAGGCTAATAGGTTACAGTCCATGGGGTCGCAAAGAGTCGGACACGACTGAGCGACTTCACCTCACCTCACCTCAAACTTCTCTCTTACTATTATGCTGTCCCTCGGCGTGAGCCTCATTCATATGTCTGCAGATTTTTATAAGCGTTTGCTTTAAAGGCATTCCTTAGATGCTGCACCCCTAACTTCTACTCACATCCTACTAGCCATACCTAACTGCCAAGAAGGCTTGAAAATATAATCTTTATAGTCATGTTCATCTCAAAACTCAGAGGTTCTATTAATAAAGGGGAAAAGGGGAGAATGGATATTATAGGGCAAATTGACAGTCTCTGTATCATATGATAATTGAGAGCATTGTTTCAGACTTGGACAAGTGACCAATGATCTCATGACTTTGCATCCATTTTCCATTTCTTTCCAAGTAGTATATCAAGGTTGTATGTGTATATATATACATACAAGTGTATATATATCTATGTATCTATAGAGTTTGCATGATATATTTAAATGTTCAAAATACATGAGATATCATGAATATTACATGATTCTACAGTGGGACTTAGTCGTCATCTGTAAGTATTAATTCAAAATTTCACAATAGAACAAGGCCACGCTTTAATTTTTGGCAGAAAGCCTTGCAAAACCCTCAGAATTTGTCTTGCTTGCATTCTTACTCTCACAAAGATCCGACACGCAGAGATCTATGTTGTAAAAGGTGTGTTTGTAGAGAAATGGCTTTATAGAAATAAAATTACCTTAAGCTTTTGAGTGAGGCAGGTATTTCATACATAAGTCATAAACAACTCTGACCCAGAACTTCACAAGTTTTCCTAAAATTCCTGGTCTCTTCTGATAAAGTTTAGATATTTACTATAGAAAAATCAATTAATGAATATTTATTCAGTATATACTGTGTTTAGCAGTTATGTGAGATGGACCCACAGACTTTCATCAGGTATCTCCTGGGGCTACAGGTAGTGGGAGGAGATAGCAACAGGTTAGACCTTCAGCACATACACAGGTCTTCTTACTTGTTATCTGGGTTGCTGCCCTACCACCTGCTGTCACCTCTCTCCCAAAACTACTGCAGTTTCTGATGCCCTCAGCTATCCATGTAGAACTTCCTGGAAATATTGTGTCTTGCACACAGATAGTCCTCATTGGTCCTTTTCTCCTGGGTCCAATTCTTCGAATCCTGTTTCACTAGTGGCTAGATGAGACAGAAGGAAAAAAAGAAAGGGACAGTTTAAATTCAGTTCAGTTCAGTTCAGTCGCTCAGTTGTGTCCTACTCTTTGCGACCCCATGAATCTCAGCACGCCAGGCCTCCCTGTCCATCACCAACTCCCGGAGTTCACTCAGACTCACGTCCATCGAGTCCGTGATGCCATCCAGCCATCTCATCCTCTGTCGTCCCTTTCTCCTCCTGCCCCCAATCCCTCCTAGCATCAGGGTCTTTTCCAATGAGTCAACTCTTCACATGAGGTGGCCAAAGTACTGGAGTTTCAGCTTTAGCATCATTCCTTCCAAAGAAATCCCAGGGCTGATCTCCTTCAGAATGGACTGGTTGGATCTCCTTGCA
>SJYV01009928.1:587304-612313 GCA_006410875.1 Neotragus pygmaeus
GATGCCATGATCTTCGTTTTCTGAATGTTGAGCTTTAAGCCAACTTTTTCACTCTCCTCTTTCACTTTCATCAAGAAAGTTCCTCTTCACTTTCTTCCATAAGGGTGGTGTCATCTGCATATCTCAGGTGATTGATATTTCTCCTGGCAATCTTGATTCCAGCTTGTGCTTCTTCGAGCCCAGCGTTTCTCATGATGTACTCTGCATATAAGTTAAATAAGCAGGGTGACAATATATAGCCTTGACGTACTCCTTTTCCTATTTGGAACCAGTCTGTTGTTCCATGTCCAGTTCTAACTGTTGCTTCCTGACCTGCATATAGGTTTCTCAAGAGGCAGGTCAAGTGGTCTGGTATTCCCATCTGTTTCAGAATTTTCCACGGTTTATTGTGATCCACACAGTCCAAGGCTTTGGCATAGTCAATAAAGCAGAAATAGATGTTTTTTTCTGGAACTCTCTTGCTTTTTCCATGATCCAGCAGATGTTGGCAATTTGATCTCTGGTTCTTCTGCCTTTTCTGTAACAAACTTAATAATAATTAGAACTGGTCTAGGTGTTATCTAGGTGGTTGGAGGTGGTAGTTGGCTGAAGTGACCTGTTTTGCCTCACCAGCCACATGGAAGTAAAGAGAAGCAGTCCAGAGTGAGAGTCCTAGAAGGTAACTGCAAAGAAACCACAGAAGCCTGCAGGTTAGAACTTTATGTTCTTGTCAGTATAGCAAAAGCTCCACCCCCTTTTAAGTTTAGTTGAACCCAGTAACTTGAGTCAGTTACCTTGTCCCTTTCCCTCCTTGGCTGTGGGGCTGGGAAGTGGACTAGGGGTAAAGGAGATGGAAGTAGAGCTTCGCTCTCCTGTTAGAAGGTCGCCATCAGGTACTTTGGAGGCTCCATCACAACTCTTAAGACACGGCCTTTATCCCAGTTCTCAAAGACTTACATTCTGGGAAGCTAATGTATATGAAACATGTAGTGAAAACCAAGCACTTAAACTGTGTGATATTGATCATTCCAGAGGAATCCAGATAAGGGATAAGTCAATGTGGATTTGTTTCTTGGGGAGGGCTTCTTAGATCATGTCACTAGTGAGAGGATGAAAGAAGCTAATTAGCAAGGAAGAAAAGAAGGGCGAACAAAGACTCAGAATGAGCTTAGAGGTCAGTAGACTTGTATGTCTGAACCACAGACTTCATGTTGGAGACTAGGAAATGAAGTGAAATAGGAAAGTGGAATACTTCAAAAATCAGGCAGGGGTAATCATGTAAGGGTTTTTTTTTTTTTCCCTTTCTTTTTTGAAACTGTCAACCTCATTTTTAATGGAATGAAGTGAGGATAAATCGGTAAGTGATGAATGATGAATGAATAAAAGATGAATATTGTAAAGACATTTTAGTTTTAGAATTTGTCTAGGCTAGGAAAAGGGGGCTCCTATGCAGGACTTCAGTAACACAGGTTTTCAGGAAGCAGGAGGAAGTGAAGATGAGGTGTGTGAGGGTCTGCGAGCCTGGCTTCACCAGGGTTAGCTAGCAGATCAGTCCTCAGAGACCAGGAGGATGTGATGGTCTTGGGATGGTTTCAGGGAAGATGCTGGATCTGAGGAAAGCCAATTCAGCAGGAGATTTGGGCAACTAGAGGGCAGATAGCAGGTGAGATAACAGAGTCAGGAATGGTGGTATCATGGCAGTAGGCAGTCTATTCACAGCTGAATCCCAGCCAGCAACTGGAGTCCTGCAGTAGAATCTGGGGATAGTTGTATCAGGGTCTTCATCAAGTAGACTTTGCGTTCTGGGAAAGGCACAAAGCCTTACTGGAAATCGGAAAGCTAGTGCAGAAGCAGTTCAGAAGATTGGGCCAGTGTGTCTGGGGTTGGTAGGGAGACCAAAGGAAAAATGATGATGAAGCAGTTTAGCATGAACTCAGTGCAATTCAGCACATTTGGCCACGGAGGACTGAGTTGCTTCTCTTTTGCCTGCCTGTTGATGGACTGAAGGTCATAGCTATGCTAAACCTCTTTTTTTTTTTTTTAACTTTTTATTTTGTATTAGGGTATAGCTGATTAACAGTGTTGTGAGAGTTTCAGGTGAACACCGAAGGGACTCAGCCATGCATATACATGTATCCATTCTCCTCCAAACTCCCCTTCCCATCCAGGCTGCCACATGACATTGAGCAGCGTTCCCTGGGCTGTAAAGTAGGTCGTTATTGGTCACCCATTTCAAATATCATGATAAACCTCTTAGGTGGAGATTCCAGGCCCTAACTCAGGGATCTTGGGATGAATGGCTGAAGAGGAGGCCCAGTGGAAGTAGAAGGAGTTGAGACATCAGCAGAGGAGACAGAGGCACAGCCAGGAGGCTGTCATAGTCCAGGCAGAGGAGAATAAGCCTATCAAAGCAGGGGAATTTTAGTAGCAATTCAGAAGAAAAGGGGTCTGCAAAAGACATTTCAGATTAAGAAGTAACAGGCTTCAGTGACAAGTTTGATGTAACAGAGAAGGAAGGACCTGAGGTGACTCTTGGTGGGTTTTAAATGCTCATGTAGTATGACATTTTTGTGCATGAGCTGAAGTGTGTTTTAAACACATGTGCAATTACTTTTGGCCAATTTTTAGAAACCCAAATAAATAAATTAGTTAACAAATTGCGTGTGTTAAGGCTAAGCTTACTTGCGTGTTGGTCGGCTTTCTATCCCACGGCAGTGGGACATCTCAGAGAGACAGTCACGCTTGAGCATGTAAATGAGTAAACATTTCTTGCAAAGATGTCTTTCTTTTCGGGTGTAAGATTGTATTGCTCATATACATGTGCATGGATATGACTGAAAAGCCTAAGGCGGGATCTACCTGCATCCTCCCTGGCTGTTCTCATGGGGCCTCTGCCGTAGAGCTGACGTTGACGTGTGCGTGTGTCCTGCTTCTATGCACCTGGTTAGTTCAGAGCTTTGTTGAAGAAAGTGTGTTCCTGTCTGCCCACACTGCTTCACAATGGGCTTCTCTTTGTGTAACTGTTGTGTTCCAGCCAGACACTTTGGTGCTTCTCATGGGACATAGGTGGGAACGCATTGTTCACAGAGAGGTAGGGCTCTGAACCTCAGGAGGGGTTTTATTGCCATTTATCAAGGCAAAGAAAAACAGACAGAATCTTTACTTGGGTAGGGAACCTTTGTTTTCAAAATGCACAAATATGTGGTATTTCTGATTTTATTAGGCTTGGATCTGCACCTGGGGGTGGCATGGATTTCAAAGTCATTATTTAAGGTAAGGAAATAAAACTTTAAACAGCCAGGAAAGATCCTGGCTGTGGTTTTGAAATGTTGAGCTAAGTAATGTTAGCAATCAGCAGAAGACCAACCATTGCACTTCTGAAAAGTTGTTCTTTGAATGGCGTAGATTAATAATTTGTTTCCATTTTGTTCGCAGGTGTACCGTCTGTAGGGTGGAGGTGGACCGAAGACCTGCCTCACCGGACTGGCTTCAAATCACCTTTCATATTTTCTTGTTGGGAAGACAACTGTTGGAGAGTCTTCTTGTTATCATCAGCAAAAAATGGAAACAGATCAAGACATTAAAAATGCCACAGTGGCCAGCAGTTAATGATGCCAGAGTAATGTAAGCTTTAGCAAAGGAATTTTTCAAGACCATGTGCTTCACCAGCCAGGAATCAGGAAAGGCTGAACTGTCCTTTTTGTCTCAGCTGTTTTTTAAATCAATGCAATCCCTCCAAATTAAAGTGAATTGAAACATTCATTGCCTTTTCAACTTAATTGAGTGCTTACTATGTGTGAATCACTGTACAGAATAGGGGAGGGAAATGAGGGAGGCAAATAAGGCGTGGTCCCTACCTTGAATGTGTTTACAATTAGTTTCAAGAGACAGTTGTTTTGGGGAGGTTTTCTGCTCCTAAGTGTGTCCCTAAAATAGGAAGCAATACTGGAGTGGGTAGACTTTCCCTTTTCCAGGGGATCTTCCCAACCCAGGTCTCCCACACTGCAGGCAGATTCTTTACCAGCTGAGCCACAAGGGAAGCCCTAAATTTCTTTAATACAAAACAAAACTCTTAATGTGGGTAACTCAGGGCATCTTAATTCCATTTTTTTGGTCTTCTGATAGTTAGGACCCAATTTATTGATTTAATATACATTCAGTAGGCTTTAGAAGTGTTAATACATTATAGTTGGAGTAAATTTGAATGAATCCTTCCCCCCTTAGGTGTAGACTGTATATTGGAGAAATATATTGTGTTCATACATTTCTTGGGGAGCTGGGAGGTGAATTATACCTGTTGTCTCTATAGGCCTCTGCCTCCCATGCCCTCGGGGCCTGCCATTCTGAGTGAGTTATTAGCATAGAGAAGGGAAAGGTTTGGCTTAAAGTTGTGGGTGCTGTTCATGGACCCAAGAAAGGGCAAGGAATGTGCAAAACAGACCCAAGCAAAGGCTCTGTATAAGAATTTGGCCATTTAAGTATTTATTGCATTGTTGTCTGTATTCCATGAGTTGGATGACTATATAATTTTTCCAAAATGTTATTTCTGATCTGGGAATAAGTCATGATTTTTCCAGTGTTAAGATGCTAATATGACTGTAGACACAAATAGTGTCTGTGACACATTTTAGTATGTATGAGCCAACAATAGACATGTCTTAGTCTTGAGTAATGTCCACATCTGAATTGAAAATGTGCCAGCTTTTTTTTTCTTTAATATCACCAACAGACTTCTTAATTAAGCTGCCAATACGTGCCATCAATAGCATTGTGTGCTGTGTGTCAAATGAATTGTGTAAGTGCTGTTTCTCTCTTATTTAATAAACAGTGTTGCTCCCTATAAAATGGATTTAAAGTGTTCTTTTAATGGAGCATTATATCAATCCCTAAAAAATTTGATGAGAATTCTCAAATCATTCTTTTTTATTTAATTTCTAAAAACTTTTATTCGACTCCTGAGTAAGGAATAAACTTAATCTGACCAATGACTTTAATTATATGATTCATCCTTAATACAATGTATTGTCACACCCCTACACTCCTGATGGTGATACTGGATATTTGATGTGTCACTTTCAGTTTGTGTAAACTAACTTCCAGGAAGTCTGAGTTGTGAACTTGTATAGTACTAGACTGTAGATGTTTATTTACTGTTCTGAGAGATCTAGAGGGACCACCTGTGTATTCCTTGTGCCTAGGACAGTGCCTGGTACATAGATACATGTTCAGTGAATATATGGTGATCAAGGCATGATGACCCTGTATGTGAGACAACAAAAGAGACACAGACATATAGAACGGACTTTTGGCCTCTGAGGGAGAGGGAGAGGGTGGGATGATTTGGGAGAATGGCACTGAAGCATGTATACTATCATGTAAGAAATGAGGCGCCAGTCTATGTTCGATGCAGGATGCTTGGGGCTGGTGCACGGGGATGATCCAGAGAGACGTTGTGGGGTGGGAGGTGGGAGGGGGATTCAGGATTGGGAGCTCGTGTACACCTGTGGTGGATTCATGTCGATGTATGGCAAAGCCAGTAGAATATTATAAAGTAAAATAAAATAAAAAATAATAATTAAAAAAAAAGCTTTTTTTCANGGGGATGATCCAGAGAGACGTTGTGGAGTGGGAGGTGGGAGGGGGATTCAGGATTGGGAGCTCGTGTATACCTGTGGGGGATTCATAGCGATGTATGGCAAAGCCAACAGAGTATTGTAAAGTAAAATAAAGTAAAAAAAACAAAAACAAAACAAAAAAAACAACTTTAAGTTTCATGAGAGTAGGAACCTTGTTTTTCTTGTTGAAAACTGTTTCCTAACAGGGTTAAACTATTAAGATGTGGCAAATAACTTTTGAATAATTTTATAGTAATAAATTTGAATGATAAATAATAAACAAATAATGAATCTGAATAATAATAATCTACATTAGCATAGAACAACTATAAAATAGTCACCTTTATACATCCAGCAAATACTGACTAAATACTGCTATGGAATTATGGTATCAAAGGTGAGGCACAATGTCATCCCTCAAGGAGCTTAGTCGCCTGATGTTTCATTTTCATTATAGTAATTAATATTAGGACTTTTATAATAAGAAAGAATGTACTTTTTATGTTATTCTCCTATTTCTTCATCTTTCCAGTCCTTATCGCCCATTTGACCTAGTGGGAAGGTGGGCAGTTTAACAGGATAAGGCAGCCTTTAGACTTTGACACACCTCTTCCCCCTGCCACCTGTCTGTATATAAGCAGCAGTTTATCCATAACCTATTTGGATCTTCTTTCTTCATCTATAAGAGAAGGAAAATAACAGTGCCTCTCTGGCAGCGTTCCTTTGATATTTAAATGAGTTAACATCTATGAAGCCCTTTCCTGAAGTTTTTTATTTGGCTGATCATCAATCTGATCCATGATTTTCTCTAGACAAAATCCATCAGTTCAGTTCAGTTCAGTCACTCAGTCGTGTCTGACTCTTTGCGACCTCATGAATTGCAGCATGCCAGGCCTCCCTGTCCATCACCANGAGGGAGAGGGTGGGATGATTTGGGAGAATGGCACTGAAGCATGTATACTATCATGTAAGAAATGAGGCACCAGTCTATGTTCGATGCAGGATGCTTGGGGCTGGTGCACGGGGATGATCCAGAGAGACGTTGTGGGGTGGGAGGTGGGAAGGGGATTCAGGATTGGGAGCTCGTGTACACCTGTGGTGGATTCATGTCGATGTATGGCAAAGCCAACAGAGTATTGTAAAGTAAAATAAAGTAAAAAATAAAAAATAAAAAAAACCTAGTCTAAAATAAAGCTTCACTTTAATAGTCAGATCTAATAATAAAGATAAATAATAATAAAATAAAGATCTAATAATAAAATATCAGAAACAAGGCAGCCTTTAACCATAAAGATGTAAAATTACCAGCTGCCTGAAAATGAATGATATATGTCAAAAATAATACTAATTTATTGGTATTGAACTGCAAAGGTTATTGGAATACCAAATTTAAAAAAGAAATTTTACTCTCGACTTCTTCAAGCAGTTCAAAGTAAATGTGTAATTTTTTTCCTTTCTTTTTTAATATTCAATTACTTTCTTTTTATATTTTTAATGAAATAGTTTAACTAATTATCACTTGGCAAATAGCAAAATCTGAGAATCTTGTCAATTACAGACCAAAGGTCCTGACCCTGAGAAGGCCTGACTGAACACAACATGAAGTTCCTACAGTGGATCCCGCAGGAAGAACCGTCCCACCAAGAGCATGACCAGTTAAACACAGCAATGGTACACATGGCTTTCTGTGTCCAAGGGCAAGTTACTTGTGATATTTTTTTCATTTTGTCTAGCCTCCTAAGTTCTTGAGTATAAGACATCTTAAATACCATTTCTTGGTTTTTTAAAAAAGGCTTTAATTGATTATCATTAAAAAGAATTCAAGTTGATGGTTATAATAGCAAACATCTCTCACTTACTGTGTGCTTACTATGTGCCAGGCATAGTGCTAAACGCAAAGCATTTTCTCACTGCATCAGTGCTTGTATTATCTTACTCAATCTTCGCAGCCCGATGAGAAACTATTAATATTCCTGTTTTACTAATGTAAGATACAGAGAATCAATAATCTGCCAAAGGTCATGCATTAATTGACAGAATGATGACTTGAGCCTCTATCATTTTGTCATCCATATCCGTGCTCCTAAAAACAGACTCTATGTAGACTACAGAATACAGAGCACGGATGCTCCCCACCATCCCAGTCCTTCTGACTGCTTCCCTGTATGGAGCTGTCCTGTGCCAAAGGAGTTCTGACTCAGTTCTGATATTAAGGAGACATGCAGAGATTACAAGGCAGAAAAGACTTCAGCAGCAAGCTGCTGGAAAAGCAGCAGCACCAGGCCCAGGCTGAGGAACACTGGGGCACAAAGCTTCCCTACACAACCATTCACTCCTCCTGTCCTTGAACAGTGCTGCAGCCTAGCTCCTATAAGGAGCAAAACTATTGGGAACAACTAACTGTACATTTATGATGAACGTGCTTTAATTTTATATATCCTCCCTTCGCCAAGAGTCCGTTACATTTTTGGCCCACTCTTTATTGACATAGTTTTGCTTTGTTTGAGTTGTCTCAGTTCTTTACATATCCCAGATACCAGTCATTTTTCAGATATATGTTTTGCAACATATATGTTTCTCTTAACTGGTGTCTTTTTAATGATGTCTTTTATTGAGTGAAGGTTTTTAACTTTAATGAAGTCTAACTCACCAATATTTGTCTTTTATAATCATTGCTTTCTATGACTTAAGGAACCTTTTGCTATCTCCAAGTTATAAATATATTCTCCTGTACTTTCTTCCAAATGCTTCATATTTCAGTCTTCTCTTTCAGGTTTAGGATCCATCTTGAATTAGCATTTTTATGTGGTGGGGCTCAAGGTTCTTTTTTTTTTCCTCCACAAATATAGAAGACTCCTTTTCTCCCCCACTGGATCACTTTGATTCCATTGACAAAAATTAAATGCCCTGTTAAGCGTGGGTATATTTTGGGTTCTCTCTTCTCTTCTATTGAAGAATATCTAGATCTTCATGTAGGTATAGTCTTCATAAACAATCATCTACAAAGTTTTACTTCTTTTCTGTTCTTCATACCCCTGACTTCTTTTTCTTGACTTACTTCAGAGGCCAGAGTCTTCAGTGAAGTAACAAACAGCAGTGGTTAAGAATGAAAGCTCTCACTTTGCATAAAATCTGAGGGAAGAACTGTTTAATATTTCACCACGCTGTTTGATATTCACTCTAGGTTTCTTATACTTACTTTATTGACAAAGTTCCCTCTGAGCATTTTTATCTGAAATAAGTGTTGTTTTTCTATATTTGGTAAAATAATATTTTCTCTTTTAATTCTGTTAATGTGAAGGATTAAATTGATTCATTTTTAAACGTTAAACCAAAATTATTTGTGATAGTTGCCTTCACATATCAACTTGATTTGGACATGGGATGCTCAGATATTTGGTCAAACATTATTCTGGGTGTGTCTGTAAGAGTGTTTCTATGACAAAATGACCATCTGAATCACTACAATGAATAAAGCAGACTACTGTCCCTAATGTGGGCAGGCTCAGTCCAATCAGTGGAAAGCCTGAATAGAACAAAGAAGAGGGAACTCTTCCTGCTTGCCTGGTTGAGCTGGGACAAGGGTTTTGTACTGCCTCTGCACTAGAACCAAAACATCAGCTCTTCCTGGGTGTCCAGATTGCTGACTACAGATTCTGGGACACTTCAGCTTCCATTAATTGGAACCAATTGCTTATAATAAATTTATATATATCTCCCATTGGCTCTGTAGAAACCTGAGTAGTACACCTGTGTTCTAGAGATAAATAACACTTAGTCATCAATTACCCTCACTTTACCAGAGTTCAGCTATAACATGTATCTGTTAAGAAATGTAAAACTGGTTGGAAGAGGCTCTTCACAAATATGATAGTGTTTAATGACTAGACACTGTATTGTGGACTTTTTTTTCAGTTTAAAGATAATTTCTACAGCAAAATAAAAACTACTATCAATGGCTATTGTCAACTACCAGCATTGGTACAAGAACGGTTTCTTTTTCAACTAAAACTTGGTTGAGTATATAGATAGGTAGGAAAGAATAACTTAATATGTTTATATAGTAGGAACAGTGTCACACATTGTAACTAAACTATACTATGTATGCCTACACCATCATTCCAACTTTTGGAATAAAGATTATACAATTTGCCTTATTGCTCTTTGAAGTATGGCTATTTTAGCACATAATTTAAAGACTTCAAAACCCAAGAAGATCTCAAAGCTGGCAGATTTAAAGCCTAGTGTGGATGCCTTTTAACCCTCATATTTGGATTGCCTAAATTCAACCTATTCTCTGTTCACAAACTCCAGCTGGAGAAGCTATGGTACTCTGTGCCTTTACACTCTTGGTTTTTCATTTCTCCACCTCAATCCTCCCCACCCCCACCAAAAAAGAAACATGAAACTGGTATGTGGTTTCAGGTATTTCCCTGCAAATTGCCTTTAATGAAGTTCACACATTCCTAGGCTTACACAGTCAGAACCACCTTTTTCTTTTATTTCCTAAAGTAATTAGGAAATACTTTTATTTCATTAAAATAATTCCTAAGATGCAGTAATGGAGAAACAAACCATATAAACAAGTCTCTTAAAAATCCCCATTTTTCTAAGATTTGTCATTCGAGAAACAATGATCAAAAGATTAAATATGTGGATTGTTGTTGTTCAGTTGCTAAGTTATATCTGACTCTTTTGCAACCCCCTGGACTGTAGCCTGCCAGGCTCCTCTGTCCACGGGATTTTCCAGACAAAAATACTGGAGTGGGTTGCCACTTGCTTCTCCAGGGGAATGATTTAGGGATCAAACCCACATCTCCTACACTGGCAGGTGGTTTCTTTACCACTGAGCCACCAAGGAAGCCCCATAAATGCAGATAGATATTCTTTTTTAAAAACCCATTTAGAAGAATAATGCAAGCAGAAGTTAACTTAAGCTAGTCCTTCAATGACCAGGAATAAAAAAAAATTCTGAACTAGAGTATTTCTTAGGTCATAAGCAAAAAACTAGTCAATAAAATACCATCAGATTTATGTTCTTGTTGTCCAAAGAGTCTATATTATTACCTCCAACAGACTGCAAAAGAAGCTTCTTTTTACCCATTTTTCAAACATTCAAATACTCTTTTGGACCAAGGAGTAAGTAGCTGACCTAGGAATAGCTGAAAAAGTGAGAGCAAGAACAGCAGGATAAAAAAAGAAACAACAGGATGACGGCAGCACCATGAAACAGAAGAATGTACAGACTCTGCTTGGGGGAGGGGGAAGTCTTCAGCCAGCGAGAAAGAATGAAGGCAGAAAACAGGATGCAGCTCTGGAAGAACGTGCAGGCGGACGCAGGGCACCTAACCGGGGAAAGAGCAGATCTCACGAATTTAAGACGCAATGAAAACACCTTTATCAACTCTGGTTTTATTATTTTGCTCTTACTGTTATTCCTATGTTACATTATGAATCTCCCCATGGACTGCTGCCCATACTAGAAACAATCTCATTCTCCAGCTATAACCAAACATACTTACCTAGGTAACATCCTTCCTATTTCACCTTAATTGCACACAGACTAGGTCAGTTCCCCCTGCTACAAAATAACTCCGCACCCTGAATATGTGACACAAATGACATCATAATTAAGTAATTAGTTGTGTAATTATTTTATAAAAGTCAGTCTCTAAGTCTTATTTGTAAGAGGACAAAGATCATGTTTATCTTGCTTAAAACTGCGCCTTTCAGCCAAAGGGTTGAGGGGGCAGGAGTCAATAAATACTTTTTGCATGAATTAATAAACTGAAAAGAAAAATGTATCTTTAGATAGATTTTCAACAATAAATTAACACTAAAAAAAAAGCATTTGTCTACATTTATTTACTTATATGGTACTTGCAGAGTGTCGGGCACTGTTCTAAGCACAAGGCTGGCATACTTATTTTGCCCATTTAACTAATGAGAAAACCAACACACAGAAAAGTTTAGTCAGCCCAAGTCTTTAGTCAAGTCAAGATTCAAACCCAAACAGCTCGGTTCCACACACCATTACTAATTAATTACAAGACAATGCTAGGAAAACAGTGCCTGTTAAAGGCTACTTGTATCCGTAAAATATATAAGTGGTCTGGGATTTCACGTTTTAGCTCTGCAAGTCTCTTATATGTACAGTGAATTAGGAAAATATAAGTAACTGATTCTCGATGCTGAGCTCTTCCTTGTTTTTAGTAATGAAAATATTATTCCAGATTTTAAGAAGAAACATAAAATTTTCACATTATCTATTCCTTTGTACATAGTAGAATACTAATGCCCAGAGGATTCACTGAAATAGAAATAAATCTACATCAGGGCTAAGATGGTTGTTTAAGTTGATGTCCTTTCCCCCCACCCCTTTAATGGAACAAAGAAATAATCATCTTATTTTACTGAATCTCAAAGAGTCGGACACGACTGAGCGACTTCACTTTCACTTTCACGCTGACTATCAAAGATTTATTATGCAAAAGTGTAAATGCTAAAAGCATTTATAGTACATCTTTTTCCTTTAATAAAATCAAACCAATTAAAGTGATAATTGTACATACTTTGTTTAAAAAAGAAACCACACCTCTTAAAAAAGAAGGTTTCATATTATTTACGTGATTACCACAAAAGTTGAAAAATCTNTGCTAAAAGCATTTATAGTACATCTTTTTCCTTTAATAAAATCAAACCAATTAAAGTGATAATTGTACATACTTTGTTTAAAAAAGAAACCACACCTCTTAAAAAAGAAGGTTTCATATTATTTACGTGATTACCACAAAAGTTGAAAAATCTCAATTATCCTTAAATCATCTGAACTTAGGTTGGGTACCTAAAAGTCAGTTTGTACTTCTGAAACTAGAAAACTGAATGGGTTATCAACATTTGCTCTTCAAATGCATTAGATACAAATTTTACTTTATTTCTCTAACTGTGCAGGACTCTATGGAGATTTTCTAGGACAGATCTTCCCTATCCANAGGAGAAGGGGACGACAGAGGATGAGATGGCTGGATGGCATCACCGACTCGATGGACATGAGTTTGGGTGAGCTCCAGGAGTTGGTGATGGACAGAGAGGCCTGGAGTGCTGCAATTCATGGGGTTGCAAAGAGTTGGACACGACTGAGCGACTGAACTGAACTGAACATATGTGTTTACGCTTATGTATTTAACTTAAGGATTTCATAGTATGTAAATTTCACCTAAGTAAAATTAAAACTTTCATTGAATCAATGATTTCACATTTCTTGTAAGTAACAATGATCAAGATATTAGATTTTAAAGAGTAGTAGGTGCTTGGTTACTAACATCTGCTTTTATCTTACTATGAAGTTTCCCTGTCAAATTTAATCTTTGTGGTTTTGTTTAAAGTTTGAATGGGATTCTTCACAGAATGGGACTCTGGTGTCAAATTGTAAATTGAAAATCAAGATAAAACAACATAATCTAAGTTCCAGAGCTGAAAAATTGGCATTTCTTTGGAACATTTATAAAATATGTGAAAAAAAAAAAAGTTTAATCTGTATGAGCCTTACCCTCAAGCACAGTTCAGGGAGTTGATAAATACCTGGAAGTTGTCACTGAGAAAAGGTAACAAGTGCAGAGCAGCTATTTGAAATAAGCATCCTTTTTCAGTTCCACCCCTAATCTTTTGATCTATAAGATCAGTGATCTTATTCTAAGGTCCAGGGGCTTTTTCCATGTCAGTAATTGTTCTGTGTAGTCCATGGTTCTATTTTATTGAATGCAAAAATGGGATCTAAAGAAGGTGGGTTAAACAAAGTGGACTCATTCTGTTTGGGTGCAAAGAACAGAATGAGTAGAGACCAGTTATCAAATCTGTCTCATTGCTTGGCTGAAGCTAGGGAAGAAGACTGGGTAGGTACTGATGCAAGGAAAATCACGCTACAACCTTCTTCTACTGAGTACAGACTAGTGTCTTAGAAGGCTCTACATGGTCTCACTATGTCTTATCTTTCAAATCGCTTCTACTCACCTTTACTTCAGTCACGCTGGCCTCCACAGGCCGGGTATGCTCTTATCTCAGTGCCTTTGCACTTGCTTTGCCTCGAATTCCTTTCCTCTAGATAACCATGGAGCTCACGCTTTCATCTCTTCGAAGTCTTTGTTCAAATGCCATCTTCTCCGCAAGGCCTTCCCTGACCCCAGTAGTTAAAATTGAACATCTCCTCTTTATTGGACAGTCTGTATTCCCCTGTTCTTGTTAATGTTTTTTCCTTAGTACATCACCTCCTCATATTTTATACCATTTACTATGTGTTTAGCTTATTGTTTGTCTTCTCACGCTAGAATGCAAGCTTCACAAGGATGAGTACTGGAACAGTGCTTAGCTTAAAGCAGGTACTCAGCATGTATCCAAAGATGGAGTGAGTGAATATAGCTGGGAAAGTGCCTGTGAGTATTGTAAGCCTGGACACTCCTGATCCAGACTATCTAGGTGGAAATCTGACTCTGCTAGTTCCTGGCTATGTATCCTTGATCCAGTCACCTAATATCTGTCCCTCAGTCAAATGGGCATCTTCCTCACCTGACTGTGGTGAGGATTAGATACTGTAGAAGATTTAGGACAGTGCCCGGCATGTTTAGGCACTATGTGCTATGTGCTATGTACACAGGTCCTATGTGCTGTTATAAGGAAATTTAAAATGAGGGGGTCTAAGCGTCTGAGAATTTAGAAATAAATTTTCATATAATTCCATTTTCCCAGAAAGCCCTTTCACACACTGCCTATTGCATTTCAATGTATTCTCTAAAAATAATTCTCGCATTTGAGACCCAGCTCACATGTGACCTTCTTGGTGAGGCCACCCCAGTTTTTCCAGGTAGTGTCAGCTCTCTTTGCTTCGAATGCAAAGCATTCATTTATTAATCTGTTTATTTTGCAAACATTTATTGAACATGTAATTGTGGGCCAGACGCACTTGGGATATAGGGAAGACTTAGATGTGGGTTTGACTTTGAGGGGTATGTAGTTTGTTAGCAAATGCAGACATACCCAGAAAAAAGGGCACAGTGGTGTCATCTGTTGGCAGGTAGAGTGCTTATCTGTTTAATCTCTCTTCTGTCCCCTGGAATGTAAGCTTCTGTAGCCAGAATCTCCACATTTCAGTTATTCTTTGTGTCACAATTCCATCTAGAGTGCTGGTCTGGCACATGACATGTACTTAAATGTGCTTATTGAAAGAATTGATGCAATTGGGGAAAAGGAGAAATGCATAACAGAAAGATGAGTAAAAGAAATGATGATGTTGAGGATATTAATAGCTAGTACTTACTGAGTGCTTACTGTGGGTCAGTTACGGATCTAAGTA
The DNA here is from genome assembly GCA_006410875.1 of Neotragus pygmaeus. Taxonomy (NCBI): domain Eukaryota; kingdom Metazoa; phylum Chordata; class Mammalia; order Artiodactyla; family Bovidae; genus Neotragus; species Neotragus pygmaeus. The sequence continues at coordinate 602,245 of SJYV01009928.1, forward strand.
CTTTGCATATTTTACTTCAGTTTAACCTATATAACAATGGAAGAAGCAAGGTATTATCATTTGTATTCCGTGGATGAGGAAACAGGTTCAGAAAAGCCAAGCAACATGTCTGCAGACAGAACCGTGGTTACAACTCAGCATGGTTTGCTTCCAAAGATTATTTTTGCCTGCTAGTCTGTACATCAGTAGGATGTTAGCTGGTGTCATTCTGGAAACTTTTGTGGTCAGATACTTGTATCTGAGTATTTGATATTTCTTCTCCTGCTATTTTGCTTTCTCCAAACTCTTCAGACACAATTATGGACACAAAGATTGTGGACAAACGGCTCCAGGGAGTCATGTTTCAGTTAGCAAAGTTGAGGCCAGTGTGCTCAGCCGTCTGGATTCTGACATACTTCCTCTCTTCTTTTCCTCTTTTTTCAGTGCAGTTTAAAATGTGCTGATAGAGACTTAGACTGCTGACAGTAGCACCAACCTACCCATCAAAAAGAAGGAGGCAGTGGGGAACAGTTAGGGAGAACATAAAGATATTCCTTTCCATTTCTTAAATGCCTTTACTGGCGGAGAGAGAGCCAGAATGATAGGAGATAGTCCGAGGGGGCCTTCCCTTTCATGAGTTTAAAGGTACTTAATGTGGGAGGAAAAGTTATTTTTCTTTTTTGGCTTCTCTAAATAAGGATAGACAGATCATATTAGAAAACAAAGGAGGATTCCATTTTAGCATCTGATGCAGTGTTGGGCTTGGAAATTATTGTATACTGTGATATATTTTAATGAGTATCTATTTAGTCAAAATTTATAAGGAAACATAAAATCAAGTAGTTTCGATATTCACAGTTAGTTAAAATCCCTATTTTTCCTCTCAAATGAGCTAGTCAGGATGAGAACTCGAGTTTATTTTAGCAGACTTACCCCCAAGAACACTGACTGCAAGATGCCAGTGGCTAGCTGTTTGAGGAGTCAGTACACATAGAACAAAGTAAGTGTCTGCAAGGATTTTGGGGGAAAAATCAGCTATTTCTGTTACATTAGTTAGGAATAGAAATAGCAGCATTTGACATTTTAAGCAAACCCAAGAATGGGTTTACTTTGAGGCCAATGCATGATCATCTTAAGCTTGATAACTTCTTCAGCCCTGATATGGACCCAAAAAATCAATTAATTTTGACCACATTCCAACAGTCAGCTTGTAAATTGTGTTCTGATTATGATTTCCCCCAAGAAAATCTAAATATATTAATATTAGCAGAATTATTGTAAAAGGGCAAATCTTATAACACTAAATGAAATGATAAGACCTCTGATAGTAAAATTAGAGTTATGCATGGGGGAAGATAAAGCAATTCTAATGTAATGGCTATTACAACATCAGGATTGTTATTATCTTAGAATTGATATTATATCAATTATATGCTTTTTGATAGCAAATCTTAATAAGTTAATTTATTAAGATTTGCTATCAAAAAGTATATAATAACTATGTGTTGTCTATGTTGAGAGACTGCTGTACTGATATTATTTTTGTATTTTTTGTAGACAATAAAAATTATGTTCTTAAACATCAGATGCAAGCATCTATTTACATAAGCTTATATTAAATCCAGCTTTAGCATAGTTTAAGTAGTTAAAGCCTGACTGACTCCGATTTGAAGATTTCCATGACCGTATCTCCTGGAACTCAGCTGATACTCTTATTATACTTCTTTCCATTTACTTTATTATTCTTGGAGCAGGACTATGTTAATTATTTATTTTTATAACAGAATACAAGCAGCATGAGATTATAGAGTACAGAGAGCGTGATATATCTTTTTGATGTCAGATTGGAACAAGCATTCAATAATATTTGCTGAATGAATGAATAATAACTTGAAGGTACATCTTCTTATCTGATAATCATAATCATTATATTAACCAGCAATTACTGAATAGTTACCATATCTTAGGCATAACATCTTTGGCTTTTTATATATCATTTCTCACAGAAAGGGAAGAGTAGAGAGTTTTAAGGACCTCATCCCAGTTCAGACAGCCAGCAAGTCTAAGCTCAAACCCAGCTTCTCTTAGCTGAGTCTTGCAGAAGCTGTTCCTTTTGCTTGTTCTGCAGGATTTTTCCCACCCCTTTTCTGTTTAGTCTCACAAGTAGCAAGTTCTGCAAACTGGACACTGCAGGTTGAGAGGGTTGCCCCAGCCCTGCTCTCCATCCCTTCTGTGGGGTCTGATCTCCTCCTCAGCTCCAGGGCCATGAGGTGGATTTATCAGCCCTGAGTCATTCTCCTTCAAGCTGTTGCTCACTCGTGGCCCCTGTGATCTACAGACATTCTCTTTTCCTCCTTCCCTGCCTGTGTACTGAGCTAATGTCTTCCAAGCAACATGATGTTTCTCATCAGAACTTTCATCCGATTGAAGGGAGACACTATTGGAACTGTTTGGCAAATACCATTTTTACTTGGAAGTCTCTTTGACTTTGCATTTTTAATTGTATTAACAACAGTGGACCGGAGTGACTTAAAAAATGTTTATTACTTGACCTACTTGAAGCCTTGTTTACTAAAAAATATTGAAAAATTAAAATTCACCCTTAAATCTCCCTTTGCCCTTTGAGCCAAACCAAGCCAAACTTCACCGAAAAGACCAGGTTTGGGTTTTGAATCTAGAGTGTTTTGAATTGAAAGAAATAACTTACTTGTTCACTTTTAGTATGTCTGTTTATGGTACTGGATTCCAGTGCCATTGTTTTGAACGCGTGCTTTCATGCATATTTACTTACGCGCTTGGCAGAGCATGAGGTCTCAAACGTGGAGGAGACTGCTTAGGATTATGTGATGTGGGACATGGTCTTGGCTTATGGCCTTTGTGTTTCAGTGCATGAACAACCTTCATCTCAATATAGAGTACTCTAGCTCTTAAGTATATCATGTTAGTGATACATAAATATTAAGAACAAATACATTAGTATTAAGAACAAATACATAAATATTAAGAACAAAATGTGCTATGAAACTGTTTACTTCAACACACTATCAAGTAATGAACAGTAAAGTTTTTAGTCTGCTTAATTTACTCATGACAGTTAATTCCCCATTAAAGGACAAAGCAATATGACTCTCCCCACCTCAATATTTTTTACCCCCAAATAGAAAACACTTAATTTTAGGTAGAGGTTTCCCTCCAGCTTGGATGCTGCTGGATTGAATCTATAAAGAATGAAAAGTAATTGGATAATACAGTTATTTCATAAATTGAGAAACATGTTGCAGCTGGGCCAATATTGCTGACTCAGCATTCCCTTGCTTTGTCGAGTCCCATTTTCACTCGCGATAAAAAGCAAGTTCAGATTTTCATACCTCAAACAGACTTTTTTTGAAAAATGATATGAAGACACGAGCTGGCTGCCAGAGGGAGCAAGACACACTGGTCCTGTCACCACAAGTGCAGGCTGTCTGGAATGCCGGACAGTGAGGAATATGGTTGACAAGACCAGCCCTAACTTGGTGTGAAGGCTCCAGGCCGATGAAACACCTCTGGAAATGTGCCCAGTGGAAACTCATAACGGCATGGGTATGGTTCCATGCCAAAGATTTTTGGGACTGGGGCCAAAAACATCTTCTGTAAAAGGAAATGAAAGAGGAAATAACTTGTTATTCCAAAGGAGTGAGAGGTTGGGTGAGAACTGAAAGAAGGGTTGAAAAGAGAGAATGAGAAGCGAGCAGAGAGGGTGAGGATACGCTGAAGAGGGCAAGGGAGCAGTTGGGGCTGGAAATTTTAATAAGCTCACAAGGATAAGGAGGAAATAGGGGCTGTTTAGAAGGTAAACACACCGGTAAGGTGAGGAGCAGCCAAGCCAAGAATAACAACAGCAAGATAATTAAAGGAAAGGGGCTAGCATAAATGTGAGGAAAAAGTCAACGCTGAACAGGTCTTAAATAGAAGAACAGTCCAACTCAGCATTTTGTAACTGACAACATAAACAGGAAAAGGAAAGAGAGGCCTCCCACAGCTACGCACACAGAGAGCCCACACCCTGTGATCTTGTATTATCACTAAGATTTCTGTTGACTCAGGTACAGTGGGATGTACTGGGTGGGGTGAGATTAAACCTCAATTGTTTATCTTTCTGAGTCCTGTATGTTTTGTATGTTTGTCAGAAAGCCATGATAGCAGGGTACTTAATTTCCTGAATTATATTATTTTGCAGTGTTAATATCTGTTATTTAGTAGTCCATAAAATCAAGTCATAACCTCCTTTATCCATAAGATTTTTCTGAGCTCGTTTCATTCTAATTAATAGACTACCTGAGAAACAATTTTAAAAGGTGATCAAGGGAAGCCTGGCATGCTATAATCCATGGGTCGCAAAGAGTCGAACACAAATGAGTCACTGAACAACAGATTTATTAAGTGAAGTCGCTCAGTCGTGTCCCACTCTTTGCGACCCCATGGACTATACAGTCCATGGAATTCTCCAGGCCAGAATGCTGGAGTGGGTTGCCATTTCCTTCTCCAGGGATCTTCCTAACCCAGGGATTGAACCTGGGTCTTCCATATTGCAGGCAGATGCATTACTCTCCAAGCCACCACAAAAGCATGCTTATTCAGGTTTATTAAGTAGTGTGTGCTGCGTGCTGCGATTCGTGGGGTTGCAAAGAGTCGGACACGACTGAGCGACTGAACTGAACTGAACTGGTGTGTTAATCACATGCAGCATCATATGGTGTAGTAACACACTCCATTCTGTTCTGTAAATAGTTAATGTTATACTCTTAATTTGTGTTTTCCTTTAGTTCTTGAGCAACTCACAACCTTCTTTCTAGAATAACAATTGTTCAGAATATAGGATATATAAACAGGGAGTTATTAAGATGATAGACAAAATTAATATATACTTTGTAGTACAGAGAGTCAAATTAAGCTTCTAATTTAGTCAAATGAAAGAAATGTTGGGGTCGCTTCTCTAAATCATTACCCCAAATAATACATATGTATACCTTTGTTTATTATGAAAAAATATAAAAAAGGACACACACATATATGTATTTTCCTATGTCATAGAATCTACCAAATGTAATTTTACTTCAATACTTGTCTTTAACAAAATTCTCCCAAAGGTTGTTCTATGTGTATCTAGATTTACAGTACTGAGTCATGCCTTTCCAAAAATGTATATTGATATATTGAAAGTGAAGTTGCTTAGTCGTGTCTGACACTTTGATCCCATTGACTGTAGCCCTCCAGGCTCCTCTGTCCATGGAACTTTCCAAGCAAGAACACTGGCGTGGTTTGCCATTTNTGTTTATTATGAAAAAATATAAAAAAGGACACACACATATATGTATTTTCCTATGTCATAGAATCTACCAAATGTAATTTTACTTCAATACTTGTCTTTAACAAAATTCTCCCAAAGGTTGTTCTATGTGTATCTAGATTTACAGTACTGAGTCATGCCTTTCCAAAAATGTATATTGATATATTGAAAGTGAAGTTGCTTAGTCGTGTCTGACACTTTGATCCCATTGACTGTAGCCCTCCAGGCTCCTCTGTCCATGGAACTTTCCAAGCAAGAACACTGGCGTGGTTTGCCATTTCCTTCTCCAGGGAATCTTCCCAACCCATATTGCAGACAGACTCTTCACCATCTGAGCCATCAGGGAATCTTATATTGATATATTGGGTTGGCCCAAAAGTTCATTAAGGTTTCCCAAAAGATGATATGGAAAAACATAAACAAACTTTTTAGCCAACCCAACATAAAACCCTAGGAATGATACGTGACTAACCAAAGTGATCGTTGCTTTCTTTCCTCTCTTTGAGGTAACTTTAAATGTCAAGTTTAACATCACTTGGTTCTTTAAAAATGTTTTCACTAGTTGTTTTATTCTTGTTACCTAGAATTCCTCACAGTAGATCATAAAGTCTTAAAAGTTTGACGTATTTCTCCTCTTTTGCCAGGAGCAATTGGTGACAAATAAATGGAATTCCTAACCTTGGCTCTTTCACCACTCTAGGAGCCTGATTATCTATCACTACTGTCCACATGTTTTCAAAATTTTAAGGCCAAGAAAGCCGATGTTTGAATAACCTTTTTTCTTTCTTTCTTTCTTTATTTTTCTTTTTTTTAAAAAAAGGCAGGATTTCTATTTGATGATCAGATAGGTGTGTGCCCTGGAGCTCTGAGATAAAGTCTAGACCTGGCTTTGCCACAAACCACCTGTGTGGAGAAGGGAGAAAGGGAAGGTTGCCATCTAGCAGGGCTGGGGAAATGAGGAAAAGGGAAACGGAGAACAAGTTCCCTGAGGACACTGGGGATTGAGGAACAAGTTATTCACAGCCACCAGGAGAAAAGAGCGTGGAGGGAAACCTGGAATCCAGTTAAAGGAAACAGTGAGAAAACCTGGCTGCGTTTCTGTATACAGAAAGAGTAGCCTAGCTTTTCACGAGGAGTTGTAATGAGATTGCTGTTGGATTTTGGAATTGAGAATGTAGTTTTCAACCACTGGGCTAGACTATCAGTACGAGAACTTGATTGACTGGTTATAGATGCCCTCTGGAAAGGGAGGTGTACCTTATAATTTTTAGTTTTTAAAAGAAGAATGTTGGTTTTAGGATTATTCTTATTGCATTTGAGGAAATCATTTACATACTTGATTTCTCTCTCTATATATATAGTATATACATACAGATAATATTTATATCTATCACTATATGTCTGTATCTATCCATCTAGCTAGCTTTTGAACTGTGATCTCAAAGAATTAGAAGTCCCTTTTCAACACAATTGAAAAATTTAGGCGAGTTCTCCATTATTTATGGTACTGGATCAGCAATCATTGTTATCAGCAATTCTTACTAGAAGAAGTGGGTGTAGAGGCCAACAGATAGATGCTCAGTGGAGCCCATAATGTCCCCACGGCAAAGCAAAATGTGAGTTGCGTATTGGTGACTATATGCTTCCTTCTATCTTTATCTTAGAAAAAGTTTCTGTTAAGACCACTCAAGGCAGGTGATTTATTAATCATTGAGCTTCATCCCCAATGTCAGCATTTAGCTTATTTTCTTGTACACAGTAAGGGTTCAATATTTGTTTGATATATCAAACTGAACATAGAACTCAGATGTGTAACAATCAAATCTCCCTGTTCATGGTAAATTTTTAACTGTACAGAATTATATAAGTAAACCAGTTCATCCTAAAGGAAATCAGTCCTGATTATTCACTGGAAGGACTGATGCTGAAGCTGAAACTCCAATACTTTGGCCACCTGATGTGAAGAACTGACTCATCAGAAAAGACCCTGATTGAAGGAAAGATTGAAGGCAGGAGGAGAAGGGGATGACAGAGGATGAGATGGTTGGATGGCATTACTGACTCAATGGACGTGAGTCTGAGTAAACTCTGGGATTTGGCGATGGACAGGGAGTGCTTCAGTTCATGGGGTTACAAAGAGTCGGACATGACTGAACGACTGAACTGAACTGAACTGAAGATTAACTTTCACTAAAAATCTCTGGGATGGATACACTGAATTCAAATTGTAGCTTTCCTCCAAGTGGGATCAGGGAGAAACAGAGATAGCACTTGTCTGGACACATGAACCACACTTTCTAACAACTCATGAGGAAGGCGGGCTGTAAAAGATAGAGGTCGCTAGACTTTCACGTTCTGGCCACATCTTTAAGGTGTCCAGACTCTCCTGGAAGAAATATATTTTTCATGAGTTTCCTAAGGACGTCCTGACAAAACTTAAATGATTTTGTTTTTTATTTCTGGGAGCAGGTCTTCTCTTGATGTCATGATCTTATTGTTCATCAAAATGTCACAAGAAAAAAAACTATTCGTAAAACAATTTCTTCCTTTTACTTCAGAGTGTTATCGGCTGCCAGGATGCATGAGGGGAAGTTTGTGGGAATGGCAATTATCTAATAACAGCATCTTAAATACATCCTTATTTTATGGGTTGTGTTTGAAAACCACTTCCTTACACTGCAGGTTTTATTAGTACTTAAAATAAGCTTGAATTTCCCTGCTTCTTGGGCTTATAAAAAGTGCAATCTTTACTTAGTCTGATTACCTTTTTATTGTATGTAAATTTTGAAAGGATTATTTTAATTTTAATTTAATCAAATAAAATGTAAAAACATTCACCCCAGTGCATGTGAATCTCCTCTTTAGCTCTCTTAGAGGAGGATGACTAATTCTCCAGTACAGAGTCTGAGAGGTTGCTCTGGGTTGGAGTAAACTATTGGCAGGATCTCTCAGAAGATCCTTTCCTCTGGTTCAGAAATCATAACTTGATTTCTGTCTTCTCCTCTCCAGGATAGAAGGGTTGATAACTTGCCTTCCAAGTATCAGAAAGGAGAAAATAATTGTGTTTCCTGTTGCTACTATGCCTAGTGACCACAAACGTAGTGACTGAAAACAATACAAGTGTATTCACTTCCAGGTCGGGAGGTCATTTTTACTGGGCTAGAGTCAAGGTGTCAGCAGGACCATGCTATAGGGGAGAGTCCACTTCCTTGCCTTTTCTAGCTTCTGGAGTTGCACTCCTTGGCTCCATCTCCAAAGCTAACGACTAGCATCTTTTTCTTGACTTGGCTTCCCTCTGCTTCTGTCAGCTTCTGTCATATGGACTTTTCTCTTCTGTGACCAGATATTTCTGTGGTTTCTTCTTATAAAAGACACATGTGATTACACCTGGATAATCCGTGATAATCTCCCCACCCCAGTATCCCTCATTTAATGATATTTTCAAAATCCCTTTTGCCATATGGAATAACATTCACAAGTTCCAGGATCTGGGTAGTTGGGGGAGCCCATATTCAGGCTACCACAACATTTTTTTCAGTCTTTTCTAAGAATGTAGGCGGCTGTTTCCTAAATTTTTGTTTTGGCTCTTGTGAAAATTTGTAATAGGAAAACAAATGTTTCAATGAGGGAAATAAGGAATTTTTGAATCACAAAAACATAACTGTTTCTCCTATAGAAATTTAGGCTATAAAGGTGTTTTCATAGTTATAAATGAATTTTCAGGAAAACTAAGAAGAGCCAGATTGGGGGAATGAAAGGACTTCTGTTTTACAGATAAGGAAAGAGAGGTATAGTGAGATTATATAACATGCCTATAATTTGTCACACAATTAGTAAGTGATTAAGCTTGGATTGAAACTCAGAGCCCATATTTTACCTACTAGACTAGAATGAAGAATGGAAGGTGATGCTAAGAGATCAGTATCAACAGAGGTGGGAAATACTATTGGCTTCTAAAGTCAGAAACATAAATCTCATTGAGTTGGAAGGCAGCTAGACTTGCTAGATTTCCTGGGGCGGTACCTTTCAATCTGGAATGTTGGGCGACAAGGATCCAACCTAGGTTAGTTTTTTGTTGTTAATATTATGAATAGCAGTCAGCATAAAGAACTTTGAAAACACAAGGCTTGTGCCTGCTAATGATAGAGATAGAAGTCCAGTGGGGGCCTGACCCCCTTCCATTCTCACCGGCTCCAGATCTTGTTCCATCCGTTATTTTCTTCTTGTGTTATCAACCCCTTTTATGTTCTGGTCTTGTTTGATCAGCCTACAAACATGTGAGATCTTTCTTTTTAATTTTGGCACATCCTCTCCATCATCACTCAACGTCTCTCCTTCAATTTACCGCCAAATTTCTTGAAAGAGGAATTCAGTCCTGCCAGACTTCCTCTCTCCACGTCCACTCATTCTTCCCCTATTGCAGTCAGAGCTCCATTCCCATTGATCCACTAGAACCTCTCTCAGGGGTCACCAGAGTCTTCCTAGTTACCAAGCCTGCTGATCTATTTCCAGTTCTTATTCTCAGTGACCTCTTCTGAAATATTTGAGAATATTGACTACTCTCTACTTTTTGAAGTCCCCATTTCTATGTCTCTCCCTTCTGAATCTTAAAAATTATTTTAATTGGAGGATAATTGCTTTACAATGCTGTATTGGTTTGCGCTGTACCACAACATAAATCAGCTCTATGGTACATTTATCTCCTCCCTCTTGAGCCTCCTTCCTTCTCACAGCCCCCACCCCACCCCTCTGGGTCATCAC
>SJYV01009928.1:612367-702449 GCA_006410875.1 Neotragus pygmaeus
AGAACTTGATTGACTGGTTATAGATGCCCTCTGGAAAGGGAGGTGTACCTTATAATTTTTAGTTTTTAAAAGAAGAATGTTGGTTTTAGGATTATTCTTATTGCATTTGAGGAAATCATTTACATACTTGATTTCTCTCTCTCTATATATAGTATATACATACAGATAATATTTATATCTATCACTATATGTCTGTATCTATCCATCTAGCTAGCTTTTGAACTGTGATCTCAAAGAATTAGAAGTCCCTTTTCAACACAATTGAAAAATTTAGGCGAGTTCTCCATTATTTATGGTACTGGATCAGCAATCATTGTTATCAGCAATTCTTACTAGAAGAAGTGGGTGTAGAGGCCAACAGATAGATGCTCAGTGGAGCCCATAATGTCCCCACGGCAAAGCAAAATGTGAGTTGCGTATTGGTGACTATATGCTTCCTTCTATCTTTATCTTAGAAAAAGTTTCTGTTAAGACCACTCAAGGCAGGTGATTTATTAATCATTGAGCTTCATCCCCAATGTCAGCATTTAGCTTATTTTCTTGTACACAGTAAAGGTTCAATATTTGTTTGATATATCAAACTGAACATAGAACTCAGATGTGTAACAATCAAATCTCCCTGTTCATGGTAAATTTTTAACTGTACAGAATTATATAAGTAAACCAGTTCATCCTAAAGGAAATCAGTCCTGATTATTCACTGGAAGGACTGATGCTGAAGCTGAAACTCCAATACTTTGGCCACCTGATGTGAAGAACTGACTCATCAGAAAAGACCCTGATTGAAGGAAAGATTGAAGGCAGGAGGAGAAGGGGATGACAGAGGATGAGATGGTTGGATGGCATTACTGACTCAATGGACGTGAGTCTGAGTAAACTCTGGGATTTGGTGATGGACAGGGAGTGCTTCAGTTCATGGGGTTACAAAGAGTCGGACATGACTGAACGACTGAACTGAACTGAACTGAAGATTAACTTTCACTAAAAATCTCTGGGATGGATACACTGAATTCAAATTGTAGCTTTCCTCCAAGTGGGATCAGGGAGAAACAGAGATAGCACTTGTCTGGACACATGAACCACACTTTCTAACAACTCATGAGGAAGGCGGGCTGTAAAAGATAGAGGTCGCTAGACTTTCACGTTCTGGCCACATCTTTAAGGTGTCCAGACTCTCCTGGAAGAAATATATTTTTCATGAGTTTCCTAAGGACGTCCTGACAAAACTTAAATGATTTTGTTTTTTATTTCTGGGAGCAGGTCTTCTCTTGATGTCATGATCTTATTGTTCATCAAAATGTCACAAGAAAAAAAACTATTCGTAAAACAATTTCTTCCTTTTACTTCAGAGTGTTATCGGCTGCCAGGATGCATGAGGGGAAGTTTGTGGGAATGGCAATTATCTAATAACAGCATCTTAAATACATCCTTATTTTATGGGTTGTGTTTGAAAACCACTTCCTTACACTGCAGGTTTTATTAGTACTTAAAATAAGCTTGAATTTCCCTGCTTCTTGGGCTTATAAAAAGTGCAATCTTTACTTAGTCTGATTACCTTTTTATTGTATGTAAATTTTGAAAGGATTATTTTAATTTTAATTTAATCAAATAAAACGTAAAAACATTCACCCCAGTGCATGTGAATCTCCTCTTTAGCTCTCTTAGAGGAGGATGACTAATTCTCCAGTACAGAGTCTGAGAGGTTGCTCTGGGTTGGAGTAAACTATTGGCAGGATCTCTCAGAAGATCCTTTCCTCTGGTTCAGAAATCATAACTTGATTTCTGTCTTCTCCTCTCCAGGATAGAAGGGTTGATAACTTGCCTTCCAAGTATCAGAAAGGAGAAAATAATTGTGTTTCCTGTTGCTACTATGCCTAGTGACCACAAACGTAGTGACTGAAAACAATACAAGTGTATTCACTTCCAGGTCGGGAGGTCATTTTTACTGGGCTAGAGTCAAGGTGTCAGCAGGACCATGCTATAGGGGAGAGTCCACTTCCTTGCCTTTTCTAGCTTCTGGAGTTGCACTCCTTGGCTCCATCTCCAAAGCTAACGACTAGCATCTTTTTCTTGACTTGGCTTCCCTCTGCTTCTGTCAGCTTCTGTCATATGGACTTTTCTCTTCTGTGACCAGATATTTCTGTGGTTTCTTCTTATAAAAGACACATGTGATTACACCTGGATAATCCGTGATAATCTCCCCACCCCAGTATCCCTCATTTAATGATATTTTCAAAATCCCTTTTGCCATATGGAATAACATTCACAAGTTCCAGGATCTGGGTAGTTGGGGGAGCCCATATTCAGGCTACCACAACATTTTTTTCAGTCTTTTCTAAGAATGTAGGCGGCTGTTTCCTAAATTTTTGTTTTGGCTCTTGTGAAAATTTGTAATAGGAAAACAAATGTTTCAATGAGGGAAATAAGGAATTTTTGAATCACAAAAACATAACTGTTTCTCCTATAGAAATTTAGGCTATAAAGGTGTTTTCATAGTTATAAATGAATTTTCAGGAAAACTAAGAAGAGCCAGATTGGGGGAATGAAAGGACTTCTGTTTTACAGATAAGGAAAGAGAGGTATAGTGAGATTATATAACATGCCTATAATTTGTCACACAATTAGTAAGTGATTAAGCTTGGATTGAAACTCAGAGCCCATATTTTACCTACTAGACTAGAATGAAGAATGGAAGGTGATGCTAAGAGATCAGTATCAACAGAGGTGGGAAATACTATTGGCTTCTAAAGTCAGAAACATAAATCTCATTGAGTTGGAAGGCAGCTAGACTTGCTAGATTTCCTGGGGCGGTACCTTTCAATCTGGAATGTTGGGCGACAAGGATCCAACCTAGGTTAGTTTTTTGTTGTTAATATTATGAATAGCAGTCAGCATAAAGAACTTTGAAAACACAAGGCTTGTGCCTGCTAATGATAGAGATAGAAGTCCAGTGGGGGCCTGACCCCCTTCCATTCTCACCGGCTCCAGATCTTGTTCCATCCGTTATTTTCTTCTTGTGTTATCAACCCCTTTTATGTTCTGGTCTTGTTTGATCAGCCTACAAACATGTGAGATCTTTCTTTTTAATTTTGGCACATCCTCTCCATCATCACTCAACGTCTCTCCTTCAATTTACCGCCAAATTTCTTGAAAGAGGAATTCAGTCCTGCCAGACTTCCTCTCTCCACGTCCACTCATTCTTCCCCTATTGCAGTCAGAGCTCCATTCCCATTGATCCACTAGAACCTCTCTCAGGGGTCACCAGAGTCTTCCTAGTTACCAAGCCTGCTGATCTATTTCCAGTTCTTATTCTCAGTGACCTCTTCTGAAATATTTGAGAATATTGACTACTCTCTACTTTTTGAAGTCCCCATTTCTATGTCTCTCCCTTCTGAATCTTAAAAATTATTTTAATTGGAGGATAATTGCTTTACAATGCTGTATTGGTTTGCGCTGTACCACAACATAAATCAGCTCTATGGTACATTTATCTCCTCCCTCTTGAGCCTCCTTCCTTCTCACAGCCCCCACCCCACCCCTCTGGGTCATCACAGAGCCCCGAGCTGAGCTTTCTGTGTTATACAGCAACTTCCCACTAGCTATTTTTCACATGCTAATGTATATATGTCAATGGTACTCTTTCAATTTGTTCCCCCCTCTCTTTGCCCTGCTGTGTCCACCAATCTATTCTCTATGTTTGCATCCCTATTCCTGCCTGGCCAATAGGGTCATCAGTACCATTTTCCTAGATTCCATATGTATGTGTTAATATATATTTGGTTTTCTCTTTCTGACTTACTTCACTCGGATAACAGAGTCATCCACCTCACTGACTCAAATTTGTTCCTGTTTATGACTGAGTAATACTCCATTGTATATACCACATCTTCTTTATCCATGCATCTGTCAATGGACATCTAGGTTGCTTCCATGTCCTGGCCATTGTAAGTAGTGAACCCTGGGCTACATGTGTCTTTTGAATTACAATTTTCTCTGGGTATAATGCCCAGTAGTGTGATTGCTGAGTCATATGGCCTTCTGAAATCTTCTCTTCCAGATGTTAGAATACTGAAGATTCTGCCTCTGGTCTTTTGCTCCTATTTCCACACACCTTCTCCCTGTGTCCTCTCCTCTGCTCCCATTTCTTCAGCTTCCATGAATGTGGGAAAGATGTATCAGTTCTAACCTGCAGCCTGACCTCCCTGCTGAGATGAAAGCTCTTACTTTCAAAATCTTCCCTAGTTATCTCCTTCCGCATATGACCTGCAGAAGTGCAAACTCATCATCTCAAAACAGGACTTGGTGTCTTACTTCCTAGATTTGTAGTGTCACCTCTGTTATTTGTCTTGTTTTATTTGGACACCGTCTTCCTAATGTAGCAAACCAAGAAGCATGGCCTTATAGCTTCTTTTTCTTTCTCTCGTGTCTCATTAGTCAGTAAATTCTGGGCCTTTGGCTTCCTCCTTACTACTTCCTTATCCTAGGCCTTTATTCTTGCCCTCTATTCTCCAGTCCTCTTCAATAACCATTCTGCTCTGAAGTGAAATGTAATCAGTCACTGTTGAGAATGAAAGCCTTGCGTCCTTCACAAAGTCCTTCCGAGTCTTCCAGACCCATTTGGAATGTGGAACCCTTCTCTGTAGAGGAGGAATTGGCTGCGCCTCATTCATTTGTGGGTTCTAATCAGTTTCTGATCCTTGTCAGACCCTCCTCCCCAGTGGATTGAAGGTATACAGGGATTTGTCTTGGTACCCTTAGAGCCTGGAACAGCACCTGGGTCACAGGAAGTGCTCATGAATGTCTGTTGGATGAACTGTGGGAGGCATGATGAGATGACTGAGGGGTGAATCAGCGAAATGATGGAAAGATGATCTTCCAAATGAATAAAAGACCCTTTTCTATGTCACATATTTTCTTTTCCAGTTTCAATTTGGACTTTAGGGTTCACTGACCCAGAGTATTCCTTTCAGTACCATAGTAAGGAAAAAAAAATTGGAGAATAAGGTAATTAAATTAGAAGTCCCCAAGAATGTCATTGTTTCCTGGCATGGGGTTAAGCTTTCACCCATTAGCTCCCAAACAAATTTTTCAGAAAGCCTCACTCATACTTTAATTGAGAAAAAACATCTTTACTTGGCCTCTTAGTAATTCACGAGTGAGTTGGGCTTCATTTATATCTTTGATAAGATATGCATTTATAGGCAGTGAAAGTTGAGGTCCTCTATTAGAAATCTCACCATACACTATGAGAAAGAGGAGGCAGCTGTCAAGAAGAAAAGAAACTAATACTGAGTCACAGATACCTGGCAAGCATTCTCCTAAGTGCTTTCACAAACATCTTACATCTTACGCCTTGGCCTGGAAGGCAAGACAAGACTGAGATGAACAGCCAGGACCTCTGCATTCAAGTTAACACTCTCAAAATATTTAGTCATGTTTCTCTAAAGACTAAGTGGGCACTGAGCGGGAAAAACTGAGAAAGGAGATGTTACACAGACTCAGCTTCCACTTCATTGTTCACAGCAATTCCTCTCTGGTTGCAAAAAGCAAAGCAAAACCCTGCATTACCTAGATCTTTTGTTCTTTGAAGGCAGTTTATGCTCACTTATTATAACTGAAGAACACCTCTTGTGTGCTTACACCCTACCTTTCCACTGCACATGGGACTGTGGTAGTTAGAACATAGATGAAGCCCTGCATGAATGCATGCTAATCGTTTCAGTCACGTCCAACGCTTTGCAACTATATGGACCGGCCCACCAGGTTCCACTGTCCATGGGATTCTCCAGCCAAGAATACTGGAATGGGTTGCCATGACCTCCTCCTGGGGATCTTCCTGACGTAGGGATGGAACCCACATCTCCTGTGGCTCCTGCATTGCATGCGGATTCTTTACCACTGAGCCACCAGGGAAGTCCCAGATGAAGCCCCAGAGACCTAACTTGAAACATAACAGTCCAGTAGGTAAGCAGTCGGGGTCTCTCTGTGGTATGAGAGAGTCAAGCAACCTCTAGCGTGTTGCGGTGCCTCCCCTAGAGAAGGATATTCATGTTCATGGTCCAAGATGCTTTCTACCATGTCTGCATTCCATCCAGCGGGAAGGAGAAAAGGGGCAGGGGAAGGAGAGGCCACTCCCCTTCGTTGGGCATGGTTTGGGAACTGCAGAGGTTTATTTGTGCTCACACCTCATTGGCCAATACCTGGTCACATGACTCAATTGAGAAACTTCAGCCTTCCCAGCCTGACCACATGAAAGAAGGGGAAAATGGACATTAGATATCAACTCTTCCCTGTCAGAGGTTTATCCAATCATGTATTTCAACTAAATGTGATACTCTTTATAGGAAGAGGTCTGTATCCACGTTTCTCCTTCTAGTTATAAAGCTGCAAATGACAGGAAGATTTAATGCCCTTTTTAGTTTGGAATCTTTGGCCTTTGTCCTGATAGCCTATCCCTTTCAGACTCGGTTGTAGATGGTACGTCCCCATCTCATGAATGAGATCAGAGAGCATTAATGAAATGGAGGTGGTTTATTTTTCTTTGAGCTTTCCCTTGTTCTTTCTTATCTTTGTGCACGTTCAGTCGCTCAGATATGGTTGACTCTGTGACGCCCAAGCCTACCAGGCTCCTCTGTCCATGGAATTTTTCAGGCAAGACTACTTGAGTGAGTTGCCATTTCCTCCTCTAAGGGGATCTTCCTGAGCCAGGGATCGAACCTGTGTCTCTTGCATTTCCTGCATGGGCAGGCAAATTCTTTACCACTGAGCCACCTGGGAAATCCAAATAGCTCCTACAGTCACACGCTAATATAACCTTTATATGCAATGAATACTTTCTGGGTTATTCTTACAGGAGAAGGCAATGGCACCCCACTCCAGTACTCTTGCCTGGAAAATCCCATGGACGGAGGAGCCTGGTAGGCTATGGTCCATGAGGTTGCTAAGAGTTGGACACGACTGAGCGACTTCACTTTCACTTTTCACTTTCATGCGTTGGAGAAAGAAATGGCAACCCACTCTAGTATTCTTGCCTGGAGTATCCCAGGGACGGCATAGCCTGGTGGGCTGCTGTCTATTCGGGTCGCACAGAGTCAGACACGACTGAAGCGACTTAGCAGCAGCAGCAGCAGCTTACAGAAGAACTTTCTGGAAGCTAGTAAAAAAATGACATTTTCTGTTACCACTGATTAGGTTTAAGTGTCTAATAGCTATTTTTTGTTGTTACTCAGTCTTAGCCAGTTCTCTCTTCTCCTTCCCTCCATATCGGTGTCTATGGAAAAGTTCTATGTTTTGGGGCTCTCAAGCAGTTGTAGGGTGAAGCAACTGAGGAAACAACTGTGTAACCACAGTGCTTGTCAGTTTTGGGGACCCAGTCACCAGGCCCCACAGTTCATCCAAAAAAGAGGCACCAAGATCAGGCTCTGCGGAAGTCCAACGGCAAGCGTTTTCAAAGGCATGGGCAACAGTGTCTGCTTGTTTCCTCTTTTTCCCCCAACTCCTTGCTCTTTTGCCCCCTCTTCATCTTTTCCTGGATGACTTTCTCAAGTTCGGATTTTCTGAACCATCTGAAACAGCTCTGAATTGTGCTAGCGCTATGCTAAGAGCTTTACCTCTCTTAGCCACTTAATCCTCACTGGCTCAGTGGTTAACGATCTGCCTTCAATGTGGCAGATGCAGGTTCGATCCCTGGGTTAGGAAGATACCCCGGAGGAGCAAATGGCAACCCACTCTGATATTCTTGCCTGGAGAATCCTGTGCACAGAGGAGCCCAGTGGATTACAGTCCATGGCATTGCAAAAGAGTCGGACGTGACTTAGCAACTAAACAACAATAACAGATGATATAAGCACTGGTAAAACTCCCATTTATAGGACAGGACATTAAGGCAGAGAGAGGTCAAGAAACTTGTCCAAAGGTATGCAATTGGTAAGTGGCAGGATTCAAAACAGTTAGTATCCCCATTCTGTTTATTTAGAAAGCTATGGCTACTAGAATCTAAGCAACTTGGCTAACTGCTGCGCAGGTGGTACAAACCGGGGTTCAAGTCTAGGTCTCAGACCCCCAGTTCTTCTTTCCCACAATGCTTAGTATAGAATATGGTCCCTACGGTACTGTGGCCACCTAAGGGGAGGGCAGGGCTCCTTGGCTTGGTCTGTGCTTCTTCTAGAAGCCTCCCCATGCTCCACCCCCAGGGTGGAAACACTGGCTTTATCTCAGCAGAGCACAGAGGCAGCTGGTGCACACAGGCTCCAACATAAGGCGCTACAGAAGTATTAGCTATATTTCATCTCCTTGTTCAAATCTCCACTCTCCCATTTACCTGCCAGCATAAGGCGTGTGGTTTTCTTTTGCAAGAGGATAATATGAAATGCTACTTTTGCATCAGAAAGCTAAGAGGTTCATATATCCTGCCTGGATGGGAATGTGTTTCAGCCTCAGAGCCTATAAAAATACCATGGCATGAATAGTTCAGCTGAAACAACAGAATGCTGGGAAAATGAGTCTGCACAATGTACTTGAAATATCAGTCATCAACATGGTATAAAACCCCACTTCTCCCACAGAGGGAGGCCCGTGTCTGCGAGCTAAGTACACTTTCACCTGCAGGACCAGCTGGGATTTTAGGTTTATGCTTTGCAAAGTCTTAACTACTCAAACCCATCTACTAACATGAAGATTAAAGACTAAGGAATGTGTCTCATTCCTCTTGGCTCCCTGATATATCCTCCAAGGTGATAGAAAACAGAGGGTGTCCTTGCACTGTAAAGGGATTGGAATGTATGTTAAAATTATGTATAAATAGTATATAAAATGTATGTTTACATGTGTATATCATATATGAATGGAATAAATGTTGCATTTTTATCTTTAAAATGTAATATATATTTTCTATAATATAAAATTATACTTATATAGATACAGTATTATATATGGCATGTAATTTATATATTATATATTTCATATATAATAAATATGTCATGCCTATTATTAGTATATATTAATATTATGCATAAATATTATGATATATATCATTTGGTGACTCAGATGGTAAAGAGTCTGCCTGCAACGTGGGAGATTCGAGTTCAATCCCTGGGTTGGGAAGATCCCCTGGAGAAGGAAATGACAACCCACTCCAGTACTCTTGCCTGGAGAATCCCACCAGGCTAGAGTCCATAGGGTCGCAAAGAGTTGGACATGACTGAGTAACTTCACCACCCATATACAAATATAATTTATTTTATCTACATTTCTTATAGATATAGACAGTATATTGTATGTATGCACATACAAGCCAGGAGCGCAATATTTGCTTTTAAAATAACCTGGAAACAAAAGATTCTCTAACCTTTATTTCAATAAAGATGTTCAAACTGAAAATGGAAGTAAAAGAAGAAATGCAAAAGATATTAAAACTTGCTGAGGGCATTAGTTTGGGTGTTTTGTGCAGATGTCGATCCGGCAGAAAGAGGGTATTGCTTTCTATATAACTGATGATTAAAAATCGTTTTAAAAAAAATTCCCTTGAGGGTTTCTGCAGAATTTCAGCCCAAGTTACCAAAGATTTCTGTTATTAGGGAGACTTCCTGTCCTAGTCTGTTTAGGCAGTAGCTGCATGTTCCACACCTGCCTTTTGGGCAGGAGAGTCCAGGTTTTACATACATGCCCTGATACCCAGGGAGCTCTCCCCCTCACACTGCAGGAGGGTTACTGGATGGGTACCCAGCTGGGCAGGCTCAGTGGCATCAGAACCCGGGGACCATCTCCTCCCTGGCCAATGCCTGCTGCCTTTGCTGTAGCTCAGAGGCCAATGTCTGCAGCTCAATTGGACCTTTTTTTTCCTCCTCATGGTATGGTCATATTTATTTCTTTATATTCTTGAATACATTTGTGATTGTATAAGTGAAGGTGAAAGTTGCTCAGTTGTGTCCAACTCTTTACGATTCCATGGACTGTCCATGGAATTCTCCAGGTTGGAATACTGGAGTGGGTAGCCTTTCTCTTCTCCAGGGGATCATCCCAACCCAGGTCTCCTGCATTGCAGGCAGATTCTTTACCAGCTGAGCCACAGGGAAGTGATTGTATAAATTATCTTTTAATTTTTAATACATACTCTCAAGCCATTTTATTGTTGTTTTCAAGTCGCTAAGTCAGGTCTGACTCTTTGTGACTCCATGGACTGCAGCACACCAGGCTTCCTTGTCCTTCATTATCTCCTGGAATTTACTCACATGCATGCCCATTGAGTCAGCGATGCCATCCAACCATCTCATCCTCTGTCATCTGTTTCTCCTCCTGACTTCAATCTTTCCCAGCTTTAGGGTCTTTTCTAAAGCCATGCTGTTACATTTTATTTTATTTTTTCATTTTTATACAATTTTAAAATAAAATACAATTTTATTTTCTTTTGCAGTTATTACAGAACATTGGCTCTCTTTCCTTTGTTGTACAGTACACCCTTGATTCTATCATACACCCAGCTGTTTGTATCGCCCGCTTTCCCGTTACCCCATAACTCCCCCCACCTTCCACCAGAGGTAACCACTAGTTTGTCTCTGTATCTGTGAGTCTGCTTCTTTTTTTGTTGTTGTTCTATTCACAGTTTGTGGTATTTTCTAGTTTCCACATATAACTTGACTCATTTTTATAATCTTGGATCCAGAGAGCCTGAGTGAGCGGACAGCACTGGATCTCCGAGAGCATTCTGAATACAGGAGAGGGATGCTCGGCTCTAAAGAGCAGCCTCGTGGGTCCCTGAACTCCCCCACATATTCTGCCATGGTGGGTACATACTTCTTTTAAGTAAAGGGCTCCTTTGCAAGAGTCACGTGTCAGCCCAGCACATTTCCTGGATGTTGGCCGCTTGACCATACATCAGGGCGCCAGCATTTGATGACTGCAGGTAATGGATTTCTGTGTCTGCTTTATGAAACCTTTTGTTCAACTACTTTGAAGAACTTTGGCCGCACTTAAGTGAAGGCAGCTTAGCATGTGACATGAGGTTGGGGGCAGCCACCCAGCCAGCAGTGCCTGCAGCCTGCTCCCTCCATCCCTGGCTTGGCGGTTACTGGAAGCCCAAGAGAACTGGTCAGTCTCTCAAGACACAGCCCTGTCCCCACACAGGCAGCTGGCTCTCAGAGCTGTTCTGTCCACGTGGGCCAGGCATCACTTCTGAAGTCTGGGGCTGAGACTTGCTGAGTGGAGGATATGCCCATAGAGGTCCCAGAGGTGCTGGGGCCCAAGTTAGATCAAAAACCCAGAGGCTTTTCAAGGTTACAACCTTAGACCTTTTGGCTACGAGTCAGCACTGCAGCCTTCTCTCTGGTGCATCTCAGCGCAGGCCTAGGCTTGTGGAATGAGCACTGGACTGGGAGTCCTCAGAGGGCAGGAATCTGGCACTTGCTCTGCATCTACCCAGCTGTGTGACCTTTGCCACGAGCATCCACGCTTAGCTGTAAAATGCAGCCGATGGACAAAAGTTTCTTAAGGCACTGGGGACGTGGGCAGGGAGTGGAGGGGTGAGGCAGATTCACACAGGCCCAGCATCACACCTGCGCAAACACAGGGTCCGGCTCCCCTCACATTTCCGAGACTGCAGGGAGTGCCTCGCATGGGCATGGCACGCAGGAGAGACCTCGTGGAGTGTGATAAATGAAAAAATTCTAAAAAGACATTTACTTTTACAAGTCATACATTTAAGTGGGTCCTTTTTATGGAGCATTTTCAATTTTTATATCACCTAAGAGACTTCTGCATTTCTTACAATTCTTCTGCACATTAAAAATGAATTATAGTCCTATCCATTTTAAGAAAAGAATTTGGGGGAATTTGTAAAACAGGCAAAGGCCACATATACCCTGAGAC
This sequence comes from Neotragus pygmaeus, assembly GCA_006410875.1. Classification (NCBI taxonomy): domain Eukaryota; kingdom Metazoa; phylum Chordata; class Mammalia; order Artiodactyla; family Bovidae; genus Neotragus; species Neotragus pygmaeus. The sequence goes on from SJYV01009928.1 coordinate 624,230, forward strand.
AGTCTAATAACCTGAATGAGTTTCTCTCCTTGATTGATATACTAGTACTGGTGACTGAGGAAAAGGCATTAAATGTCAATAGTTAGGTATGAACCTAGTGTTTGGCATCTTTAGTAAATATTTTTAACATCTCTCCCGCTGTTTCATGCATTTCTTAGTGTTTGTTTGGGGAAAGTCCTATGGACAAAAATAAGCAAGCTGTGGATGGATGTTCTGAGCCCAGTCTGCTTAGACACTTCTCGATGCATCACCAGGCTCAGTGCTAACTGGTTTGAATGTCCCAGCTCATTCAGTTCTCACAACAGCCCTATGAGGAAACATTGGGTTGTTTTCTGCATTTTCAGATGGATGCTCTGAAAGGTTAAGGAAGGTGTGAATGTGGAGGGTCGTGAACCCAGGTGTCCTGGTCCAGACTGCTTGCTGGGTACCACTGTGCTGTCTTGCCTTTCCCTCTAGTTTTCACTACATGAGGTCAAGACTGACATCCCAGCAGTTTCTGTGTGTGTGTGTGTGTGTGTGTGTGTGTGTTAGTCTTTGCACCCTATGGACTGTAGCCCATCAGACTCCTCTGTCCATGGGATTCTCCAGACCCTGTAAGCTATCCTATTTGTGTAAGTTTCCTGAGACGAGGATCCAGTTTGACTGAAGGTACTAACCTTATACTTGCTGGATAACTGAGTTGAATCGTGTGTCCTCTCTGCACACAGCACTCCAGCAAAGCATTTGAGGGGGCCGGCTTTCTACCCTGGTACACAGCACTAGTGGGGGTCCTGCCATCCTCCCCTGGCCAGATGAAGAGCAGCAGATTCTAAAATCTGGCCATGATACAGCTAATCAGGGAAATAGTAATGGGTAGGGTAGAGAGAAGGATCTTTATTTTGGAGTTATTTGAACCGGGAGAAAATTGCCCATGGCTCCTGCAACTGGTGCTTAAACTAGTTCTGGAATTCTGTCCTTTTCCAACAGTGTCAGACATCTTACACAAATTAGAGGTGTCCACAAATTAGAGAGCCCCCAGAGTGGGGAGCCAGGCCTGCGAGGGGTCTGGAAACCACCAGAACAGTGGAAGTGACTGCGAATATCTAGCTCAGAAAGAAGCTTTTACTTGCATTAGTAATATTGCAATTTGTGTGATCTTTGATGAATAGAAAATTAATTTATGGAATATTTTGGCTTACAAAGTCCATTTCCCCAGCATTCCATGGCATATTTGAAATATGGGACAAGGAACTCTTCTCAGTCATTTTGAGAAGTTAGAAAGCAAATACTCTAAACCTATACCAATTCTCTGGGCTTCCCAGGTGGCGTTGTGGTTAAGAACCTGCCTGTCAACGCAGGGGATGTAAGACACAGGTTCGGTCCCTGGGTTGGGAAGATCCCCTGGAGGAGGGCATGGCTACCCACTCCAGTATTTTTGCCTGGAGAATCCCATGGACAGAGGAGCCTGGCGGACTACAGTCCACAGGATCACAAAGAGTCAGATATAACTGAAGCAACTTAGCATGCACACATACAAGTTCTCTACAACACGGGCAGGAATTTGATTCTGTAGCTCACAGCTCTTTCCTCAGCACTTAGAACAATGCCAGTCATTGTTCAGGTGCTGGGAAATATTTGTTGAATGACTGTGAATGAATGAACTGTGTAGGTTGCTTAAAAACCCTGCCAGTTCCCGGCAAATCTCATCACCTTTGCCACTGATGTTTTCTTTTAGTGGTTTTAAATATAAGACAGAAATTTTATATAAAACTTGAATATATAAATAAAATGTTTTAAATTAATAAGTTCAAATATATAACTTTCCCTTATTTTACAACTACTCAATGATAACAGTGAAGCAGCTATAATGCCAAACCAAAATTTGAAATCCAGGACCGTGACAGGTGCAGACATATAGCAGCCTCAAATCCAGGGTATTTCTGTCTTCTGTTTGCTTACCTGATAGAGTATCAAGAAAATACTGGTTCACAGAGAAGTCTTTTGCCATGCAGTCTTGGGATACTCTTCAATGAAGCTTATTTGGGAGCTTGAAAGAACTCATAAGTGTTTGTTTAAAAACTGAATCATTAACAATGCATTATTTGTTCTTAAACCACATCATCAGCATGATAGATCAGATGCTCTGCAAACTTTACACAAGAGCTAAGGGTATCTGTGATCTGGATATGTGCGAGGCACTCCTTTGCTATGAAGGGAAGCTGGCTGTAGGCTTCCCAGGTGGTGCTAGTGGTAAAGAACCCACCTGCCAGTGCAGGAGACCTAAGAGACATGGGTTCGATCCCTGAGTTGGGAAGATCCCCTGGAGGAGGGTATGGCACCCCACTTCAGTATTCTTGCCTGGAGAATCCCCATGGACAGAGGAGCCTGGTGGGCTACAGTCCATAGGGCTGCAAATAGTCAGACACGACTGAAGCTACTTAGCCTGCGCAACGCTGGCTGCAAGTGTGCTGATTCTTGCTGTAGGCAGTGTGCTTGAATGTCTGCCCAAACCAAATGTTCTCTGGTGCTTGCGGAACCTTGGGATTCCAGAGGACAGTGTGGGTAGGAGGGAAGAAGGTAGGTAGGCAGCAAGAAATCTCACTGGTGAATGGGACTTTATGGGCCTTTATTCAAATTAGATTTTCACACATTCATCCATTTGCTCACTTCTAGATAACTGATGAGGGCTTCAGAGGTGGCTCAGTGGTAAAGAAACCTCTTGCCAAGCTGAGACACAGGTTCAATCCTTAGGTTAGGAAGGTCCCCTGGAGAAGGAAACAGCAACGCACTCCAGTGTTCTTGCCTGGGAAATCCCGTGTCCAGAGGAGCATGGTGGGCTACACAGTCCATTGGGTCACAAAGAGTCAGACACAACTTAGCGACTAAACAGCAACAACAATTATCTGTTGAACATCTACGATATTTAGTGGGCTCTTTTCTTTAAAGAGGTTAAAAATCCAGATTCTGTGGATTTGGAATCACTGTTAGGGATGAGGAAATGAAAGGAGAGTAGGACAGTGTGGTTCAGATCACTCTGAGGGAGTACAAAGAGAATAATTGGAAGGAGGTGGAGGTGGTTAGCGGAGGTTTCTCTAGTGGCCAGTTTTTTAAATGGCTCTAAAATAGTTAACAACATGCGTGGCAATCAACATCTAGTTGTACGCACACACACCTCATCCAGAGTCACTGTTTTTCAGGAAGGCTTTAGTTGTACAAACTCTGGGAAATCAGAGCAACGTCAAAGAGCTTTCCTTGACTGAGGTCTTTGGGGTTGTCCTTGACCACATGTCACCTAGTAATGAGCGACAAAACTTACTCTGGGTCAAACTGGAAACATAAATTAGGGCAGCTGAAAATTTTCCACATGCTATGAGTGCCCTGACTTATGGGGCGCACTTTATTTCACCTAATAACTGTAGGTTTATTTGAATTTCAATCAGCTGCCAAGTAATTATTGAAAGTTGACTAGATGGAGCCAAGAAAGCTCATAATTCCTGAAGGGCAATGTGGCTTTTTTCTCTCCTTCTCTTGAAAATATGGAGGTTACTTGGAAAAGAAAAAAGAAAAAAAAATAATTTGAAATAAAATAAAATGTTTGTTTATAGGTTGAAGGCTACAAACGACAACCTATTTCCTTGATGGATGTTATAATTTTGACCCAGGAAAGAAAATACTGTAATTTCTTTTGGTGTTTTCCCTCTTGAGCTACCACTGTATCATTATTGCCCAGGTAATCCTGACTTCCAGGAGAAAAGAATTAACAGTCACTTAATTATTAATCACCTGCCACTGGAACCGAAGATGGTAAAATGTAAAGGATGAGCAGGGAGCAGATTAGCTGCAAGGGAAGGAAGGAGGGTTGTGGTGCTTCTTTGATGTTAACCCTTTAATGAAGCATCTCCTTGGACCTAACTTTCTGCTCTCTCTCTGCAGCCTGGCTCCCTGGCCGTACTAGTGCAGGGAGGAGGAGAGATGTATAGGTCAGACTTGGTCATGGGAGGGGTGGGGGTGCTCTGGTTTCCTGATCTAGCTGGAGGCTCGATTCAAACATGAGGTACAAGGTCAAGTCAGGTCAATAGGAACCAGCCTAGGCAAGCAGCAGCTGCTCCATCGCCTTGAGTGCTTTTCAATTTGGAAGAACAGAGAAGAGCAGCTTCTCTCTGAATCATTGCTTTTCCAGGCTTATGAATTTCAGAACCTCTTGTACTTTCCATTGCTTTCCAAACACGGACTTGTTTCAGGCTTCCCTGCACACAGATTGCGGTGATGTGGGCAAACAATTTTGACAAGATATGCAGCTTCGAGAAAAAGCACTTTAGGCTTACAAGGACATGCACTGTTGTTGTTGGCCTCTGTGTTGGGGGGGGCTGGTGGTGGTGGTGGTGGGAGCTGCCATGTCCAGCACCTGAATGGGAAACCCAGATCTGGGGGGAGGGCTCCGCTATGTCGGGGCCCAAACAGCCAGGGAGAACATATCTGGCATTCTCCGTGGACCTCATCATCAGATTTATAACCAACAGGAGGTCGTTTTCTGTTCTGGGCTCTAGGAAAGAGAAAACACATCTCACCCAGGGCTTTTTACTCATACTTCTTACATTTGAGTGCGCAAAACATTTATTGAACACCAGCTGTGTGCAGAGTGCTGTAGAAAGGTGAAGAAGAAATTAAAGATCATCCTTCTCTTTGAAGAGCTATTTTCTAAATTGAAGCTGAAGGCTTGTGAAAGGTGCTGTAAATGCTTCCAAAACAGCAGAGAAAGGACAAATGAATATTTCAATAAAGGGGGAGATTACCCTGTGTCTTCCCCCTCTGATCGTCACAGGGGCTGTGGTTTTGCAGCAGACTTTTTCTTTTCTTTTTATAAGGCTTTCTGCCACTTATTCATTTTCTGCGGGCTCCTCTGGTTGATCAGATTTAGTTTCCTTCTCTGCAAGAAGGTGGGTCTAATCATTAACTTCCAGGCCCCATGCTTGTTGCCTTCAAAGAGTAACTCCTCCCACTCAGGTGGGCCCTGGTGGGGAAAGAAATCAAATGCAGCAACAGAAAAAGTGAAGTGAATTTGAATTAAGCTTTTTGACTTTAAGAGAATAAGAAAATGATCTATTGTCTGCTTTTAAATTGAAGGGCTCTATTTTATAAAAGTACACAGCACTTTACAGAACACGAATGACAAGTGATAAAATAAATTTCAAGAGTACGTTTTGCTTAGTGAAAGGAAAAGGATGTAGAGAGGATATCTAGATAGGGGAATGAAGAACCCAGAGGAAAGGCAGATCTAACCTTGATGTTTTTCAAAATCCTGAAAGCAAGTTCTGCAAATCAAGGCAGTAAGCAGAGCCCTGAGACAGCAGGATGCTGTGGAAAGACCGCAACTCTGGGGCCAGAGAGACCGGCATTCCGTCCCAGACATTCTGGGTAATTACCAGCAAGTGACTTGGCTACCATCAGCCGCAGTTGCTTCATGTGATTAAAAACCAGCAACAGAAAAAAAAAAAAAAAAAGCCTTGTCACCTATGGTATTCTGTTATAGCAGCCTGAATGGACTAAGATAGAATCAGAAAAAGTAAGAAAACGGATTCCCACTTATGGCCTCCTGAAGGAGCATGGGTCTGCTTGACCCCTTACTTCTGTCCCCATGAGACCCATCTTGGACTTCGCTCTGCCAGAGTTATGACATGAGACATGTGTGCTGTTTTAAGCCGCTGCATGTGTGGCAATTTGTTACAATTACCATAGAAAGCAAATATATTCCCCTGATAATTCACAGAGGAGATAATCCATACCTCGGTTCTCAGATCCAGCTTGCTTAGGGATATATAGTTTTCAAACAGTCAGTTCTGGGAAGAGGTCAGAAGCAGACCTCCAGAATGGACAGGTGGTGACGGGTAGAAAGCTGGGTGAGGCAAGAGCATTGCCTCTCTGATCTCCTTCCCGAAGAGAAGTTGCTTTCTTGACGCCAGTGTTTCCACCTTTATCCTTTCTGTCTAGTCTTTCTCTGCTTGAAAGTAAAGCATAAGCCTTTTCTAGAAAGGTGTGACCTTTAGGTGTACCCATTTATAGAAGTATGGTGGGTTGAGAATCACTACACTGTTATGGAAAACAAGAATCAACATGCTTTAGGATTAGCCCAGCAAAGGTTAATATATTGAGTAAAATTTGAATCAATCAATTACTATAAGAATATGAAAAATGAAGGGATTTCATGTAGTAGCTTCACCTTCAAACACAACCATTTATGCTTATTTATTCATTTAAAATTATATGTAGTAAAGGGTGCAAACCTATAAACCTACTAATGTGAATATACACTTTGAATGTCCACATCTCAAGGTAGAGTTCATTCCTAATTTAGGAGTGTACATACTAACTATATAAATACGATGCATATCCACCTTCAGGGCAAAAATACATGTCTGAGTCAAAGGACAGCTTCCATTAGTCAAGGTTCTTGTGTTTTTAAACGTTAGGCTTTTAGAGAAGCATGAGAAATGAAATAGCAGCCCTTGGCTTCCTAAATTTCAGATCTTCTAACAACGAGAAATTAACTGATACTGTTTAGGGAAGCAAAGGAGAAAAATAAAAAGAGCTGATTCTTAATATCTTGGGAATGAGATTCCGAGTTTCAGTCAAGAAAAATACTAATGAAAATCCAACATTGTTTCCTCAGCATATGCAGAGAAAGCTGCACAGAAAGCTTTCATGTAATACAGAAAGCTATTTTTATTGTATAAAATGAAACATAATTGTTTTGAGCATTTTCTTAAAGAGTCTCTGTAACTGAAGAAAACACAGGATACAAGGTACTGTGTTTAGAGATATGGACACAGCTTTAGATCTTTCTTCCTGGGCTGGGAGTCTCTCACTTCTGCACACGCTTCAGGGGAAATAGCAAAGAAGTGACGAGCTCACTTCTCTGAAAAGAGAGAGAATTTAGGGAATCAGAACAGACAACAGCTAATGTCAAAATGTGCCAAGGAAACTGCCTATCACATTTAAAAGCATGTTGCTGTTTAGAGACAGGGAAAAAGTTAAAGCAAGAAAATACCAAATTCAGATATTAATATATCAGTTTTATAATTATATCATTTAAAAGTCTATTTTTTCCACTTTGGTGGGTTTCTCACGCTTTTTGTAATATTTATTGAGATACATGTATTTATTTTTAGGAATGTGTAAGCTTGTCTAGGTCATTGAGGCAATGGTTTCCAGCATGGATTCCGAAGTCTGAGAAGCTGAAGCAGGCCCCAGTTTATCACTGTAGTTCATTAGGAATTTACGGAGGGATCTAAAGCGCCAGTAGTGCCCATGTGGGGTTGTTTTAATCTATACTATTAATCTGGAACATGAGACTGTATTTTCTGTTGTATCTGAGGTTACTGTTGCTATTGTTTTGATTGTTCTGGTTTTTAAGGAAGCACTTGTATGCTGGGAGACCCTAGATTACCCATTCTAACAATTTATTTTTGCATTCTAAGCATAAAGAACAAATAAAGAGAAACATGCATTGGAATCAGAAAAAGTAGTTACCATGATTTAAATGTGAAAGAATATCTTTCCAAATTTGGGTTCCCCAGCTCATTTGGATCTCCTTATTTTGAGACCAGTAAATACTATTTTATTTTTAATTAAGACCTATATTTAGCAGAAGTTTGTTTTTCAGCGTTCTCTTTTCTGAACAGCACATTTTTCAGTCATCATTCCTGACCGTCATAATTAATGACACCAAACTTTTTCTAACAATATCAGAATATATTCTAATTTTGTTCCTTCACCATGAAAACTACTTTTTTTTTTTTTACTATCTATGATGTCTTCCACAGTTCTGAGCATCACCTGCCGAATATGACAATGCTATCCAAACTCAGTTTGTTCAGAACTGAACTCATTATCTTCCTCCCCATCCTGAGCCCCTGCGTTGGTTCTTCTTTTGGAATATGAGTTTACACTCCCCTCTACTCTGTTCTCCACTGTGATTCTGGAAGCCTGAGAGTCACCCTCATCTGCTCTTCCTCCTCCACAAATCCATGAACAACTGTGGATTCTGACTCCTCCTTTTCGCCCGTTTCACTCCCTCTGCTTGTCTTCAGCTCCTTGGCTACTGTCTTAACTCAAGCAAGCATTTAGTTGTGCCTAGGTTCCTTTCATCATCTGCTTATTTCCCAAGTCTCAGGCTCACCCCCTTTCATCCTATCATCCACCTTGACGTCAGACAGGTCTTTCTAGTATGCAGATGACTTCACATCACTCCTATTTCCAGTCCCTCCGTGGCTCCTCAATGCCTGTACGACTGACTGTTCAGATTCCTTTACAGAGTAAACAAGGCCCTTTAGGATGTGACCTCCATCTGTTTCTCCAGTTTAGCTTCTGCTTCTCCTGCCCCCATATGTTAATGGAGCCATCTATGTGGTTTGGCTTACCAGTCCCTGAGAGCACCTGCCAATATATGCCCTAGGGCCTCTGCAGTCGCTATTCCCTCTGCTTGGAACGATACTCTCCCACCCTGTCACCTCCAGGGAGATCTCCCCTTTAATGTCATCATTGGACTTAATACATTTTGCCTTCAAAGTCCATTTTCCATGTCTGTCTTCTCAATCGGTTGATTATATTTTAAAATATTTTATCATTTTGTCTTTCTCCTTTAAGTCTTCAATCCACTTGGAATTCATTTGTGTCTATTGTGTGATGCCAAGTTTTGCCTTTATTTTCTTCCCTATCAGCTCAGTTCAGTTCAGTTCAGTCGCTCAGTCGTGTCCAACTCTTTGCAACCCCATGAGCTGCAGCATGCCAGGCCTCCCTGTCCATCACCAACTCCCTAAGTTCACCCAAACCCATGTCCATTGAGTCGGTGAATAAGCAATTGTTTGGAGAGCATTTATTAAAATGTTTTCTCATTGATCTACAATGCTACTGTTTATAACTCAAGTTTATATTAGGTGTTTATTTCTTGATTCTATATTCCATTCCATTTCCTACACTGTAATAATTAATGTAACTTTATAATATTTCTTGATGTCAGACAGGGCAATTCACCCATCTTATTCTTTGTCAGAGAGGAGACTTGGTATACATATGTCCTCTCCCTCGGGAACCTCCCTCCCACCTCCCACCCCTTCCCACCCTCTAGGTTGTCACAGAGTACCGGGTTTGGGCTCCCTGCATCATATAGCAATTCCCACTGGCTGTCTATTTTACAACCTGTGCCTGGTTCATGTTGATGTATGGCAGAAGCTAACACAATATTGTGGGGCAATTGTCCTCCAATTAAGAAGAAGAAAAAAAAGAAAATAAAAAAAGAAAGGAGATTTGGCAATTCTCAACCCTTGATTTTCCACACAAAGTTTAGAATCAGCTTGCTGAGTTTCACCAAAAACATTTAGAAATTTGATGAGAATTGCCTTCAGTCTGTAGATCAATTCGAGGAGAAATGACATCTTTGTAATATTCAGTCATTCTATCCACGAACATGGCATGTTTCTCAACTTTTAAAAAATCTTCTTTGATGATTTCCAATCAAGTATTATAATTTCCTCTGTAGGAATATTGCAAATCTTAATTTATTAATATAATAAGGTTTGGGTTTTCCTTATGTGTTATATTATCTGTGAATCATGGTAATTTTCTTTCTTCCTTTCAAATCCCCTTTATTTATTTTTTCCCAAGACTTCGGTGTGTTGTTAGGTAGAAATTGTCATAGTGGAAAGCTTTGTCTTATTCGTCATCTGTTAAAAATGAAGAGGCCTTCTGGTAAGATTTTCTTTGTGCTTGGTTTTCTGTAACTTGAAGATAATATGCCTAGGTGGTTTTTTGTTGTTGTTGTTCATTTGTTTGTTTTTGTTTAGTTTTGCTTCTTCTTTTTTTTTTTTTTTTTGTTTTGGCTTAGTGGTCTTTGAGCTTCTTGGTTCTATGATTTGGTGTCTATCTGTCATTAATATGAAAAGTTCTTGGCCATTATCACTTTAACTGTTTCTTCTGCTTCATTCTCACTTACTTTTTCCAGTATTTCTATTATATATTTGTTACACCTTTTGAAGTTTGTTCCATGGGTCCTGGATGTTCTGTTCTATTATTTATTTCTATTTTCTCTTTGCATCTCAGTTTGAGAAGTTTCTATGGACCTGTTTTCCTCAGGCTTGCTAATTCTTTCCTCATGCATATCAAGTCCACCGATGAATCCATCAAAGGCATTCTTGGTTTCTTTTACTGTGTTTAAAAGTTATAGCATTTCCTTTTTATTCTTACTTAAGGTTTCGATCTCTTTACTTACATTATCCATTTGAATTTCCATGTTGCTTACTTTAGAGGCTTTAACATATTGATCTTAGCATTTAAAATCCCTTGTTTGATAATTCCAACAGCTGTGCATATCTGAGTCTGGTGCCTGATTCTGATGATTGCTTTATCTCTTCAGATTGTGGTGGTAGGCTGGTGGAGTTTTTTTTTTCCCCTTGCCTTTTGGCATCCTTATAATTTGTTGTTTTTCTTGTAAGCAGGACATATTGTATTAGGTAATAGCAACTAATTTAATAGGCCTTTAGTGTGAGGATTGATGCGTATATTACTAGGAGATGACTGTGTTTAATGTTCACTGTAGCTGTGGCTCCAGAGGGCTTCCCTGGTGGCTCAGCAGTAAAGAATATGCCTGCGATGTGGGAGAAAAGGGTTTGATGCCTGGATTGGGAAGATCCCCTGGAGAAGAAAATAGTAACCCACTCCAGTATTCTTACCTGGAAGATTCCACGGACAGAGGCACCTGGGGTCCTTCAGTCCCCGTGTGCACTTCGGACACGACTGGAGTGACTGAGCACGCACGAGCACACACGGCTCCAGAAGCCTCAGACTCCTCCAGTGCCCTTCCTCTGTCTCTTGTCTTGGCTGTGGGTCTTCCCTGAGTACTGCTCCTCAGAGTAGAATGTTTTACAGTAGTGAATGTTTTACAGTTCTTTTAGCTCTTTAATCCGTTATCCTTATGTGAAGCCCTGTGTGTGGGGTGAGAGAGGCAGAGGGTTCCGTAAGCTGACCAGCTCTGGGTCTTTTAGTGAGCCTGTGTCTAGTGGCTGTGGTCTTCACATTGCTTCTGCCCCTCTCGCGGTGCTTTTCACTCACTTTCCTTGTCCTGTCCTGCCTTCCCCCACGGTAGCATTTCAAAACTGCTTCCCAGAAGCCCTATTCCCTGTTCACTACCGTTTTTGTTTTTTATTCCCTTGAGTGAGGCAGAAGGGCTGGAGGTGGCTGGAATGGGGAGACATTCTTTGATCCCCTAGGATAAGGTTGGTGTTGGAGAAGACTCTCGAGAGTCCCTTGGATGCAAGGAGGTCCAACCAGTCCATCCTANTCACTACCGTTTTTGTTTTTTATTCCCTTGAGTGAGGCAGAAGGGCTGGAGGTGGCTGGAATGGGGAGACATTCTTTGATCCCCTAGGATAAGGTTGGTGTTGGAGAAGACTCTCGAGAGTCCCTTGGATGCAAGGAGGTCCAACCAGTCCATCCTAAAGGAAATCAGTCTTGAATTTTCACTGGAAGGACTGATGCTGAAGCTGAAACTCCAATACTTTGGCCACCTGATGCAAAGAACTGATTCATTTGAAAAGACCCTGATGCTGGGAAAGATTGAAGGTGGGAGGAGAAGGGGATGACACAGGATGAGATGGTTGGATAGCACCCCCGACTCAATGGACATGAGTTTGGGTAAACTCTGGGAGTTGCTGATGGACAGGGAGGGCTGGTGTGCTGCAGTCCATGGGGTCACAAAGAGTCGGACATGACTGATTGACTGAAATGAGGATAAGGTTTCAGAATCATGCGAAGGCAAAGTCCTTTGCCTTGAAGCATAAGCCTCTTTAGTGGAGATGTCTCTGAAAATGTTTCACAAGGACAACTCTTCCCCTCCCTTTACCAGAGACACAAGGAACTCCCTCTGGTTCTCAGATCCTCAAGTAAGAGCCTGTTGGAGTTCCTGGAGGGGAAGCCTGTGAAAATCTGGGGGGCCATCTGAAGTCTGTGGCCCCAGGATTTTCTTCCTCTCACAGTAGTGTACACTCAGCCTTTTGTCAAAATTACCATTTGATTGTTCCTATCAGTTTACGGCTCAGCGGTAGTGAGGTGGGTCTTGGTTACAATCATCTTTCTGATGTGCCTCCCTCCACATTTGGGGGGCAGCAGTTTGTCTGACAGCTTCAATTATCTTTCAGTTATCTGATAGAAACAATTTTTTTTTTCTTTTCATTTTCAGTTTGTCCACCTTTTCCTGGTTATAAAGATGGGAGGGACAACTTCTAAGCTCCTTCCTTATATCTTGGAGCTGAAATCACAGGTCTTAACTTATTATTCTTGATAGAAGCTGAATTAATGATACTGTATTTGTATGCAGTGATTAATTAAGTTTATTAATGTTTTGGGATTTTTGATGAAGAATCTCATGAATGAGATTGGCCTGTCATTTTCCTTTCTGTCCTTGTTTAGCTTTAATAACTAGGCTTTATCAAATCACCAAAATGAGTTGTCCTCTTTTCTGTGCTTTTTTTCTATACTCTGGAATTGTATGTATAAGATTGGAATTATTTTTTCCCTGAAAGTTTTGGAGAAATTGCCTGTAAAATTGTCTGGGCCCGTTTTTTTCTTTGTGGGAAGCTTTTAAACTCGACTGCAGGGTCCTTTCTGGTTACAGTAGCACTCGGTTGTTAATGTGTTCTTGAGTATGTTTTGATAAGTTACTGTTTTCTAGAAATTTGTTCATTTAGTCTAAGTCTTCAAGTTTATGGGCATAAAATGATTCATTGCATTTTCCTGTTAGTGTATCTACCGTTTTCTTTTTTGGTATCTTGCCCCTATAGACTGAATCATCTTTGGGCTAGAGATAATTTTTTCAGGAAACTTCTGATAACCCAATATGTGATTAGGTCAGGGCTGGTTTCTAGAAGGGCTTCCCTGGTAGCTCAGCTGATAAAGAATCTGCCTGTAACGTGGGAAACCTGGGCTCGGTCCCTGGTTTGGGAAGATCCCCCGGAGGAGGGCATGGCAACCCACTCCAGTATTCTTGTCTAGAGAATCCCCATGGACAGAGGAGCCGAGCAGGCTGCGGTCCACGGGGTCTCTACTACCTGCAACTCTATAGTTAGGGTCATCTGTTACCCACTCTTAAGAATTACACATCACCTTCCAATCATCAGTCATTCTTTGGCATACTTTGGGCCTTGGCCTACACTTTATCTGTGTCTATAGATTTCAAATGTCTTTAATAATTGGATCTTTTTGATGTCTTAACATTTGATTACGATCTCTGCAACCAATCTGGCTAGATTCTGTGTGCAGCTATCCAACTCAGAGGCTGCATTTAGACACAGCCTGTGAATCCAAAGCAACATGAGCAAAGTTCTAGTCACGCCATAGTTTGTGGCTGCCAAAACGTGGACACGGAAGCAGTTATTTTAAAACTTGATAAGCAACACAGCATTTTGGAGAATTGTGGAATAAAATGAATGCTTCTTGTTGCCCAGTTGGAAAAGCATGTGCATAATTACTTATATCCTGAACATTGAATGCCCTTTATCTGGTCATAGAATATATGTTTTGGGTAAGAATTCTCTTTAAGAGCATAATTTATTTTAGGTAAGATAATTTTTTCAAGTAAGATTTAGATTCTAGGGACTTTTCTCTGTTTAGTACTTTATTCTGGTGGGATTTAGTAATCTTTTGTTAAAAATGAGAATACATTCAATTTTTACATTTTAAATATAANCCATGAAGTGATGGGACCGGATGCCATAATCTTCATTTTCTGAATGTTGAGTTTTAAGCCAGCTTTTTCACTCTCTTGTCTTGTTCCCTTTCTGAGTTCCCATGGCAACCAGTGTGAGGCATCCAGTTGAAATGATGTGGTTGCCATAGGAGACTTTCAAGTGTTTGAGAGCATTTTTGTCTCCCCTCTGCCTGGCTCAGCACATTCCACTTGTTGAACTGAGTGCAATGGAACAAAACTAACAGGTCCTTCACAAATAAAGATAACCTACCAATTAAGCTGACTTTGGATTTTAATGTTGTGTTTGAGTTTCAGAAGACTTTGGGGATTTCAGCCTGGCCAGTGTTTTCATATGCTAATAAATGTGATTTGAGACTGACTCATTAATTAAATGAACAGATACTTTTGAGACTTGGAGGAAAGAATAAGCCAAAGGCTTGTACTTTTAGTCACAATATTTATATCACAGTAGATGATTTGAATAAAGGATTTCTGGAGCTGTATTATGGAAGAAAAGCATTTTTATGGTATAAATAATGCAAACTTTCATTTCCAAGTTCTCTGAATGGGCAAAATTGCTTTTTCCTGAATTTCTGTACATCAGATATACATAGATTAAGATGAGATATTTCAGCCCCCTTTCCCTAAAACAAAACAAAACTTCTAAGAAGCAATTGTAGGCAAATAGTAATGTTAATTTAGATAAAAAAGCAATTCTCTATTATCATTACAGCAACCCAGCTGTGAAACTGTAAGTGGTATGGGCACATATATATTGGTCTGTTGGGGGAGATAAGTAATATTTTACTCACTCCAGGATGGAATGTTCCCCAGTAGAGCTCTCCTGCCTGGCAGAGAAGTAGACAACAATCTAGCCTGCAGATATGTCTGCTCATGGGTCAGATAGTTGTATAGGGTTCCTGGAGAGGACAGTCCAGAGACCAGTGGAGCCTTTCACCCATACACTCATCATGGAGGCCGGGGCCTGCCACACTGTAGGCTAGAAACAGGTGACAGCTCCATAAATTCAAAGAACTGCAGTGAAATAATAACAACAAGAGTAGGCTTAAACAGGGAGCAAATATTGAACACCTGTCCTAGATCCTGTATGGGATGGACCACTTGCCGAAAGAAAGCCTCACTGTGGCATCTCCCCTTTCCTTGAAATGTCCATCCTGAGTAGTAAGCCATCTTGCTCACCTGTGTGTGTCTGGAGCCTTGTCTCCAGCACAGCCCCAGCCATAGCAGTTAGTAAAGGTTTCTCAGCAGTTAAAAGGGCCTTGCACAGGAAGATGAGGGAATGAAGAAGTGAGGCCCTGTGCAAAAGCAGCGTGAGAACACCCAGGCTGCAACATATTCTGTGCTCAGAGGCGGCTTTGTGCCTGGACACTGAAGCCACCTCTGTGGAGGATGCTTATAGGATCCATGGCCCTTACCACCATCGGGGGAAAGTCTAAATATAGTGGATGCTATTTTTTCTCCTCTTCCTCCCGCTCCTTCCCTGTTGCCTGTGTGTGGGTCAGCAGAGGAAACAGGAGGACCTTTCTAAATTCAGCTTCCTGGAGTTTGATCTTGCTTCCATGCCAGGTTCCATATCTATAGTGATCCCATGTACACCCTCATTTTCCTCCACCCCAAGTTCCTTGGTGAAGGAAAGTGGCAACTAAGCAGTAAAGAATCCTCCTGAAATGGATGAGACTTGGGAGAGGCAGGTTCAGTCCCTGGGTTGGGAAGATCCCCTGAAAGAGAAAATGGCAAGCCACTACAGTATTCTTGCCTGGAGAATCCCATGGATAGAGGAACCTGGCAGGATACAGTTCATAGAGTCACACATCACTGAGCAACTGAGCATGCATGCACGCAAAATTTCCTCCAGTGTCTGGCTGATCTATCTCCCATCTTCTTTTCTCCCATNTTGGAGAAATTGCCTGTAAAATTGTCTGGGCCCGTTTTTTTCTTTGTGGGAAGCTTTTAAACTCGACTGCAGGGTCCTTTCTGGTTACAGTAGCACTCGGTTGTTAATGTGTTCTTGAGTATGTTTTGATAAGTTACTGTTTTCTAGAAATTTGTTCATTTAGTCTAAGTCTTCAAGTTTATGGGCATAAAATGATTCATTGCATTTTCCTGTTAGTGTATCTACCGTTTTCTTTTTTGGTATCTTGCCCCTATAGACTGAATCATCTTTGGGCTAGAGATAATTTTTTCAGGAAACTTCTGATAACCCAATATGTGATTAGGTCAGGGCTGGTTTCTAGAAGGGCTTCCCTGGTAGCTCAGCTGATAAAGAATCTGCCTGTAACGTGGGAAACCTGGGCTCGGTCCCTGGTTTGGGAAGATCCCCCGGAGGAGGGCATGGCAACCCACTCCAGTATTCTTGTCTAGAGAATCCCCATGGACAGAGGAGCCGAGCAGGCTGCGGTCCACGGGGTCTCTACTACCTGCAACTCTATAGTTAGGGTCATCTGTTACCCACTCTTAAGAATTACACATCACCTTCCAATCATCAGTCATTCTTTGGCATACTTTGGGCCTTGGCCTACACTTTATCTGTGTCTATAGATTTCAAATGTCTTTAATAATTGGATCTTTTTGATGTCTTAACATTTGATTACGATCTCTGCAACCAATCTGGCTAGATTCTGTGTGCAGCTATCCAACTCAGAGGCTGCATTTAGACACAGCCTGTGAATCCAAAGCAACATGAGCAAAGTTCTAGTCACGCCATAGTTTGTGGCTGCCAAAACGTGGACACGGAAGCAGTTATTTTAAAACTTGATAAGCAACACAGCATTTTGGAGAATTGTGGAATAAAATGAATGCTTCTTGTTGCCCAGTTGGAAAAGCATGTGCATAATTACTTATATCCTGAACATTGAATGCCCTTTATCTGGTCATAGAATATATGTTTTGGGTAAGAATTCTCTTTAAGAGCATAATTTATTTTAGGTAAGATAATTTTTTCAAGTAAGATTTAGATTCTAGGGACTTTTCTCTGTTTAGTACTTTATTCTGGTGGGATTTAGTAATCTTTTGTTAAAAATGAGAATACATTCAATTTTTACATTTTAAATATAATTTTTATAAAAATGTAAACTATGGATCAATCATATATTTAGATTCCTAGGTTCCTTTATATAATATTCTTGTATTACATTTTTTTGGGGGTATAATTTATACACAAGTTAAATTGGGAAGTTGGAAAGTTCTTCAGTGTTCATGTAATGTTTAATTTAAATTATTTCCAACCACAGCCCAAGTCTCATGCTGCTATGGACAATCTGTGTTTCTTGGTATATGTTCCAACATTTTATTTAACAAAATAGAAATAGAAGAACAAATATAAAGGCACCAAATGTGAAGTATAGCTAGAAGGCTTTGACAGACATAACAGCAAAGCTACTTCATCTTCACAGCATTTGATTCAGGGACATTGTAACTCAAGAGATTTCATCTTTGAGCATTTAATTTTGTAATTTAAAGAACAACTCAATACAACAACAAAAAAGGAGAAATGTCCAGCTCAATCCTCACACAATAAATCCAAAACTATGAAGTGACATTTGCTCTAGCAAATTCAGTCTTGATTTGATTCTGATTATTTCAGAACCTCTTCTTGAGCCTCCAACCAACATGCCCATTTAGCCAGATTCAAGGATGTTAAGTCAGCTTGGAAAAATAATTTTTAATGATTAAAAATATATGCTACAGTGATAAAATATGATGCTGATACCTTGAGATTAGAGGATATACATTTATGAATGAAGTAAAATATGTAAAAAGCTAAAATTACCCTTTATCTAGTGATAAAATAGAGACATTAACTACTAGAAAAAAACTGTTGGATAATAAAAAAAATTGACCAAGGCAAATAGTCTATTTTATAGTCTTTTTGCATAGATTCCTTAGAAAACAGTAGCTGCTAATGGATTATTGGAAGGTGCGTCTCAGAGAAGCAAGAGTAAGGGGAAAATATTTGGGAGGCAGGGAAGGAGCAGTCCAATGTGACGCATCAACAAAGGGAATGGATTTTGGTCCTTAGTTCATGTGGAAGGATGCTGGAGAGGCTATGTGTAACACTGGATCTTGGGAGAGTCTACTGCAGAAGTGTGGGCATTTATCTGAGCTCTTACCCATTGCTTGTATTTTATTTATCTGAATCAAAGAAACTTACTTCTGGAGACTTCTGAACAGCCGTTGAAAAAGCTAGGTTTCTCTTTGTCCATTGTTGATGTCCCTGGAGGTTCCCTTTGCTTTTCCACCAAAGGAATGGCCTCTCTCTTTGCTAAGGTAGCTCCTAGGAGAAAGCAAGAAAAGCAGCAGAAGCTTTGGGGAGGTCACTGGAGGGAGAAGGCAGGATATGAATGGTGCTTCAGTTGGGTCTGTTACTAGGATATCTGCAAAAGGAGTGTGTGAGTGTGTGCATGTGTGTGTGTTTGTGCAAGTGACAGATTCACAGTTATACATGGGTATGATTTCCCAACAGGGATCTATTAACTAGGGCTATGAGTAAATGGAAGCGTGAAGGGTATGTTGTCGCTCTAAAAGAGCTTGTTACAGAGCCTAGAAGGGGAACTCAGATCGTACCAGAGTTGAGAAACCTTTAGGTGTTTGCATGGGAGCAAAGGAGATTTCAGTGCCAAAGTTCCTGAGTGGAACTGTTGGCATAAAACTAGAAGTGTACCCGAGAGACAGCTATACTGATAGGAGGTCTTGAGCACCCTCTTGAGACTTTTGACCTGTGGCAATGACTTGAGAAGATGTAGCCAAAAGAAAACTCAAATAGGTATTGGGGCAGCCACCACAGCCCTCCCCAGGGTCTTAGTGGACAGAAAGGTAGGACCATTTTCGACTTACACTATTTTACACTCATTTCTAATGATTGATTCCTTAAATTGGTATATATTCTTCATCTCCTCATCTGTAGACATTTAAGTCTTCTTAGAACCTTAAAGAAATGGAAGAGATTCTTAAGGCTCATCCACCAGCAAGAACAAAGTCTCCATCGGAACTAACACATGGAGGTGTCAGAGCATAGGGAAATTGGCAAGAGTTAATAATGAATGTAGTGTTGTTAAAAAGGCAGTCTACTGGTTGACCCAACTGAGAATTTTTGTTTTATCTTTCTGGTTTCTGTCATGTAGACATATTTGATACCAGGAATGATATTTGGAAACAATGTTGTAAGTGGAAGGATCCTTTATATTTAGGGCCCTACTCTTTTTAGAATGATTTTGGAAAATTTCTCAGATTTTTACATTTGGCTGTCTGCTTTCTACCTTAAGAGGATGTGACCAACCAGGTGGATGGTGAGACTAAGTTTAGTCATGGGAAAACAAGCCTTCTTGTATGCCATTTATGAATTCTCTCTTCAGATCTTTTTTATATTTTCAGCATGTTTTAGATATCTAAATGACCAACCATCATTGTCATCCAATATGCTTATTGATTATTCATCAATAATATTTTGAGATTCTATGTTATCTTACTGAATTATAGGTCTGCTTGTGGAAGCTAATTTAGAATATAGTTTTGTTCCTGTGCCCACTGGTAAATTTAATAGTCTATATTTAATGGAATCTATTAAATAATAAAGGGCTTCCTGGGTGGCTCAGTGGTAAAGAACCTAGCGGCTAATGTAGGAGAAATGGGTTCAATCCCTAGGTAGGAAGAAGGGTTCAGTCCCTGGAGAAGGAAATGGCAATCCAGTTCAATATTTTTGCCTGGAAAATTCCATGGACAGAGGAGCCTGGCAGGCTACAGTCTGTGGGGTCTTAAAGGAGTCTGAAATGACTTAGTGACTAAATAGCAACAATAATTAAATAATAAAACAAGTTTAAGTAAGACTTTTTTCAAGAGTCACATGTTAAAATGTTTTAGTGAAAATTTTTGGAGGGTACACTTATTTATCTTGTTGTAAAATATTTCTTTAAAGTCAAGAAAAAAGATAGTTGTGGATGAATGTGGATATATTTTCATCAATTGTCTCCATAATTGCAAAATGTAGTTTAAAAGTGCAAACTCCAGTAATGTGAGTGACCCACCAGGCTTTCAGAGGCAACATTTCAAGCATCCTAGGATTACCAAATCACAGACATCACCATTTTGAAATTCAAAGAGTGCTTTTGGGTTATGGTGGTAATTATTTGTGAAAATAATAGTATCCATGGAATGCAGAGTGAAACTGAGAAGTGTTTCCCTTCCCATTGCTCATTCAAACCTGAAAAGATATTCTCTGCCTTTTGGATGAAATATGGGGCAGGTCCCATTATTTTCCCAGTAACTCGCAGAAAATCAAAAGCCTTCTAGTCCCTTTAGTCATAAAACCAATTCTCTTTTCAAGTCTTATGTGATAGCAAAACTTTATACTTCCCATCAGATTAGATCTTCTGTCCTCCTCCAGCTAGGACTTGTTTAGGTTGGACATTTGCAGGGGCGGGCGGGTATGAAGAACACCCTGTGTCCTCATAGTTTATTTCTTCTCTCCTAACCTACCCCATTTAGCTGCCTCTGTTTCCTCCAGGGTTTTGAGGGGGGATGGGAGAGAGGGAATAGGCAGGGAATACCTTGGCCTGGTACTGGGGTCTCTGGACGTAGTGGTTGTTGGAGGCTGACTCTTGAAGGGGGCACTTTAAAGTGTCTCTTTGATAGTCATCCCTTTGGGCACACCTGAGTAAACTTTCTGTGACTTGGGCAATGAATCCATTTTCTAGCTGACTATTTTTAATTTTCACCTCAGCCTCAGGGCATGCAGTAGTCCATCACCTTCACCCCTGAGAGAGTCCTAACACCCTTTCATGAAGCCCTTTTGGACAAAATTTAAAATGGTTGCAGGCTGGCTGTCTCCTTCATGGCCAACATCTGGTTCGTGTAAAGCACATAGCCTTGCTCCTACTGCCTTGTTTGTTATCACAGTTTACTTCCAGTGAAGTTTTCTTTGTCAGCTGCCATTCGCCACTTTGGCCAATTTCTCCCTGGTAGACTTTCTTTCTGTGTGATTCAGTTAGCAGTTCACTGAGTCCCTAAGCTCTAGGGGGAGACAGGCCAGGCTCCTCCACCAGAAGGGAGAGGAAGCAGCCTCCTTCCTGGCCCACCCTAGCCCCCAGGCAGTGGGAGGAAAAAGGCCATTGAATTTCAACACCTTTCTCTAGAGATGTTTTCTTTAATGACCTTTTCAATCTCAAAATTTTTATACTCTCAGTGGGTGGGCTAAGGGTCATAAAAAATTGGTTTTAGCGACTTGTTTTTTTGCCAGTCAAAATGCATACTGTTTTACCCCCATAAGGAGTACAACACTTCAGCATGGAAACTCGGAGTATATGCCCTCTGTGTTCTCTGATTTATACCAGAGACTGGAAATGAAATGGTACACTTTTAACATTTTAGTATATAAAGTAGAACCAAGCTAAGAAATGCATAATTATTCATATTTTCTGCTCATTATGTGTAGCTTTAGTAAAAATTGTGTTCAGAAGTATTAAAATCCATCAACAGAACAAAAACGGAACAGAGTGACCTAACACTGTGTTTGTATGTCTTGCTGTATTAGCAATCAGGTTACGTGCTTAAAAATCATGTCTAATAATAAACAATGGCTAAATAAAAACTGTTTTAAAATTGGTTTCATTTATTCGTGTATCCTCAGACATTTATAGAGCTCTATTATGGAGCAGGCACAATGCTAGAGAGGAAGACAAATGTGAATATGAGGGTCCTTATCCTTGTGGAGTGGGGCTAGGCAGGGCTGCAAGGTGAGAGCAGAGGTGTCTGTGGGCATGGAGTTGGAGAAAGACCGTATAGCTGAATAGAAGAATCTGGCAAGCAGAAGACAGACTTGGCCTAGAGTCATAGAGCTGGACCAACTGAAAGATGATCTTTAAGAGGAAATGCTAAAAAGCAACCAAATAAAATGTTTCCTTGCCTTTCCTTAGAAATGACCTATATAGGTAGGACCCAAGTGGAAATCAGGTTGGAACTTGTGCATTTTCCTTGGAAATAGCACCTGGTAGATTCTCAGGCCACTGGCAGCATAAAAATGACTCCACATCACTTTTTCTTTGTAATTTTTAGAATGAGAAGACTCATTTGAATTCTAATTTGCAATTCTAAAACTTACCTCCCCTTCCTCCGGCTGCAAAATTGGGACCAGTTGTGGTTCATGAAAAGCCCATCTTCCTATAGGAATTGAGTACTTTAGATACACACGTTGGAATCAGTAACTTGTTACATGTCGACACTTGTATAGGAGAAGGTGTTTCTTGGTGTCCGTCTCTTCCCAGTTCTTAGAGGGAAATGGGGCTGCTACCTGGAGGTAGCAGAACAGCCAGGGCTGGCCGAGCCGAACGGGCCGTGTACATGGGGTACTTGTGTGCCACGGACTGTCCACACCAGCTGTTTATGTTCATTTGTCCCCTAGATCACTGAGAATTTTTGAAGTGGATGAGTTTTCTCCACAAATGAATACCTATAGGCTTTTCAAAAACTTTCAGAGGGCTCCTGGATCTCCTGAAGCCCACCCCTGAACCTCCTTTTGCATACTATAAAAATGAAACCCTAGGTTCTCATAAAAGAAGGCTTCTATAACTACATCCAAGATAAAAGGATGCTAGAATTGTAAGTGATAAAATTTTAAATACATATTCGTCTAAGACATACAGATAAAAGTATGGAAAAAGGAGTGGTTTCCAGAAAAAGAACTAGAGGGAAAAGTTAGATCCGTGCAGGTCAATGTATTCATTTAAAGGATACTGTAGAGAAAAATAACTTCACTTGTAAATGAAGCAGGAAAAGAATGAAATAACTCCTTCAAAATTTCTTTCTCTAACAAGAAAGGTAAACAAAAAGAAGTTAGTCAGCTAGGAAGTACTGGCGATATCACAAGAATAACCATTTCCCATGGGTGAGTAAGGAAATTCTTTTTAAAATATTTAAGAATTATAAATATGTCCGAATAATGAAATTGAGAGAACTGGCTATTATTCGTATAGAACCACTAATAATCGTTTTTGAAAGTGGACTTTAGAGGCTGGTGATTGAGATTCATATAAAATACCTGTATATTATGTTGATAATATACATATATACCATTTTATGTTCTCCAATAGCTTAATCTTTCATTTACCAGTGCTTCCTCCTAGAAAACCAATATTATTGTCATTGATAATGAAAATACTGACACCCTGACATGACGGTACTGTGCAAATTTTTCTTTGTTCTGTCTAGCCCTAATGAATATGGAAAGCATTAAGTAGCAGTGGAAACAAAGGGTTACTGCCCAGATGTGAGCTCGAATGAACATTAAAGAGTATGGATATATTCCAGAAGGAACTTCAAAATGTGACAACTTGGATGAGAAGCAAAACCAAGGGAACCTAGCATGTCTGACAGATAATTTCAGTAAACTGAAATACAAATATTTATTAAAACATAAATGTAACATTGAAATTTTAGAACCTGGAGGGGAAATTTGACTGGTGACTAGATTGTAAGAGATTCATCCTATTAGTGTGGGTGGTTTCAGAATCTGAACATTTTAGGGAGATGTCTCCACACTAAACGCTGTGGGCAGTAGGTGGTATCTAGGAGAGAATTGGTAGTAGTCTCTACAAATGAAGATACCCAGGTGTAGACAGGTGATGCAGTCCATGCGGAGGCCTGTTGCAAAGGAGACAATGATAGGGCCGATCTTAAGTGGGGATAAACTGATAGTGAGTCTGCTGTCTGTCAGTATTTTGCCTATAAAATGGACAGAATGAACAAGTGTGTCTCTTGTCTGATGTGAACCAAAAGATTAGTCATACTTCTGAAAATTCCTAAATACTAGAATTTGGTATTTAAAGCAACATATCTTGGTATGAGATAGATTGATGAGATAGATTATGAATGTTTATCTTGAACGCCAACTGTCCAAACTGAAACTAGAAACATCTGTCAAATGAGTTTCATTCTATTTTTTAAAGCTATTTTGTTCTTCTGCTTCAGTTTTTTCCAAACACCATGTGACAGAATGTCAATAAGAAAATTCTTGATATGACACCAGGAACACTGGACTTCTTGAAGTTGCTGTAGGGCTTGGAATCAACTAATTTGGGGTTCCAATATTGTGACTGGGGATTTCCAGATGATAATCTTTCTCTAAGCACTCTAAACTATCTGTATAATTTTTTAATGGCTACGATGAATGAATTTTATCAAAATGACCTTGAAATATATATTTACTAAGCAAATTACACCAGACGTACTTGATAAATGGAAGAATCTCTTCTATTTAATCTTAAACACAATCATCAAATGAGAAATTATGACCATCAATACCTTGCTAAAATGTGTTTGATAATCAATTTACCTTTAATATATCAATGAAATGTTTACTGAACATATAAAATTAAAAATAACAAAGTTGAACATATTGGTTTTTAAAGATCTTGACATGTTAAGTAGTCTTTTGTTGAGTTTAAAAACGTGCAATGATTTGATAGACTGTTTCAAGTTTTTCTTAAATAGAAGCATTGCCGAAGTTTCACCAAAATAACTCTGTAACATTAATCCATGCAATAGTGAAAGAACCTTTCACCTTAAATTGGAGATGTTGTTATTGTGGTTTAGTCACTAGGTCATGTCTGACTCTTTTGCAACTCTATAGACTATAGCCCTCCAGGCTCATTTGTCCATGGGATTTCCCAGGCAAGGATACTGGAGTGGGTTGCCTTTTCCTTCTCCAGGGGATCTTCCTGACCCAAAGATTGAATCCCCGTCTCCTGCATTGGCAGGCTGGATTTTACCACTGAGCCACCAGGGAAGCCCGGTGTAAATTAAAATGCTACTTGTCAAATATAAACAATGAATAAAGCCCAATACATATTAACTGGCAAATGCTTTTCTTTTGCTCCTCTGTTATTGAAATACAGAATTGCAACCAACCTGTACAAAACTCCAGAAAAAGCACAAAGCAGCATGTGGTTCTTCAAAGGGAACATGGGACCCAGATTGCCCACAGCATGGTGGTAATCTGACCTCTCTTTTCCCTGGTGTTTCCAGCTAGTGACTGTCCTAATAGAGTTTTAAAAATACGGTATCTGTGGAGATGTAGAGTTGTAGAAACAGTCAAATATTAATAGAAGATTTTGCAAGTCAGTCTTGTACTTCCTGATGTGAAGTGGTGACTTTTGAGCTCCAGGCTGACTTGTTGCTGATTCCAATTCTTCAATAATTAAAATGGGAACTTTTAAACCTTCTTGCAGTTAAGCCTCTCTGTACTTCCCTGCATGTATTAATCAACTGTTATGAGTGCCCCTCAAAGCAAATGTTCTTCCTCTTTTGAGTGTTTTTTCTTCTTTAAGGAGAGAAAGATCACTGAGCAAGATTATAAAAAAATTAAATTCTTTTCATGGAATTATTTTTGTTCCTTCGGAGTAACAGGAGGTGGTTAATTCTGAACATTTATCTGAAACTTTACACCAGCTTTGCCCAGGGCAAATTTGCAAATCTTCTTTCCTGCCATTGGGTCTGACTGAGGAGCTTCCATTTGCAGAACCATATGTGCAGCAACCCGTCCTTGGGGTCACCCTGGCAACCACACAGCCTCCTCATTCCAAGCCACACTGGTGCTTTGCCAGTGAGAGGGACAAAGTGGAGAAGCCTGAAATGATTCTGAGAAGAGGAAAGAAGATGAGAGAGAATTTTGAAATCGAGTGAGCCGATTTCATACCCCTCTAGGAGTTTTGGTCAAAAGAGAAGTGATCTAATCAGAAGTGGAACAGTCATTCACTCTTCCAGGGATAGACTAATAGAATGTATTTCTGTGGTGGTTTGTAATTAGAGGTAAAATTTGGGTAAACCAATATAAAAAGTTCAGAGTAAACAGTATATCCAGCGTAGAAATTCAAACTCTACTCGATGTAAAGGATTTGTTGTCCAGGAGTAGGAAGAGTGATTTATCTCTCGGGAGCATTGTGTGAAACACCTTAAGACAGAGCCCTCAGTTTGGCAAGGCCCTCCTCATACCATTTGCCTTCTGTCTTGATATGTGTTTCTGTTCCCTTTCTTTTTCTTCTGCGAAATGCGAAACAAAAATATACCTGAAGGACAGCACTTGGAAGTCAAAGAGAAAAATCTTAAAACATACACAAACATAAAAATAGGTTTCTTTCCCTTGATTGTGATAGGGACAAATGGTAAACATATTTTGGTGCTGAGAAAATACAGCTTCACCTCTCACTTTGGCATTTTGCTTGTTAACGCAAAATAGCACCCATAAGAGAACCTAATTACTAATGCTGAGTTCCATTAGCTGCTGAGCAGGAGCCATTCTTTGGGTCTAAGGATGAGATTGTTGATATTTCTGATTTTTCACAGAGAAGGACATCTTCTGTAGACTCTAAAAGATCCCTTAGATCAAAAGGAAAAGCACAAGAAACTATGAGAGAGTATGAGTCTAGTCAAATAGCAGTCTAAAAATTTCTGTCGGCATTCGGGTTTAAGGCATATATGCAGTCAGAATTAGAGCTGTCTGTCGCATGACAGAGAATAACCTAGAATATTTGTGCCTACCCAGATGTAAGCTCTGCTCTTTGCATTACCAAAAAGCCCAGCAGTATCCTGTCAATGGAATAGCTGAAAACACATAAGACTGTGTGCAGCGTTTATTTGTGTTGAAAGCTGAACTGATATTGCTGGTAATGTTAATGATAACAAATTGGGTTTGAAAAAGGTTGTCTTCCCGTGACTTTTGTCCTGGTTGAAATGCCAGGAAAAGGTAAAAAAATTTTTTTTCAGCATGAAATTATGATGTACCCTTTACAAATGAAGGTTTGTGTGTTTATGTGTTAGGACTGGAGTAATGTCCCCACCAACTTTAATAGCATCTTCTGGCTCTGACCTTGTCCCCTGACTTTCAGTATTTGGGCAGGACAAAAGAAGGATTTGGAAAAAATGGAAAGAAAAAGGACAGGAGGGGAAACAGTAAGTTTGGGCTGAGGGTAGAAGTAAGGGAGTGCGGTTAATACCTCCACAACCTCCCGCTCACTACCCACCACATTAAACGATCATGGTCTGAAGAGAAGAGGCTGGGAAAATAAATAAAAAACCCAGACCCAGAAAGGTCACACAGAATGCTGAGTGGCTTATCTGTATGAGGAATAACCTGAATTTTGGTTTCTATGCAAGTCAGAAAAGCACCTATAACCCACAATTCTTTACAGAAAATTCCTTGGCAGTTGCCACTGCAAATCTCCTGGTGTTTTCCTGTCTCTAAGAAACAATACGATAAATGCAACTGCTGTCAATCATGGAAGGCTGCCTCAAGGTTATTCCAGGTCAGATCTGGAAACCCAAGGATCAGTGAGTGAGGTGTTGATGGCAGGGTGGGTGGCAAAGATGAACGAACGGAGGGAGCCTGAAATTTACAAACTGCTGTCACAGGAAGATTAGGGCTAAAAGAAGGCATAAATTTGGAAGTCAGAGTGAAGGAAGATCAGGAAGTGGAAGACTAAAGGAAAAATGTGTTGTAGTTTTATTAGAGAAAGGTTCATTAATTTCAACACTCGGATAAAAGAGGTGGTGGACAGGGAGGCCTGGCGTGCTGCGATTCATGGGGTCGCAAAGAGTCAGACACGACTGAGCGACTGGACTGAGCTAAACTGAAAAGAGGTTTAACTGTACAGTAAGCACAATTGTTCCATATAACAGACCAAATTAATATTCTACCTTCCTATAGCACTTCTCCTTTATTTATGCAACTTGGCTGTTTCATGACATCCTGGTAGTTTCTCTGAGTTACGTTTTCTAGTCTATCTCAATTGTTTCATACTTTGCTGTTTGGAATTAAATTCCCTGTTCATCACAACAGATTGGATGTTATTTAAAAGGATGGCAGTTCAGCCAGGTAAATAGGTACTTTTAACAGAGAGAGGTGAATTAAGTAGAAGCAAGAGAGGTCAGCCATGTTTTTTAGCTTTCTGTTTCCCCACATCCCTTCCTGCTCAGAATATTCCAGCATATCATCAAGTATTGAAATGCTTGTCTCATACCCATCTTAAAGTTTTTCAACATATTTTGACAGATTAGTAAGTTTATACTGAACTGTCTCGATTTACTCTTATCTTAATATGAGGATGATTCTTTTTTTTTTTTTGGCCCATAACTTAAAAAATACACTACCTGTTGTTTCAAATAGTGAATTATATTTGCAGTGATTAAAAGAAGAGGTATTTATCATCTCTCTTCCTCCTCCATGAAACAGTCATCAGGGTTATTCAATGACAGTTATGAATAGGGGTGTATAATTGATGCAGTTTGATATTTCTATTTTTAGTGTAAAATACACCTCAACAGAATGTCTTAATGTTCAGTAACTTAATGGCAGAATTATCAACCAGATGTGTCCCCATCCAGCTACTACAGCACCTCCATTGTTTTAGAAGGTTTGAAAGCATCAAAGATACAATTTATGCAGCTAAACCTAACCAGTTATCCTTTGGGACCGAAACAAGTAAAATAACATTGACAATAGAATGAAAAAATCTAAAATATATGTAAGACATCATTAGTATTTTTCTTTAGTTTCATATGGATAGCATTATAATCAATCTATTTGAAATATGCAGCAGATCATTTCTCTCAAGTTATTGCAATTAAATGGGACCGTGAAAATAGAAAGTCTAGAACTAACTGACTTAGAACTTTTTTCAGTTTACTGAATGAGCGTCAGGAACAATGTAAGAGTTAAAATTCTTATTAACCAAGACTGAAGTATCACGCATTAAGCAAACAGAAGCATCTTCGTAGAACCAAATATTCTCTTGAGTTGTCCTACAAATGTAACTCATAAGATAGCTTAATAAAATATCTTATTATGGGCTCTTGTGAATTATGAGCATGAGAAAGTTTCTTTACTGGGATGGAAGAAAATTATAGCCTGTTTTGATGGTTCCCACAAAAAAGTCTCACAGATCTTTCCCCTGTACTCGCCTCCCTGGGGTTCTGTGACAACACGTGCTGTGACTTCCAGCTGCCCTTCTGCTGGTGACCGCTCAGCTTTGTGAAATTCCCTGTGTCACCGTGGCCCTTAATTGCTGATGCTACCTGGCTTCTCTGTTAGGCCCTCTTCTCCCACCACACTCACTCCCTTCCCTTCACTCACAGCATAGGTTACCATCTACAGACCAATAATTCCCAAATCGCTATCTCTAATCCACCTCTCACCCCCAACATTCCAATCAGAAGATCTACTGGACCTGCTGCTTGGTGCTCCTAGGCCCACTCAGAATCCGCGAACTCATGAGCTTCAGTCCCTCCTCTCTGCCCAGTCTGTGTTCTCTCTTCTCAAGGGCACCATCATGACCCTGTGGCCAAGTGACAGGGCAGACTCATCCCGATCTGGCCTCCTCTCTCAGTGCCTGCAGCCAGCTGGCCACCAGTTTTTATCAGCTTTTCCCCTTCCACATCTCTTCGCTCTGTCTGCCCAGCATCATCACTCCTTGCTTAGGTGTCACCTTTCTTTTGGATTAGTGCAAAAATGTCCTAATGGATCTCCTTACCTCGGGTCTTGCTTCCCTTCAATCCATTTTTCAAATCACTCTTACAGTGATTTTCTCAAGTGTAAATCTGGCCTTATCAATTCCCCGTTGAAACTCTTTAATGCCTCCCTGACCGATATCTATTTGAGATACACAACAGATTACTTCTCTCATGTTACTGAAACTGAACGGGACCATGGAAATACAAAGTCTGCAACAGGTTAAATCTGGTCTCCTTAATGAGGTTTACATGATTTCATGATTTGACCTGACTGCTTCTCCAATCTCCTCTCCCTTCCTCTCTAATTCATGCGTGCTCTTTACTGAGTTTTATGGAACTTCTGATTTCAAATTCTCAAATGGAATATGCTTCTCTCTGCTCTCTGGATATCTGCTCGTGTGATTCCCTTTTCTCCACTTCAGGAAGGGTATGCATGTGTGTTATAGTAAAGAGCAGAGGCTCTGAAGTGAGGCTGCCTTGGTTGGAATCCTGGCTCCCCATTTCCTAGTCTTTAACTCTCCTGTGATATTAGTAACAGTTTCTACATTTCAGGGTTATTACAAAGAATAAATGAGTGAGACTTAGAATGATGCCTGAGCTCTAGTTAACACTCAATAAACATTAGTGGCCATGATTATTATTTCTCATCTGATACCATTAAAAAAAAAGAATTGCTGTGTCTGAACCTCTGTGTCTGATCATGTCCCTTTTATGCTTTTCTGTAGCATCCTGCATATACCCTTGTGGTGGCAGGGGTCACACTATATGGTAACTGCTTCTCAATTGTCTCTCTTCCTTGATTATTTATACATTTCTTAAGGTTAGAGTTTTACTTCGTTCAGTACTGCTACTCTGGAATTAAAAAAAAAAGTATCTAGCTCATAACAAATGCTCAATAAGTTATTTCCCTAATGAAAATTCTTCAATGATTTAGTCGCTCAAGGCCTGAAGTAGGAATACCTGAATTGAGAATACCAATCAACATTCTAACACTTGTAAACAATAGCTTGTCCAGCTCCCTACAGAGACATAAAGGGCTTTATTTGCTTCTCACATGGAACTAAGAGTAGATAACTTTGAAAGCAGAAGGCAAACCGTGATATTTCTTTGCCATCCAGGCTTCTGATGAAGTGAATAAAAGAAGAACCCCTTGTCCATTTGAGAGCTAAGCTTGAACTGAACATTTCTTTACCTTCTGAAATGTTCAGTTTAAGTGCTTTTACACTTCAATTTTCCAGCCTGGACCAAGACCAGAAATGCCAAAATGATATGAGAAAGGCTGTTCTTACTGTTTTTCTGGCTGGGATTGGAAGAGAGGGTGCCAGCAATCTTGTAAGAAGACTGTTCTCGAAAGATCTGCAACCCAGTTTGCAGAATCAAGGGGTGTGGATAGTTCAGATGAGTTTGGCTGGGTGTCCTGGTGTGCTCATCTGAATCACACCCTGCAGAAAGCATTTTGTCTTATCAAAATCAACCACAAAATACTTTGTGTACTTCTTCAGACATCTTAACCATCAAGTGTGCCTGTCCAGAGAAACTGCTGAAGGCTAACGGTACTCTGCCAAATTGAAGGGCTTGAGTGTGATCCCTACAACTAGGATTCAGATTTCAACCTGAAATAATACAAATGGTAATTGCAGTGATAATTTTATAGGATGTTTATAGAATTGGCTCCAAAGGGCATCAGATTCTGTAAACTACAGAAGACGTTAGAGATAGTTTAGTCTAACCCCTCGTTTTATGGAGTGGATTGCCATTTCCTTCTCCAGGGGATCTTCCTGACCCAGGGATCGAACCCTGGTTTCCCACATTGTAAACAGACACTTAACCATCTGAGCCACCAGGGAAGTCCCTGGCTCATACTTCAGTAATTTAAGGTTCAGAGAGGTGAGGTTATTTGCTCAATTTCATACAGCAAGACAGAAGCAGAATCCAGCCTGGAAAACAGGATCTCCTCTTCCCTACAACACATCATGATGCAGGCTGAGTGATTTGCTCTGCAACATGCATGAGTCCTCAGAGAAGAAATGCAGCTTTACCGTTACTATGTGGTTATAGGATGGCAAGTAAAAGGAAATTCCTGTACGGACTGAAATGGAAGGCCACCACTTCAGTATCAGGGCTGGAGGGCCAAACAGGAGATTCAGATCTATTAAAACCCCTCATTGAGAAGTGGTTTCAGTATACAGTCCTTGTTTTGGTAACATTACATGCTAGAAATTTTTCTTGCTAAAAAACCTTATATTGTTAGAAAAATTTTATCAAGGAAGGAAATCATTGCTTGGAGGACCTTTGGGAATTCTCAAACATATCAGTTCAAGAATCAGCGGTAGAAACAACTGTTGCTCACAATCATCCCTTCAGGACTTTGGAAGGGACAGGGCAGCCTGGCTGAAGACAAGAGTGTGGAAGTAAACGATGTGGATGGGCTGCAGAGAGGATCAGTGTCAGTATTCTCCAGGGGCAGCTCTGGCCTCAGTGGGACCAAGTGAACTCAGTGGCCGGCATTTTGGCCTGTTAATTGCCTCCCTCCACCAAATAGTGCAATGTTGTTCCGTCGTGGTCTCTGTTCCCGAAAACAGTAGAAGTCTGCAAGCTTCCAGACCTACAAACTGGTCTGGTCCCTATTTCAAAACCCTTCATTCTTTACTTGTGAAACACCCATTTCTTGCTTTGTTTTCTTTCCCCCACCCCTACAGCTGCAGTTTTACTATTATAATTTTTTACCTGGCTCTGCTTAGCTGAGATTTAATTCAAGATAGTTTTTGTTTGTTTGTTTGTTTAATATAAATGGCATTTGTAATGGTAACTATTGACTTAGTTTCCTCCTCGGCTAATTGAGTTTGTTCTCTCTAATCTCTAGGTCCTTTCTGTCTCTACATACTAGAATTTTGTGAGTCAGGGCCTTCTGATACACACCTCCTGTTTTTCAGTCAGGTAGCCAACCAGCCACCCTGTATTCCATACCATGTGTATTTGTGTAATAACAATGTTATGGGAACCTGCATGAATGAACGTAAATACATCTCCAGTGTGACTGCGTCATATCATCTTAATAAGCTGGAAAAAGTATTTCTATCTGCATAGCACATGCTCTACAGAATCTCCATGCTATGCAACACTTTCAAGTTATGATGAAATCTGTATTGACACAGACATGAAGAACTTTGGTGACCACTGTAAGTGGAGTCTCAGCCCTGCCAGCGTCATCCATTCTCTGCCACCAGGCTAAATACCCACCTGCTGGTGTAATATCAAGGACTTTGTGCTATGCACCACAGCTGACAATTTATTCTTAAAGCATTTAAATAAAAGTTCAGTCCCCTACAACTGTTGGTATGGTTAATAGAGGCACAGTGACTGTTTTAGAATACAGTAAAAATACATGATATTACTAAGATGATA
Source organism: Neotragus pygmaeus (assembly GCA_006410875.1). NCBI lineage: Eukaryota > Metazoa > Chordata > Mammalia > Artiodactyla > Bovidae > Neotragus > Neotragus pygmaeus. The sequence goes on from SJYV01009928.1 coordinate 656,862, forward strand.
ATAGTACAGCTGATTTTACTCATTTTATTTACTATCATTGGTTTTCTTTAGCAGATGTCACAATATACGCAGTTTCTACTAATGGGAGCACTGAACAGTTTGAAATTGGGCTTTGAAGTGAACCAGCTGGTTCAGAAATCATGTTTATATACATGTACATTCTATGAGACACCAAATCAAGGCCAAAATACACATTTTAACAGGATATAAAACCTTACCTCATTCTCTACTCTTTAAATAGCTATCCATTTTACTGTAGAATTTAAGAGAAAACAAATGTTAAGTATTAGGTCTTATTATGAAATCGAGTCCTAGAGAAGGAAATGGCCACTCACTCTGGTATTCTTGCCTGGAGAGTCTCTTGGACAGAGGAGCCTGGTGGGCTATGGTCCGTGGGGTTGCAAAGAGTTGGACACGACTGAGCGACTAAACACAAACACACATGAAATCAGGTATATATTAGAATCCTATTAGCCCATTTATATGAGGAATCCAAAACTGTCAAACTCATGAAGCGGAAAGTAGAATGGTGGTTACCAATTGCTTCAGGAAGGGGGAAATGGAGAGGTAGTGGCCAAAGGGTATAAAGTTTCAGTTATGAAAGATGAATGAATCCTAGAGATCTACTGTACTGTAGTGTGCACGTAGCTAACAATGCTGTTCTATATATTTCAAAATTTGCTAGTATAGTTCAGTCGCTAATTCATGCCTGACTCTTTGTGACCCCATGGACTGCAGCACACCTATCCATCACCAACCCCCAGAGCTTACTCAAACTCACGTCCATTGAGTCAGGAATGCCATCCAACCATTTCATCCTCTGTCAGCCCCTTCTCCTCCCACCTTCAATCTTTCCCAGCATCAGGGTCTTTTCTAATGGGTCAGTTCTTTGCATCAAGTGGCTAAGATATTGGAGTTTCAGCTTCAGCATCAGTCCTAATGAATATCCAGGACTGATTTCCCTTAGGATTGACTGGTTGGATCTCCTTGCAGTCCAAGGGACTCTCAAGAGTCTTCTCCAACACCACAGTTCAAAAGCATCAATTCTTTGGCAACTTTCACATCCATACAGGGCTATTAGAAAAATCATAGCTTTGACAAGATGGACTTTTGCTGGCAAAGTAATGTCTCTGCTTTTCAATATGCTGTCTAGGTTGGTCATAGCTTTTCTTTCAAGAAGCAAGTGCCTTTTAATTTCATGGCTGCAGTCACGATCTACAGTGATTTTGGAGCCTCCCCCCCCACCAAAAAAAATAAAGTCTCTCACTGTTTCCATTATTTCCCCATTTATTTGCCATGAAGTGATGGGACCAGATGCCATGATCTTCATTTTCTGAATGTTGAGCTTTAAGCCAACTTTTTCACACTCCTCTTTCACTTTCATAAAGAGGCTCTTTAGTTCTTTGCTTTCTGCCATAAGGGTGATATCACCTGCATATCTGAGGTTATTGATATTTCTCTGGCAATCTTGATTCCAGCTTGTGCTTCTTCCAGCTCAGCGTTTCTCATGATGTACTCTGCATAGAAGTTAAATAAGCAGGGTGACAATATACAGCCTTGACATACTCCTTTTCCTATTTGGAACCAGTCTGTTGTTCCATGTCCAGTTCTAACTGTTGCTTCCTGACTTGCATATAGGTTTCTCAAGAGGTAGGTCAGGTGGTCTGGTATTCCCACCTCTTTCAGAATTTTCCACAGTTTATTGTGATCCACAGAGTCAAAGGCTTTGGCATAGTCAATAAAGCAGAAATAGATGTTTTTCTGGAACTCTCTTGCTTTTTCGATGATCCAGCAGATGTTGGCAATTTGACCTCTGGTTCTTCTGCTTTTTCTAAAACCATCTTGGACATCTGGAAGTTCACAGTTCACATACTGCTGAAGCCTGGCTTGGTGAATTTTGAACATTTCTTTACCGCATCAATTGTGCAGTACTTTGAGCATTATTTGGCATTTCCTTTCTTTAGGATTGGAATGAAAACTAACCTTTTCCAGTCCTGTGGCCACTGCTGAGCTTTCCAAATTTGCTAGCATATTGAGTGCAGCATTTTCACAGCATCATCTTTCAGGATTGAAATAGCTCAACTGGAATGCCATCACGTCCACTAGCTTTGTTCGTAGTGATGCTTTCTAAGGCCCACTTGACTTCACATTCCAGGATGTCTGGCTCTAGGTGAGTGATCACACCTTCGTAATTATCTTGGTCATGAAGATCTTTTTTGTACAGTTCTTCTGTGTATTCTTGCCACCTCTTTTTAATATCTTCTGCTTCTGTTAGGTCCCTACCATTTCTGTCCTTTATCAAGTCCATCTTTGCATGAAATGTTCCCTTGGTATCTCTAATTTCTTGAAGAGATCTCTAGTCTTTCCCATTCTATTGTTTTCCTCTATTTCCTTGCATTAATTGCTGAGGAAGACTTTCTTATCTCTCCTTGCTATTCTTTGGAACTCTGCATTCACATGCTTATATCTTTCCTTTCCTTGTTTGCTTTTCGCTTCTCTTCTTTTCACAGCTATTTGTAAGGCCTCCCCAGACAGCCATTTTTCTTTGTTGCATTTCTTCTAGTTGATTCAAATCCTTGCCCAAATGTGATATTGTCATACTTCACTGGCAAGAGTATATAAATCGCCTTCAAATACATTGGCAAAGTGTTTGGTAGTATTCCATTTGTCTATTGCTGGTAACAAACCACCATGGATTGTAGTGACTTAAAAGCAAAAGTCTGTTCTTTCCTAGGTCTATTGGTTGGCCATGTTCAGCTGGGTGGTTCTGGCTTCAGATCTTTGGTGTAGTCACTCTTAGATGGTAGTTAAGAACTGGATTTTTCTGAAGATCTGACTGAGCTTGACATAGAAAATAGTTTGTTCACATGGCTGGCAGATGATTCTGGCTATCAGCTGGGAGTTTAGCAGGTGCTTTCTATCAGAGTTCTTGTATGTGGCTTTTTCATGTGTTTTGGGCTTTTTACAGCATGGCAGCTGGATTTGAAGACAGAGCATTCCAAGAGTGATCCTTCCAAGAGATCAAAGCAGTAACTACAAGGCTTCTTATGATGGACTCTCAGGAGTCATGTGGCAGCATTTCATAAGCTATAACCTTATAAGCTTTCATAAGCTATAAACATTCTATAAGCTACACAGGGTCAGCCCAGACTCAGTGAGAAGAGGACCACTGGGCACTTGAATACTGGAAGAGGAGCTCTTACCATCCTCTTCTGACCTCCGTGTCCATTTGAAAGCAGCAAAATGCTCTCAAAACCTTCTCAATATCTCCAAATCCTCCTTGTATTAAGTCATCAGGGTCAAGCTTTAGGTCTGTGATCTCATTAACTAAATCAGGTATAGACATGACTGGAGCTTCTTGGAGCCAGTCCCTCTCCTGAAGGTTCTTGAGTATAGCACCTAGAACACAATTCTCTCAATTCTAAAGACGTGTGAATTAAAGAGACAGGTTATCTCCTCATACACACCCAACATACAATGGAAAGACAGGCAGAAGGTACCTGTAGAAGACATTTCTACTTTAAAAGCACGTAACTGTCAGTGAGTTAGAGAAATTCTGTTGGGTTTGGTACTCCTCTCTACAATTCTCTGAGGCTCTAGGCTCTGCCTTCATCAGTTCAGTTTAGTCATGTCTGACTCTTTGCGACCTCACGAACCACAGCATGCCATGCCTCCCTGTCCATCACAAACTCCCAGAGTCCACCCAAACCCATGTCCATTGAGTCAGTGATGCCATCCANTAAATCATGTTGTATCAATTAGTAGAATACTATTGAGCAGTAAAAAGGAATGAACTGATGATATACTCATTGACATGAATGAATCTCAAAATCATTATCCTAAGTTGGTGAAGCCAGACACAAATAAACATGTACAATATGATTTTATTTGCATGAAATTTTATAATGGAAAATCTAACCTATAGTGACAGAAAACAGATTAGGGGTTGCCTGAGTTCAGGAGTGGAAGAGGATTGACTGTAAAAATGCACAAGCAAATTCACTGGAGTGATGGGAATATTCTATGTCCTGATTGGCAAAATGGTTACAAGGATGTATGTCTTTTCAAAACTCAGAGCATACACTTAAAATATGACTGCCAGATTGCCAGGGTCTTTTGAGGAAATAAACAACTCTTGGGGTAAAGTTACAGGTCAATAGAGAGACCACCAGTAATATAAGAGAAATTTTCAGAACCCATGAAATCAACCTACAAGGGAAAGAGAAAACTTTTATCATTTAAGTCTGAAGAGCAGAAGCCTGTTTAAAGGACATCAGTCATGAACTTGAAAGAGAAACATTTTTTAGACTCTCAAATGCCAGAGATACCAAAATCTGTCTGGCAAAATGAAGAGAATAAAGGGGTCAAAGAAGAGAGAAGAAGCCAAGTCTTCCCTCTGCCTCCTAGACCTCCAGTGTCCACTGATTTTCCTGGAAAACTTCAACTACTGAATCAAGACATTAAGAGTCTATCACCTATAGTCATCATGGGAGCCCTTGCAAATACCATTTGGTAATGAGGGAACATTTTCCTACCAAAGAAATTTTAAGGGAAAAAACAAGAAATAAAAATAAAGCTGTATTTTAATTAGTGTTTGTTATGCCAAGGTGATTTCAAAACAAACAAGGTAACCACCAACCATCCCCTGCCCCCAAACTCCTCTTCTCTGGCTCCAATCAGATTGCCTAGAAAATCTTGAAGCTTCCATCAGTTATAACAGAGAACAGAGTCATTTTGCTAAAATGCAGATGCTGTTGTTCTTTTTTCTGAAATGTGTGTAACTATTAAAAATTAAAATGGTAAAGAGAAAAACTTAATGAGAGCATATGGAAATGGCGCACATGATTTAGGCTGCAAGTAACAGTTGACAGTGTTAACAGAGTTAGCCTTTTTTTGTTCCACTGTGTAAAAAAAAAAAATGTAAAGAAGGATCAAAATTTCTGCCTAGAGACAGGCAAGACTTGACATTACTACATCCAGACTGGAGTCTATCCTCTGAGAAGAGAGAGGAAGGAAGAATGGATTGAGAGAATTGGTAGAGAGAAGAAATTGAAAACAAAACAAGAGGGGGAAAAAGGGTGGGTGGAATTCCCAGATTCCTGAGAGAGACTCTATTTGGGCTGGCTGGTAACATGAGAAAAGTTTAAAAATATTTGTACCATCCTCTAGACCCCAGATATAACTCGTTAGAGATGCTGTGTAGCCAAATTGACTAATAGAAGTCTAGATGTTCTGAAGTCCCTGTAATATTGATCCCAGGTCCTATGCTTCCTACCTTGAGGACTAGATCATTGGATCTCGAAAAATGAATTATGAATAATTTAGCCACCAAACACCATGTTTGACTGTGAATATTTTTATTATAACTGGAATCAGTGAAGAGGTTGGCTCTCTCAAATCTTATCAGCAGACACAAAAAGATGTCAGTTGGTGGCTTACCAGAAAAGTAACTAGAGATCATATGAACCAACACAGAAACCTATCACAAACGGAATATGGCATGACAATAATTTCAGAGTTAGTTGTGTTTTACATTTCATTTTTTAACATTATTTTTAATCTTATCCTTACCCATAAATATGTGGGAAGTATATAAATGAGACATAATAAAACAAGTATGCAAAGTCACATTATACTTAAAACAGAAAATTCTTTCAAAAGAGGTTTCTAAAAGGGAAATAGATCTTCTAACTAGGGTATGGAAAAATGAACAAACAAACAAATATAGTTTTCCCTCTAGCTGAATCAGGGAAGAGTTATGGTGTCTGATAACCACTGGGTTAGGTTCCAATCCTTCAACCAGTCCCTGACCAGCTACTTTGGCTCCCCTGCCAAGAACTGAGGAAAACAGTTTAGCTAAAGGTGAGCCTGAGCTATGGCCTGAACCATGATCAGCATAAATGGAAACACCACATAGTTCTCAGTTTCCTCTGGAACTTGTAATTCCCCGATTACACAGGGCAAAGTAGGGTTGGAGCTAGACCTTGATCATTAAAAGTAAGATAAAGATGCAGTTATGGCAATTCCCCCAAAGGGAAATAAGAGCAAAAGTATACACGATTTATTTTCAGTTTCTCCATTTCATTTGTGAGGGGGAGCGGGGAAGGGGTACATTAAACTCATCAGATTGCTCTTATTTTTCCCTAGAACTGATTAATGGAGAAAATTTAGGGGTTTTCTAGTAGGACACACCCCATACCAAAAAACGTTCTCTGATTTTTACATTAAATTTCAAAACATACACATAGCTTTTTTATGGTCTTCTTACTTTGATTGATGCTACTATTTCACATGTTCAATCATCAAGTCCATGGGTTCTTCCTTTTAGATAATTCACATTTTGGTTGCAGCATGTTTCACATTATTCAATTACCATTTTTTTTCTACCTTTGTAGTGAGGACACTCAAGCCCAGGGCAGCATCACACATACAAAAATTCACTAAGGACTCAGTTGTCCTGTGTTTCTCACAACATCTGGGTCAGGTCTCAGCAAAGCAAGGTCGTGAGAATGTGACTGCCTTCTGTGTTGCTCTTTTTCTGGCCCTTAAGGAAATGTAGGTCCTTTTGGAAAGTGGAGAGTGAAAAAGTTGGCTTAAAGCTCAACATTCAGAAAACGAAGATCATGGCATCTGGTCCCATCACTTTATGGCAAATAGATGGGGAAACAGTGGAAACAGTGTCAGACTTTTTTGGGGGGGGGCTCCAAAATCACTGCAGATGGTGACTGCAGCCATGAAATTAAAAGACACTTACTCCTTGGAAGAAAAGTTATGACCAACCTAGACAGCATATTCAAAAGCAGAGACATTACTTTGCCAACAAAGGTCTGTTTAACTAAGGCTATGGTTTTTCCAGTGGTCATGTACGGATGTGAGAGTTGGACTGTGAAGAATGCTGAGCACTGAAGAAGTGATGCTTTTGAACTGTGGTGTTGGAGAAGATTCTTGAGAGTCCCTTGGATGGCAAGGAGATCCAACCAATCCATTCTGAAGGAGATCAACCCTGGGGTTTCTTTGGAGGGAATGATGCTGAAGCTGAAAGTCCAGTACTTTNGGCTATGGTGTTTCCTGTGGTCAGGTATGGATGTGAGAGTTGGCCTGTGAAGAAAGCTGAGCACCGAAGAATTGATGCTTTTGAACTGTGGTGTTGGAGAAGACTCTTGAGAGTCCCTTGGACTGCAAGGAGATTCAACCAGTCCATTCTGAAGGAGATCAGCCCTGGGATTTCTTTGGAAGGAATGATGCTAAAGCTGAAACTCCAATCCTTTGGCCACCTCATGTGAAGAGTTGACTCATTGGAAAAGACTCTGATGCTGGGAGGGATTGGGGGCAGGAGGAGAAGGGGACGACCGAGGATGAGATGGCTGGATGGCATCACGGACTCGATGGATGTGAGTTTGAGTGAACTCCAGGAGTTGGTGATGGACAGGGAGGCCTGGTGTGCTGTGATTCATGGGACTGCAAAGAGTCCGAGATGACTGAGCAAGTGAACTGAACTGAACTGAACTGAGGTTAACTAGAAGCTAACTCCCTGTTACATCAACAAAGCACAGACTTAATCATCTCAAGCATTTGCAGAGCAGGATCTGTGTATCAGAGACCGCAGGAGCAGTGAGTGTCTTGGAATCCAGGTGGCTGCCACCGGCAGGTTTGCGGGCAAAAGACAAACAGGCTGTTGATGCGCCATCCTCTCACCTCCCTGTCCTTGCCCCCTTCTCTCTCCAGGTCCCACCGGGTCCCCTCCCTTCTCTGACTCCTAAGCGATCTTCTTGTCCCATGTTACTGTCACACAACCTTCCCTTTCTACATGTTTAGATATCTGTTCCCCATCACATTCTTCTCTTTCTTTCAATTGAAAATACCCATCTCTCAGAAAATACAGATTATTCTTTAAGAGATTATTATTTTAAATAATGCGTACTGAGTCAGCCACTGGACCACCAGGGAAGTCCCTAAGTCATGCATACTGAGTTTCAAGGTACTTGTAGTGAAATATACTCTGAATTTGCACAAAAAAAAACCCACACCAGATTATTAAACCAAACAAATGGAAAATTAACATGGGCATGTTCCTAAATAGGAAAAGACTTCCTGGTATTTCCACTACTCTGATGTCTACTGTGTTATCCATGTGTTTCCAATACATTAAAAAAATATTAGTGGTCAATAAGCAATAACTTTACTCTTAAAACTCTGCAGACTGTCTTTCCTGTCCCTGCAAACATCTAGTGAGGGTGGAGGGTTGTGCCTTTGGATGCTAGAAATTGACCGAAATGGGTAAATAAGACTGAAATAGTAATTTTTCTTAATAGTGGTTGTATTTAATGTTTATTTTTTAAAATAAGTAGTTGATTCACATGGTTTGAAAAGTTCAGAGTAAAGTTTAAAGAGTAAACTTTAAGTTTAAAGAGTAAAAATGAACACAATAAAATTATCCTCCTCATCAGGCCCCTATCTGCTGGTTTCCAATCCTTCATCAAAATAGATTACCTCTGTTATTAATTTCTTGTGTAGATTTCAAGATACTTAAAAAATGTATATATAAGCAAAGGCTAGCACATTCCTTTCTCCACTTTAAAACAAATGTAGCATACTATACATACTTTGAGTTTTCCCCTCTCATTTAACAATGCATCTTGCATATCTTTACATATTAGCACTGTAGAACTTCCCCATTCTTTAATATTTTTTACTGTGGTAGAACAGTATCTCATTATTTCCATATGCCATGATTTATTTAAACAGCTCTCTACTGACAAACTTCTGTTTATTTATTTATTTTATGTATTTGTTTTGAATTGGAGGATAATTGCTTTATAATGTTGTGTTGGTTTCTGCCAAACCTCAACATGAGTCAGCCATTGGTATATCTATGTCCCCTCCCTCTTGAACCTGCCTCCCGGTTCCCTTCCCATCCCATTGCAAATTCCCAGTGGCTGGCTGGTTTACGTGTGGCAGTGATTATGTTTCAGCGCAACTCTCTCATTCGCCCCTCCCTCTCCTTCCCGCCCTGTGTCCACAAGTCTGCTCTCCATGTCTGCGTCTCTACTGTGCCATACAAACAGGTTCACCAGCACCATTTTTCTAGAGCCTGCATGTATGCATTATACACGATATTTGTTTCTGACAAGCATTTAGATTGTTCCAATCTTTGACTATTACAAGAACTGCTGCAGTAAATAACCCTACACATTCATGATTTTCCCCGTGTGAATATATCTGTAGGATAAACTCCTAGAATTGGAACTGCTGAGTCAAAGAGTATATGCATTTGTAATTTCAATAAATATTGCCAAATTGCCTTCCAGAATGATTATACCTATTTACACTCCCACCAGCAATGAATCACTGTTCCCGTTTCTCTGTATCTTGCCAACCCTAGGGGTTGTCAAATTTTTGGATTTTTACCAACATGATAGCGAAATATGGTATCTTGATGTAGTCTTAATTTGCATTTTTTCTATGTAGGAGTAATTTGAGCATCTTTTCATATGTTTATGAGTCATTTATATTTCCTTTTCTGTGAACTATTACTCACTTTCTAATTTTTTTCTGAATTCTATGGTTTCCTTATAGATTAGAGAGTTTAGTTCATTGTCTCTATTGTAAATGGAATAAATTGCAAATATTTTCCCCCAGTTTGTTGTTTGTCTTTTTACTTAAAAGAATTGTTCTAAAGACTGGATAATGTGGGATAATTGCAGTAGGGTTTCATGACATTTTGCCTGCACACACCACTATGGATTAAGATAGATAAATTTTGTATGTGTATGTATGTAGATTTCTGAAAAGACTCTTTTTCTTAGAGCACAAATAAAATCATGCAAACAACTCATGCATTTAACATACAGGGTCAGCCCTTCCTGTAGGCAGAAGAGGAATGCATGCATATTCTCCAAAAGACGTTCAAGGTGTTCATAGTTGCCTACGAGGCACTATTGATGTTGGCACTCAGTATAGAAAAATGACTGAGAGATTGAAACTTGACTCTAAAAATTCACAGTTTGGTGGCAATGTTGGGGAAGTTTAATGTTCACATAAAGACATATAATAGAGTAGAAGACAAATATAAACATGTAAATAGAGAATTAAAACACAGCAGGATAATGTGTATAAAGTTACAAACACAGCGATAAGGGAGTCGGGAGGATGGATGATTGACTATAACCTGTTTTTATCATTAAACTCACTGTATCAGTCAGAGTTCAGTGCAGAGAAAAGAAACTGCTGTGAGTATTTCCAACAGAAAGGAACTTAATACAGAGGATTATGCGTTCACGAAACCCCTGGGGGAGGATGGAGGTGAGGAAGTCAGGGAGCTGCCCTTGACTTCTGGTTTCTGAGGGGCCCCCTGCCGCGGCAACTGAGCAGTTAGAGCAGCTAGCATCTCCGGCTACCGCTGTTTCCATGTGACGGCCTCCACCCAAGATGCTTATGAGCGGGGAGCAGGACGTGGACCCTGGCCACCGCCAGCCTGCGTGACTTGCTTGTCAAGCGCGACTGCCACAGAAACATTGCCTCACCTGGATTTCAAATTGGTCACAAGCACGTCTCTGGCCAGATCCAGTATGCACCTGGACTTCCAGCTCTAAGTGGGGGTAGCAATGGATGTCAAGAGGTTAAACCCAATTTCAGTCTCTTTGGTATGCATTGATCGGATTATCAGGCATACAGCAGAACTCTAAAGGATGGGTCCATTAAATCGATATACCCTGTCCAGGTCAGGAAGAAGACTGAATTCAGGGGAATTCTAGAAAATAGGATGTACGAATGAGCCTACCTGGCAGGAAAGCTGGTAACTGAAAGTGGGAAGATTGAGCATATGGGCCCCTAAAGCATGGATCGACCTGGGAGAGTTATTAAAAGGATGGCTCGGAGTGCTGAAGAAAGATAAATTGTGTTTCATTGCTGTATAGACACAGATGATGATAGAGATGATAATACAAATAATAAGATGAAGATTTAATAACATAATGCATGTGAAAACCTCTGATGAATCTCGATGCCATGACTACAAATGATATTGGTGGTAGGTGGTGGTATTCTTATTTGTATTCGAGGAAACAGGTTTCTAAAATTAACAATTTGTCGAAGCTGACTTTACTGTTCCTCTCTTCCCTTTTCTCTCTCTCCTCTTCGCCTTCCCTTCTTCTTTCCTATAACTTATTGAGCATTTACTATCTGCTTAGGGTCTTGGTTTAGATGATCAAAGCAAAATCCTTCTCTTCAAGGAGGCAGTAGACTTCTAGTTTGTCTGATGTTCATTCAGGATTTTTTCCATTGTATAACATATGCTTCCCAGAATTACGTTAGGAGCCCTGGATTCTGTTAGGAAACTAGCCGCTGTTATCCTATTCAGAACACAAAGACACAAACAAGGCACAGGCCGGTTCTGACAATGGGATAGGAGACACGAAACTGAGAATTTCAAATCTCTGTTGCTGCGGTAAACACGGCTTCTTGCTGGTAAATGGGTCATATGGATTTTATAGAAAACTGCCTACATGAGAATGCGCTTTAGGATTTGAATCCTGGGAGAAAGTAAAATGGAAGACTAAAAATGGCTGCAAAATATCTCCAGGACATTAAAGTGAGGCTAACCACATAAAAGACACATGACATTTGCTGTGAATAGATCGACTGAGCATTTTGGTTCTTGTGCTGTTTTTTAGCTGCCAGTGATTCTCGGGGCAGCAAGCCAAGTTTTCAGGACACTATCACATTTTTGAGTTTTCCTAATGAATTATAATAACATTTCTGTAGTTCACATCAAATCGTGTTGAATGGCATTTTTAGCAAATTGTGTCACTGTGAATTTCCAAATCTTACAAAATTTCTTGTGCCAAAAAATAATCAGTGAAAATGATTTTGTGTGAAACTTTTTGAAAGCCAAGTTTAGCTGATTTTGCTAAACAGCACAAGCAAACAATTTATTCCATCTTTCTCCAAGTCCTTTTTCTGTGTCTTGCTCTCTGCTTCCAGGCTCCCCTCCCTGTCCCCCTTTCTGAGTTTCTTTCACTTTGTTTACTGGCCTTTGTTTCTGATCCTGGTTCATCTTTCTTTAGCATTATGAGCCCTCCACTCACCCCCTCCACCCGTAGCTATAACCAAGCCTTGGGCTATGATTTTGGGTGGGAGGGGGGAGGGCGGTCACAGAGGTCATGGATTTTCCACTGAAAGAATGAAAGGAAAAAGGGGGGAGGGGAAGAAGAATGATCACTTTTGCTCTCACTTCTGCCCTTGGTGCTGAGAAAATAGAGTTGAGAGTACCTAGTATTATTACAGTGCATTGAGACAGACACAGTACTCACCACAGGAGAGACCATGATAACGTTGCTGAGGATAAAAGAATACATTCTTCTGTGCCCGGACTTGAGATCCTTGCGTGGAGGTGGTTGGACTGCCTCCTTAGCTCTGTGAATGTGTCCTTCTGAACTGCGCTGACTCTGTTTCCCAAGGAAGCAGGCAGTCGAGGGGAATGGAAACAGCATGTGTTCTGCAGTCAGAGGCCCTGGGTTGGAATCCTGACTTGCCAGCCACTTAATCTTCCTGAATGTCAGTGTTTTCTGTTACCAAAGAAGGAAACGAGCGACTGATCTAGCTATAACACTGTTCCCGCTAACAGTGCTGTGAAGGTTAATTGAATATTTACTATATGCTAGGTATTCTGTTATGCTTCCCTTGTGGCTCAGTGGTAAAGAACCCACCTGCCAATGCAGGAGATGTGGGTTCGATCCCTGGGTCGGGAAGATCCCTGGAGAAAGAAAGGGCCACCCGCTTCCAGTATTTTTGCCTGGAAAGTCCTATGGACAGAGGAGCCAGACTGGCTACAGTCCATGAGGTTGCAAAAGAGTCAGACAGGATTTAGTGATTAACTAACAACAACAAAGGTACTCTGTTAAATACATGCCTCATCTTAGGCAGTAGCAAAATTATTATCCCCGGGGCTTCCTTGATGGCTCAAATAGTAAAGAATCCACCTGCAATGCAGGAGACTTGGGTTTGATCCCTGGGTCGGGAAGATCCCTTGGAGAAGGGAATGGCTACTCACTCCAGTATTCTTGCCTGGATTATTCCATGGACAGAGGGTCCTGGTGAGCTACATTCCATGGGGTTGCAAAGAGTCAGGCACGACTGAGTAACTTTCAGCTCAGCTCAGCCCATGGGTGAGGAGATTGGATAAGCAGAGCTGGGTCTGATTCCAAAACCCTTCTTTGAAGCACTACACTAGGTAGATAGAGAATTAAATAATAAATGCAGAGTATCAGATATATAGAAAGTTTTGTTTCAGATCATTTTGTTTAGGGAGGAGGGCTGATGCTGACTCCAACTCATTGGAAAATACCCTGATTTTGGGAAAGATTGAGGGCAAGAAGAGAAGGGGATGAGAGAGGATGAAATGGTTGGAGAGCATCACTGACTCAATGGACATGAGTTTGAGCAGACTCTAGTGAAGGACAGGAAAGGCTGGCATGCTCCACTCCATGGGGTCACAAAGAGTCGCACATGACTTAGTGATAGAACAAACGATAAAAGAGAGATAATAAGAGGCATAAAAACAGCTCCAGCTCCTAGGCTGTTTTTTTCTGATTATCGTCTACTATCCTCCTGACGGGGGCACACCGGACTTGAAAAGATGGTGACTGAAGTCTGTGACCCAAATCATGGGAGATATTAAGTCACTACCAATCCTATTTCTTTGACCACATTGATAATTTGATATACAGTCTAGGAAATACCACAACAGACTGCAGTTGGGGCCCTGTCTGGTTTCAGATCAGAGATCATAGGAAGGTGTTACGCCCAGCAGGAATGGATGAGGGAGATGGAATGGAGAGCAGAAACACCTCGCTGCCACCTCCTTGGTGGGATTCCTGATGGAAGTCACAGAAGCTCACGGAGACTCCTACAGAAGAGTCCCGTGATTAGAGGACAGCACTCTGTCCCAGCCTCTGTGGCTTTTGTGTGTGTTTGTGACCCTAGGTGGCGTCTAGCCCACGTGCTAATTTCTACCTCCTGAATGCAGTTTGGTTTGTAAGAAGTGATACTTTCAGAAACTTTCTCAGCAACTCATCGCTGAGTGGGATTCTTTTTGAAACCACGTGACGGATCAACATAAACATCTGACTGGTATGTTCAGCTTCAGAATAATGATCTGCAAAAACGATCGTGAAGCTCCTAAGCTAACTACAGCAAGTGCTTTAGGTCTGTCTGTAAATTTGGGCTTCTGTGAATTTAGTTAGGCCCCTTCAGCTCTGCCTAGACGAGAGTTTGTCAAATCACAGTCATGATTGAGGCTCCAGGAGGTCTTTGATTATCTCACCACCTTTTCCCTTGTTGTTCGGTCGCTATGTCGTGTCCAACTCTTTGCCTTTTTCCTTAAATAGCACCTATTACTTTGATACAAGGATTTTTGAAGTGCTTCACAATCTTTCACTCTTCCCTGGGGTCTGGGTCAGCATTCCTCTCTTCGCTATTTTAAGATGAAGCACAGAGGGTTTAAGTGATTTTCCCATGGGCTGCCAGCAAGTCAGCATCAACGCTGGACACACACTTCGTAAGCCTCTGGCTTTAGATGGGCTCACTGAGCCACACACTTCCCCCAGCAATTATTTATCCACATTATGCCTCTGACCTGGAATATGCTGGTGCTTATTTCCCATTTGTACAATGAGGAATACATCAGTCTCCCAAGAAGGAATATTTCCTCCACGCAAGTAGCCAAGCCCTAACGTGAACCTAGCTTTATGGGCTCAGGGAGGGTCACAGAGGAAGATAACCCAGCTAGCACCAGCCTGAAATACAAGTCTGGGCAAAGCCTAGCCAGAGGGAGGTTCTAGCAGGGATCCCTGCAGCCTCATGGCTGGAAGACAGGGGAGGGGGACATATTTTCTCACTTGGGTTCTTTAAAATGCAGTCTAATGGTGGAAGGCTGAAACCTTTTCCTGCCTATTAGGTAGCTGGAGAGGAGTCCAGAGGAAATACTCCAAGTTACCAGGTTTATATTCAAATAGAACGATAAATGTGGGGTGTAAGGACAGAAATTTTAATATTTTTGTCTTCTGCCCTTTGTACTCAGAGGGACAAATCATGAAGAATATTAAAAAAAAAAAACAACTACTATGAATGGAAAAGTAAATATGATGGTTTGGTAAGCTATTTCTTTTAAAATGAGTTTTATTAATAGTGCCTTTGTTACAAAACTATCTTGTCATTATAAGTTCATTAAAGCAACTTTAGAAAGTACAGACAAGAGAGAAAAGAAAAGAAAATCACCTTGAATTCTACTACTAAGGGGTAGCCTTTATTACATTTTCATGTATTTTTTTCTTTCTTAAAAATGGGCTCACTTTTTTTTTTTTTTACAATGATTATACATTATATACTTTACTGCCTAGTCTACAAACACACAAAAGGATTAAACTATGCATATTGCCTTATAACCTGCTTTTTAAGCTTAAATCTAAAATAGTTTGAAAATCTTCTCAGGTCATTAAACAGTCTTCCCCAATACCATTCCTCATGGTTGCACGGCATTTCATTACATGGGTGTATTATTGTTTATTTGACTAATTCCTCATTGCTAGACATTTATGCTGTTTCCGGGTTTTCTGTTATAAACAGGCTGCAATGAAGATGTAAATCTTACTTATCACGGCATCAGATCATGCATTTTATTTGTATCTTCTGGAAGACTTAAAACATAAGGTTGCTAAGAAATATCACAGCTGTATCAGTCCTTTAATGGTAAGACTTGAGGGGAGAGCTGCTTTGAGTCTAGCTAGGGCGAAGGTGACAATATGTCAAACAGTAAAGGGCTTATTCTTGTTCACTCCAAGTGGAGATAAGCCCAGCAAGCTAAGAGCTCTGTGTAGCTAAGGAAATGGACTTCTCACACAGCAAACTAGATACTGGTAGAACAGCACTTAATTAAGATACTGAAGTCAGCACTTAAAACGTGTTAAAAAGGAAGGAGCTCATTTGTCTAAACTCTAGGTGTGCTCAAGTGGTTGTCTGAGGATGTAAATAGACCAGATCAGCGATCTTCCATGCAGGGCTTTCCAAGGCGCATTTCTAAGATAAAGACAAGGGAAAAGCAAACAGAAAAACTCCAAACCTTCAAAGAACAACAACAAAAACAAAACCCCCAACCTACCTTTTGTTGATTGCTTTTGGTTCTCTATTAGCTCTGCCCTTCCAGATTCAGCAGCTCTCTCCCTGACTGCTTTGGGAAGGCCAAGTGACCTCAGGCAAGTTTTTCACATGTAGGTCTACACGGCTCNTAGGTGTGCTCAAGTGGTTGTCTGAGGATGTAAATAGACCAGATCAGCGATCTTCCATGCAGGGCTTTCCAAGGCGCATTTCTAAGATAAAGACAAGGGAAAAGCAAACAGAAAAACTCCAAACCTTCAAAGAACAACAACAAAAACAAAACCCCCAACCTACCTTTTGTTGATTGCTTTTGGTTCTCTATTAGCTCTGCCCTTCCAGATTCAGCAGCTCTCTCCCTGACTGCTTTGGGAAGGCCAAGTGACCTCAGGCAAGTTTTTCACATGTAGGTCTATACGGCTCAAGAAGCAAGGCAACTTGTTTTGTACCATTCACTTTCGCTTAAAAAAAAATTGTGGAAATCGAAAGGAGCCCATTTAAAGTTTCAACTCTTACCTCTTCCTATTTTTTTTTTTTTTTTCAAAAAGCACACACATTTTCTATGACTTTCAAGCTTGCCCTGACGATAACTTGACTGGCAGATATGCAGGTCTCAGCTGAAGGGACATGTGATCTGAGCAAATTGCAGTGGTTCAATAGATTGAAGTAATCAAAAACAGACATTTTTGACTGCTCAGGCATTTGCCGGCTGTATCTTCTATACCAGGACTCAGAGTGGCAGAGTGATGTCAGCCTCTGCCCAGATAGTTTTCGATGGCTCTGTGATCAAGGTTAGAGAATAACCTGTTTTGTTTTCCTTCTCCTCGGGGTGACCATTGTCTCCCGTTGGTCCTGTGCTCAGTGAGTCATTAATTAAACCCAGAGTCTTTATAAGTGACCTGTTGCGGCGTCGAGGTTTAGTCCCAACTTATTCTGCTTCACTGCGTAATATTTGGCCAACGGGCCGTGTTCTTATTTTTCAAAAAATTTCCCTCATTCTTCCTCGCACCATGAGGATTCATTTTTGAGATGAAGAGCAAAAGGCTAGGTTAAGAAAAACACAGCCACCTCCGGAGTGCAAAAACTGCAATAAACCCATCACCTCTAACAACAGCAGAGCATGAAAAGATAAAAAACAGCCTGCCAAGAATGTAGTAACCACCCATTCACTTTTAAATGCTCTCCACACTTCAATGCACAGACCTAATTACTTTTCTGCATTCCCAAATCCACTTTGCCCATACTGCAATCAGAAACCTGGCGTTAAAATATTTTAGACTTGGAGGATCAAGACTAATTATGGGCCTTAGCTGCACCTTTTGGCTTTCCTCCCCACTACCCCCTCCTTCTCTTCTTTGGGGTACTTTAAAGCACGCTCCACTGGAAGAAAGGCTGCCCAGTCCCAGTTGGGGGTGAAGCTTCGAGAGAATAAAACAAAGAGCAACTCAACTCAATTCAGTAAGCTTCAATGAGGCTGGTATATTTAATGTGAGCCCAGGGTTAGCCCACAGAATTGTGGCAGAATGCAATATTCTCAACAAAAAAAGATGTGTTTAAGGTCGGCTAAGGCCCCATAAGGCTGTTGTTGGTGTTTAAGCAGTCCACTGAGGTATTTAGCACCGAGGGTTTCTAAACATTCCAGCTGAGAATTAAACTGCGGCTTTACAGTAGCTGCTTAAAGGTTTGGGGGGGTGGCTCGGAGCGTCCCTCCCCCTTGTATTGAAAGGTCAACAAACAGTAGGAAAGATCATGTCATAACAAAGATGAAGCCACCTATTATGGTGTATAGTGACAGCTAATAGCACTATCAGAGGGACTAATCCAAGGTATTAAATAGTGTAATTGTTAAAATAATATCATGGTTATTAGAACACCCAAGCATGAGCCATTTTTCATTTTATATAACATGAAAGTATTGCAGGTGAGCTCAGCCTTCCCATGACAGGCACTTGTTATAAATATGTAAATATTAGAAAATTGCTTCGGTGCCCCAATTTTCCTGCAGCATACAGAATGCATTTTTGATACGCAGATGTTATGTTTCATGGCATTTACTAAACTACTTTTGGGTAATTTTGCTGAGAGTTACACTCTTAAAAAGCTTTCATTCATACAAAACAATTTGCTGTGAAAGTCGGTGCTCATGTTGTACTTCATTGAGGCGGTTTTTTTTTTTGCTTTCGTGGATTTAATAAGACAAATGCTAACACACAAAAAGCATAATTTATTGAAGACGAGTTCATGAAAACAGCTTAGGGAGGCTGAACACTGATAAAGTTAACTTTGTGGGAACTTTGGTTCTGAGTTTGAGCTCTAGTAAGTTTTGTGAGGCTGGATCTGGGCATAGCTATCTTAAGTTTACACAGTTCTTACTCAGGTTATTAGAAAGAAATGTGGTCACCTCGAAGGACTACAAATGTCACAAAAACAGAAGAACCCACAACATTGAAAACACACGAAGCTACTAAAATGTTTCCCTGCTTCTTTTTGTTTCCAGTAGCCAAGAAGCCAAACCACAAGCTGTCCTGGAGGAGATGGTTTAAAACAATAAGATGTTTCAGATGGTCAGAGTTTGTAGGGCATGTAAAAATAATAAAACAAGGGGCACATACATTGGCTCACAACCACCAATTAACTCTCCCTATTAGATAGGTAATTTATTCCACTCAGAGGCATCAAATATCAGAGAAATCATGGGCCAAAACAGTAATTATCTACAGGGAATTCAAAGGCTTTGAAAGCCAATAATTCCAAAGAAATAAAAACAGAGTTCTTTCACTGTATAGACTTCATCTGAAAACCTGTAATAAGAGCCAGGCCCTGGCTGTGAACCTGTCTGCTTCAAGGAGAAAAAAGGAGGCGGTCGAAGCAAGGGCAATAATCACAGGGCTTTTCTGTATGACACTATCTAGAAGCTGAGGTCAAAGACCAAACGTTCCAAGCACGGTCTCTATCACACACTGTCCTGATCTGATGTGGAAATGAAGGGCTCGATTGGCCAAAAGTGGGGATGGAGAAAAATATTAAATTACTGAGCTAAAGAAGATGACAAGAAACTCTATTTAAAACGTCGAGCGGGTTAATTTGAATTTTTAAAGCTTGAGTGAAATTAAATAATCCTTGATAGGATAAAAAAAATCATCACAGAATTTCTCAGACTTCATGGCAAACTCTTTTTAAGAAATGCGTTTATCCTTAATGCCCCATTTTCTTTATGCAGCATTCATATTTTATAAGGTCTAGTCTTGGAAAGCTGTAGCCAGTGGATCTGGTCACTGAATATTGGACAATAGAGAGCTTCCATAATTGTACCCTCACTTATATTTTACCTTTGTCTTATATTTTTGCTTGCTATCAGAAAAAAAAAAAAAAATTAAGGCTAGACTTCAAACCTGTAATAAGTCATCTATGTTGTATCTATATATTCCATGCACGAATGGACCTTTCTACCCTTTCAAACACATGGCTTAATATTCTGTAAAGGGGGCCTTCACTTTTACACATTTACTACCAATTTCATAGAAATTCATGGGGGTAACACCTACTTTTCACCTAAAAAGGTTAAAGGCGCAAATCCACATGCCTAATTTAAATGATTCCTTTTTTTTTTTTTTTGCATCACTCTAAACCAACACCAGATGTGAGGGAAAGAGACACTCTATTCCTTGTAGTTCAGTTGCTCTGACCACCTCTGTTGATTCTCCTGTGGACCTGGGAAGTCCCATTTTTTTATAGCAAGCTTTCCCAAAGAACTAGAACTTTCCTAAATTCTGTTTTTGTCCGAAGTTAGGTTAATGTTAGAATTGGACCCCGCCGCAGTCTATGACAGCCTAAGATACTGAATCTGGTCACTTTGCAGATGGAAAGGCTCTTGGCTGATGTTGGAGGACTGTTGACAAGATGTATGTAGCATAAGTAATCATGTAGCCCAGCTGTCATCCAACGTGGTTCAGCTAGCACCTCCTGGTATGGCGTCCAAGGCAGTTGGACTAGAACTCTTTGATGCTCCTGTCCAACACTTAAGGCTCTGTGGTACTATAATTTGTCAAATTTAGAGCAAGACATTTCACTATACTTAAGAGAGGACTTTATTTTCTGACTTCAGTAAAGCAAGAAAAAATTTTAAATTACATTTATTTTGGTAATTAAAGATAAAACTGACTGTATCTGAGCTGGCAGGAACATTGAAATTCTTATCTAGCCAATGCTAAAGTGCCATTTTTAGCATTTCAAATTTCTTAGCACATTTAAATTCTCTCATGTGTTCCTTTTCCAGGGGTTTCTACAGGGACATAGTGGCCACCGCTTTCAAAAAATGGAAAGCAAATGCATAGACAGTGAGACCCCTTCATATCCTGCCTGATCTTCAGAGTGAGACACTGAACATTTTGTAGTGTTAGCCAAGAAATAAATGAATAAGAGATAAATGAAAACTTCTCAGTGACACATGGGCAGGGTAGAACAGCTTGGTGGTCATTTATGTGACTTAGCAAATTAACTCACTTGCTATCCTTTTGTTTATGTTCATGAGTGACATTTATATTTCATTCTGACTGCTCACCAAAGTTTTTCTTCTATTGTACAGCTTTGCACAGCACATAGCCCAGTGTCATATGGAGTTCCATAGACTTACAGTTAAACTCATTTTGGTTTCCCAGTATCTCCTCTGTGTGGTGTTTCTTTCTTTCCAAATCAGAGGCTTTGCCTGTATCTTCCCCAACCTGGGCACCCCTCTGCCTCCTTGGCTCAGCACTTCTAACAGCATCACTGTTGTCAAAGTTTTCCAGGTTCAAAGCTCTGAAGACATTTCTAATTTATTGCTCTCCTTCATTCTTTGTTATTAGTAGGTTCTTAGAACATTTCCTTTAGACCAAGTGCTGTGATGTTCAGTTCAGTCACTCAGTCGTGTCCAACTCTTTGCAACCCCATGGACTGCAGCACGCCAGGCCTCCCTGTCCATCACCAACTCCTGGAGCTTATTCAAACTCATGTCCATTGAGTCGCTGATGCCATCCAACCATCTCATCCTCTGTTGTCCCCTTCTCCTCCTGCCTTCAATCTTTCCCAGCGTCAGGGTCTTTTCTGGTGAGTCAGTTCTTCACATCAGGTGGCCAAAGTATTGGAGTTTCAGCTTCAGCATCAGTCCTTCCAATGAATATTCAGGACTGATCTCCTTTAGGATGCACTGATTGGAGCTCCTTGCAGTCCAAGGGATTCTCAAGAGTCTTCTCCAATACCACAGTTCAAAAGCATCAGTTTTTGGCTCTCAACTTTCTTTATGGTCCAACTCTTACATCCATATGTGACTACTAGTAAAACCATAGCTTTGACTATATGGACCTTTGTCAGCAAAGTAATGTCTCTGCTTTTTAATATGCTGTCTAGATTGGTCATAGATTTTCTTCCAAGGAGCAAGTGTTTTTTTTTTTTAATTTCATGGCTGCAGTCACCATCTACAGTGATTTTGGAGCCCCTCCCCCACCCCCAGTAAAGTCTGTCACTGTTTCCATTGTTTCCCTGTCATTCCTTTTTATTTCATAGTCATCAGGCAAACGCAGACACCCATCATGCCTAGCAGTTCTCCTGTTTGCCTCTTCGCTGTCTCTACTGCTACCATTAAGCAAATGTTTGTAATGTACCCACTGTTAAGTTGCTTCAGTCGTGTCTGACTCTGTGTGACCCCAGAGATGGCAGCTCACCAGGCTCCGCCGTCCCTGGGATTCTCCAGGCAAGAACACTGCAGTGGGTTGCCATTTCCTTCTCCAANTTTTTTTTTTTTTTTGCATCACTCTAAACCAACACCAGATGTGAGGGAAAGAGACACTCTATTCCTTGTAGTTCAGTTGCTCTGACCACCTCTGTTGATTCTCCTGTGGACCTGGGAAGTCCCATTTTTTTATAGCAAGCTTTCCCAAAGAACTAGAACTTTCCTAAATTCTGTTTTTGTCCGAAGTTAGGTTAATGTTAGAATTGGACCCCGCCGCAGTCTATGACAGCCTAAGATACTGAATCTGGTCACTTTGCAGATGGAAAGGCTCTTGGCTGATGTTGGAGGACTGTTGACAAGATGTATGTAGCATAAGTAATCATGTAGCCCAGCTGTCATCCAACGTGGTTCAGCTAGCACCTCCTGGTATGGCGTCCAAGGCAGTTGGACTAGAACTCTTTGATGCTCCTGTCCAACACTTAAGGCTCTGTGGTACTATAATTTGTCAAATTTAGAGCAAGACATTTCACTATACTTAAGAGAGGACTTTATTTTCTGACTTCAGTAAAGCAAGAAAAAATTTTAAATTACATTTATTTTGGTAATTAAAGATAAAACTGACTGTATCTGAGCTGGCAGGAACATTGAAATTCTTATCTAGCCAATGCTAAAGTGCCATTTTTAGCATTTCAAATTTCTTAGCACATTTAAATTCTCTCATGTGTTCCTTTTCCAGGGGTTTCTACAGGGACATAGTGGCCACCGCTTTCAAAAAATGGAAAGCAAATGCATAGACAGTGAGACCCCTTCATATCCTGCCTGATCTTCAGAGTGAGACACTGAACATTTTGTAGTGTTAGCCAAGAAATAAATGAATAAGAGATAAATGAAAACTTCTCAGTGACACATGGGCAGGGTAGAACAGCTTGGTGGTCATTTATGTGACTTAGCAAATTAACTCACTTGCTATCCTTTTGTTTATGTTCATGAGTGACATTTATATTTCATTCTGACTGCTCACCAAAGTTTTTCTTCTATTGTACAGCTTTGCACAGCACATAGCCCAGTGTCATATGGAGTTCCATAGACTTACAGTTAAACTCATTTTGGTTTCCCAGTATCTCCTCTGTGTGGTGTTTCTTTCTTTCCAAATCAGAGGCTTTGCCTGTATCTTCCCCAACCTGGGCACCCCTCTGCCTCCTTGGCTCAGCACTTCTAACAGCATCACTGTTGTCAAAGTTTTCCAGGTTCAAAGCTCTGAAGACATTTCTAATTTATTGCTCTCCTTCATTCTTTGTTATTAGTAGGTTCTTAGAACATTTCCTTTAGACCAAGTGCTGTGATGTTCAGTTCAGTCACTCAGTCGTGTCCAACTCTTTGCAACCCCATGGACTGCAGCACGCCAGGCCTCCCTGTCCATCACCAACTCCTGGAGCTTATTCAAACTCATGTCCATTGAGTCGCTGATGCCATCCAACCATCTCATCCTCTGTTGTCCCCTTCTCCTCCTGCCTTCAATCTTTCCCAGCGTCAGGGTCTTTTCTGGTGAGTCAGTTCTTCACATCAGGTGGCCAAAGTATTGGAGTTTCAGCTTCAGCATCAGTCCTTCCAATGAATATTCAGGACTGATCTCCTTTAGGATGCACTGATTGGAGCTCCTTGCAGTCCAAGGGATTCTCAAGAGTCTTCTCCAATACCACAGTTCAAAAGCATCAGTTTTTGGCTCTCAACTTTCTTTATGGTCCAACTCTTACATCCATATGTGACTACTAGTAAAACCATAGCTTTGACTATATGGACCTTTGTCAGCAAAGTAATGTCTCTGCTTTTTAATATGCTGTCTAGATTGGTCATAGATTTTCTTCCAAGGAGCAAGTGTTGTTTTTTTTTAATTTCATGGCTGCAGTCACCATCTACAGTGATTTTGGAGCCCCTCCCCCACCCCCAGTAAAGTCTGTCACTGTTTCCATTGTTTCCCTGTCATTCCTTTTTATTTCATAGTCATCAGGCAAACGCAGACACCCATCATGCCTAGCAGTTCTCCTGTTTGCCTCTTCGCTGTCTCTACTGCTACCATTAAGCAAATGTTTGTAATGTACCCACTGTTAAGTTGCTTCAGTCGTGTCTGACTCTGTGTGACCCCAGAGATGGCAGCTCACCAGGCTCCGCCGTCCCTGGGATTCTCCAGGCAAGAACACTGCAGTGGGTTGCCATTTCCTTCTCCAATGCAAGAAAGTGAAAAGTGAAAGTGAAGTCACTGAGTTGTGTCCAATTCTCAGTGACTCCTTGGACTGCAGCCTACCAGGCTCCTCTGTCCATGGGATTTTCCAGGCAAGAGTACTGGAGTGGGGTGCCATTGCCTTCACCCTTACTCAAAAGCCTGTGAAGGTTCCTAATCTCCTAGCATCCCGCCTGTGTGTCGCCCTCCGTCTGAATTATGGAATCACCTTTACCACATCTTCCACATCTCCTTGCCACTTAGTCTGGCCTTTTTTTTTTTTAAACCATTGATCTCGCTTTTACTTTTCAACTTCCTCCTTTCTCTTCCTTTTCAACTCCCTAAATCATAATATTTTAGCCTTTTCCCCATGAGACATTTTTTCATTTGTTTTCACCCACATCAATCCCCTTTCCTTTGAATTCCTAAATTATATCTTGTCTTTAGACTGAGTGATGATCTTGGCAGTGCTGGCATCATGGCAAGAACCTTGGGCTGGAATCAGGCAAGCTTGCTTTCCAAAGCAGATTTCAACAACATATCAACTCTAGACCTGGAGCAAGTCATTTCTGAGCCTGTATCGCCTTAAAAATAAATAAATAAATAAATAAAATGCAGCTGTTAATACATGAAATGCAAAATGATAACAAATGTGAAAGTACTGAAGTACTGACATGTAATCAGATTGTTAGTTGAATTCGCTTCTTTAAAATTGCTTTTAACTACTTTACATCTGTCTGTTTTCCTAATCTGGCCTCAAGAGAGCAAGTACTCTGTTTTACATTCCTTTCTCCCCACAAAGCTCTGGACGTTGTTATGTAAAAATTTGCGGCCAATTAATAAATCTGGAATAAAACTGTCGTTTTGGAAACTTGGCCTAGAGTTTTCCAACAATGTGTTTTAAAGCTAGTCCAATCTTGAACTTTGAAAATAAAATGGAAACAAACAACAGCAATCTAAAAGTTGTTTCATATGGGGAAACCTTACACCACTGAATTTCTTTGACAACATAACTTTATATGAACTCTTGGACCCTGTCATAAATAGATTATCACTTACTAGATAGCTTATCCCATTTTCTTGGGAACTAAACATATCAGTGGCAAAGAAATGAAGATTTGAAGACATCCTAACCTGTCTCCATCCAGGGTGGTTTCTAATAAATACCAGCTATGTTCACTTGATTATTTTAATGTAGTTACCAATCACACATTAATTATTTTTATAGGCAAGTATTATTTGAGCACTTTGAAAAGTGAAAGTGAATTCACTCAGCCGTGTCTGACTCTTTGTGACCCCATAGACTGTAGCCTACCATAGACTGTAGCCTACAGGCTTTTCCATTTATGGGATTTTCCAGGCAAGAGTACCAGAGTAGGCTGCTATTTCCTTTTGCAGGGGATCTTCCCAACCCAGGGCTTGAACCCGGGTCTCCCACATTGTAGACAGACATTTTACCGTCTGAGCCACCAGAGAAGTCTTAATTGAGCACTTTACAAATATTAATTCACTTCATCCCCGTGACTCCCCTATGAGTAGACAGCGTTAATAGGGTTCTTTTTCTGAGAAACTAATGCTTGGAGGGGCTGAGCGACATGCCCAGGGTTCCGGAGCCAGGAGAAGGCTGGAGAGGGGTTTGGGCCCAGGCAGGCAGCTGGCCCCTAGAGTCTCATGCTGTTAACCAGCAGGCTTATGGTGCCTCCCTTGAACCTGGTATATTTTCGTATTTTTCTCCTTGTTTGGATCACTTTAATTGGCTCTTAAATGATAGCTAGCAAAACAAGTCTGTGGGGTCTCGAAGAGTCAGACACAACTGAGCGACCTTACTTTCACTTTTCACTTTCCCTTTTCACTTTCATGCATTGGAGAAGGCAATGGCAACCCACTCCAGTGTTCTTGCCTGGAGGATCCCAGGGACGGGGGAGCCTGGTGGGCTGCCGTCTCTGGGGTCGCACAGAGTCAGACACAACTGAAGTGGCTTAGCAGTAGCAGTAGCAAAACTACAGGATATAGTAAATATTAATCACAAAGTCATACTTTGCTCTATTCCTTGACCTGTTGGATTGGAAGTGGGCTGCTGAATCCTCAGAGGGAAAAGATTCACAGGCTTATGGGATGGGAGAATGACTGTGTCTTTTATGGGAAAGTAGAGATGATTCCTTTTGTATACAGAAGGGGTGTTGCTTGCCTCAAGAATCAGGAAAGGAGAATTGATCTGAGTCCTTTCTTTTTTTTTTAAGTTATCATCAAAAATTTCAAAATATGAGTAAATGCAGTATCACAACATACTTGCCTCAGATGACATATCTCAAATTGTGAGCAAGATAATAACATATTGGCCAGTTTACTTAATCATGTTTTGCCAAGTACTCAGCTGTACTTTTTTGAATCGCAATTTTATTTTTTAAATTAATTAATTATTTTTACTTTATTCTACTTTTTACAATACTGTATTGGTTTTACCTTACATCGACATGAATCCACCACAGGTGTACATGAGCTCCCAATCCTGAATCCCCCTCCCACCTCCCACCCCACAACGTCTCTTTGGATCATCCCCGTGCACCAGCCCCAAGCATCCTGCATCCTGCATCGAACATAGACTGGCGCCTCGTTTCTTACATGATAGTATACATGCTTCAATGCCATTCTCCCAAATCATCCCACCCTCTCCCTCTCCCTCAGAGGCCAAAAGTCCGTTCTATACGTCTGTGTCTCTTTTGTTGTCTCACATACAGGGTCATCATTATGAATTACAATTTTATTTTTTTAAATTTTATTTGTATTTATTTACTTTATTTTACTTTACAATACTCTATTGGCTTTGCCATACGTCGACATGAATCCATCACAGGTGTACACGAGCTCCCAATCCTGAATCCCCCTCCCACCTCCCACCCAACAACGTCTCTCTGGATCATCCCCGTGCACCAGCCCCAAGCATCCTGCATCCTGCATCGAACATAGACCGGCGCCTCGTTTCTTCCATGATAGTATACATGCTTCAGTGCCATTCTCCCAAATCATCCCACCCTCTCCCTCTCCCTCAGAGGCCAAAAGTCCGTTTTATACGTCTGTGTCTCTTTTGTCATCTCACATACAAGGTCATCATTATGAATTGCAATTTTAGATTTGAAACAGTTCAGCAATTTATGAGGAAAGGACTTCAGCATGTTCGTGAGAACTTTATCATGTTTAGAAGGTGGTTAGCCACCATACCATTGGGGTCATTTGATTGAGGGTGAAGGTCAGTTTTTATCCTTGTATTAGTGCTGGGATGTTTCTGTTTGCTCTATTATGTAGTTATGTGGATGTGGGAATTCATCATGCATCACAAGCTGGAATTACGATTGCCAGGAGGAATATCAAGAGCCTCAGTTATGCAGATGGTACCACTCTAATGGCAGAAAGTGAAGAGGAACGAAAGAGCCTCTTAGTGAGGGTGAAAGAGGAGAGTGGAAAAGTTGGCTTAAAACTCAGCATTCAAAAAACTAAGATCATGGCATCTGGTACCACCAGTTCAGTTCAGTTCAGTCACTCAGTCGTGTCCGACTCTGTGACCCCATGAATTGCAGCACGCCAGGCCTCCCTGTCCATCACCAGAGTTCACTCAGACTCACGTCCATCAAGTCAGTGAAGCCATCCAGCCATCTTCTCTTGTCCCCTTCTCCTCCTGCCCCCAATCCCTCCCAGCATCAGAGTCTTTTCCAATGAGTCAACTCTTCGCATGAGGTGGCCAAAGTACTGGAGTTTCAGCTTTAGCATCATTCCTTCCAAAGAAATCCCAGGGCTGTACCATCACTTCATGGCAAATAGAAGGGGAAAAGTGGAAAGAGTGACAGGTTTTATTTTCTTGGGTTCCAAAATCACTGCAGACAATGAGTATAGCCATAAAATTAAAAGACACTTGCTCCTTGGAAGGAAAGCTATGATAAACCTAGATAGCATATTACAAAGCAGAGATATCACTTCGCTGACAAAGGTCTGTCTAGTCAAAGCTATGGTATTCTAGTAGTCACGTATGGATGTGAGAGTTGGATCATAAAGAATACTGAGCACTAAAGAATTGATGCTTTAGAACTGTAGTGCTAGAGAAGACTCTTGAAAATCCCTTGGACTGCAAGGAGATCAAACAAGTCAATCCTAAAGAAATTCAACCCTGAATATTCATTAAAAGGACTGATGCTGAGGCTCCAATACTTTGGCCCCTTGATGCAAAGAGCCAATTCATTGGAAAAGACCCTGATTTTGTGAAAGATTGAGGGCAGTAGAAGAAGGGGGAGACAGAGGATGAGATGGTTGGATAGCATCACTGACTCAATGAACACGAGTTTGAGCAAACTCCAGAAGATAGTGGAGGACAGGGAAGCCTGGCGTGCTTCAGCCATGGGGTTGCAAAGTGTCAGACACAACTTAGCAACTGAACAAGTGCTCAGAGAACTACGATCACTTCTGATGTCATAGTTGAACATGTATCTTACCTCAGTCTGGTTCGGGCCAACTCTCATGCACAAGGGCCTGCTTATTGGTCTTTGCAGTCACATTTCAATATCATGAGAGAACCTAATTCAATGAGCCATTTTGGTATACAAAGAATTTTATAAGAAAATAGAAATAATTAATTGTAAGAAGTATTTTACTCCTCGGTGTCTTGTGTTATAAATGTAGGCTCAAATGAGGTTTGAAAAGTCACCACTTTGCATGTGCTAAAACCCATATATATATGTTTCTGGTAGACTTTCTGTTGAGGCCCACACTGTTAATGTCTTTTCTAATGATGAAAGGGGAGGGCTGATTTCCCTCATATTCTCCTGTATTTAAAAAGACCTTCACGTTCGTTAACTAACTAGAATATATTAATACCTGTGTAAATTTGAAGGTAAAGTGGCTGTTAAAAATAAACATAACAGAGGATATGGGTATCAGTCCTCAAACTCAGATGTGCAAAGGACATCACATTGTAAAAATTGCTTTGAGCTCGCTATAATCTATTCTCAGTCCTTCTTGTGGTCCTGATAGGAAGTTCAGATCAGTGTGGGACTCCCTCTCCCTCCTGCATTGTGCAAAGGTTCTAAGGACTTAGACAGAAGTGCTACATACTCTGCACATTTCTGGCCACAAGATATTTACCTCTAAGCCACCCATTCTCTTAGTCTGGATGTTCATTTCTGCTCAGGAGGTTTTGTTGTTTTTCTTCTGTGCCAGGAATCTTTGCCAAACCCTGAGCCCTTGGGTTTGCAGCCCAGTCCTACCAGCCACACAAAGTCCTCCTTCCCTGATCAACCTGGGTCTTACCACCTTCTGCTCACACTGCCATGGAACATGCAATGGTCCCACTCCTCCCAGGAGCCCTACAGACTATCTCCTCCCCGATGTCAGCTGTCTCCCCCTTGCTCTTCATTTCAAAATCACTTCCCTCTCTCTCTTTTCCCTCCAGAACAATGAGAGTAATTTCTCTTCTACAGCTTGTGTGTTCTGCTCTGTTGCAAAGACCCAGAGCAAGCATGGCACAAAACCAAGCCCCTGGTTAGAAATGGTAGGAAGGACAGGTAAGAAAAAAATAAACAGAATAAAACCAAAATCATTTTTTGGTTAGGGGCTTCCCTGGTGGTTCAGTGGTAAGTCACTGAGTATTCTTGCCTGGAGAATACTTGTGTGGAGTATTCTTGCATGGACAGAAGAGCCTGGTGGGCTGCAGTTCATGGGGTCACAAAGAGTCAGCCATGACTTAGCCAGTGAACAATTTCTTGGTTAATTATCTCACCACTCTACTACTTACATAGAGAAACATTCCTGTGTTGGGCTTACCTTTATATATGATAGTCATAAAATCCCACCACAATGCCACAAGGACAGGTTTCTTATCTCTACTTTACAGATGAAAGGTTGGTTAATTTCACTTCTAGCCTAGCCATGTGACCAATAGGAGGGCCAGCATTTCAGTTCAGGCCAATTAGAGCCCAAAGTGATATTCTCTTTAAAAATATGCTGCAAAGGTGAGATCAAAACAAAGTTTTCTTCCAATTCTTCTTTTTATGAAGAAAGCACTTCCACTCCTAGAGATGCATTGTGATTGTTGTTAAAAAAAAAAAATGTTGAGAAGTTGCCTGGAAAGTTTTCTCTTTTTAATATTTGTTTTTGAAATGCTAGACTCATTTTGGTTTCTGTGCAAGAATTTGATCCAATGCATACGGCACACACGGCTGTGGAAGAGTGTGGAGGAAGATCTGCAGAATTGTTACATGTGTATGCTCCTCCTCAGACATGTTGCCTTTCAGTATCACTATTGTGTTTTTCTTGTCATAGACTTGTTTCTGCCATATTATTAATGCAACCTGAGCTGGAGAGCATCTTTAGTTCAGGTTTCTGTGGCTGTCTGCCTGCCTCAGAGGCTTGATCTTCTAATTCCTCCAGGGCATATTTCCCAAAGGGTATGCTTCCTGAAGTGTTGTGTGGTGTTTCAACCTGGTCTCAGTCAGTGTTAAACTTTAGCATGCATTAGGATCATCAGAAGGCTTATTGGAACACAAAATTCTGGGCCTCACCTCAGAGTCTCTGAATCAGTGACTCTGGGGAGGTCCCTGGGAATTTGCATTTTTAACAAGTTCACAGTGGGTGCTGAT
Organism: Neotragus pygmaeus; assembly: GCA_006410875.1. Lineage (NCBI taxonomy): Eukaryota > Metazoa > Chordata > Mammalia > Artiodactyla > Bovidae > Neotragus > Neotragus pygmaeus. The sequence goes on from SJYV01009928.1 coordinate 687,559, forward strand.
GCTACTGGTAGGGAACACACTTGGGAACCACTCTTCTAGGAGTAATGTCTTCTCTGCTGCTGCTGCTAAGTCACTTCAGTCGTGTCCAACTCTGTGCGACCCCATAGACGGCAGCCCACCAGGCTCCCCCGTCCCTGGGATTCTCTAGGCAAAAACATCGGAGTGGGTTGCCATGTCCTTCTCCAATGCATGAAAGTGAAAAGTGAAAGTGAAGTCGCTCAGTCGTGTCTGACTCCTAGCAACCCCATGGACTGCAGCCCATCGGGTTCCTCCATCCATGGGATTTTCCAGGCAAGAGCACTGGAGTGGGGTGCCAATGTCTTCTCTAATTTAACTAAGTAAGGGTGTAGAGATTAAAACAAGTATTTTAATGCCTCAGTTACTTGGGGATTTGTTTCAGCTCAATGCTGCTAACTGCTATAGAAGTTAAACATGATCAAATTTTAATTTATTTTCTTGATCACAGATAGCTTGGTCTTCCCAGGTGGTGCTAGTGGTAAAGAATCTGCCTGCCAATGCAGCAGGCACAAGAGACCCAGGTTTGATCCCTGCATCAGGAAGATCCCCTGGAGGAGGAAATGGCAATCCACTCCAGTATTCTTGCCTGGAAAAATCCCATGGACCAAGGAGCCTGGCAGGCTACAGTCCATGGGGTTGCGAAGAGTCAGACATGACTGAGCACTTGTTACCAGCATAGACAGTTCAATTTATACCTGTCATAGACTTGTTTAAAGAGAAGAAAAACACAGTAGTGATACTGAAAGGCAACATGTCTGAGGAGGAGCATACACATGATAACAATTCTGCAGATCTTCCTCCACACTCTTTCACAGCCGTGTGTGCCGCATGCATTGGATCAAATTCTTGCACAGAAACCAAAATGAGTCTAGCATTTCAAAAACAAATATTAAAAAGAGAAAACATAACTTTCCAGGCAACTTCTCAACATTTTTTTTTTTTACAACAATCACAATGCAGTTTTTAATTTACATTTGATNGGATCAAATTCTTGCACAGAAACCAAAATGAGTCTAGCATTTCAAAAACAAATATTAAAAAGAGAAAACATAACTTTCCAGGCAACTTCTCAACATTTTTTTTTTTTACAACAATCACAATGCAGTTTTTAATTTACATTTGATATACTTTAAAACACGCTACTTTCAATTGCTAGTCAGGCATATCATACTTTTGTTTCACAAATTGGGTTTAGTTAAATAACATGAATTTCTTGTTTATTGTAAAAAAAAAGGAAAATTCTTTATATAAAATAAAACTTTAAATAACCTATTAAATAATGTATAAAATCATATTTAAAACCTTACTAATCTAAAATAAAAATGCTTATATCACTTTTTATAAAATGGCATAGGAAAATTATTTAAAATATTTCTAAGGGTGTTCAAAAGATTAAATAATCCTAGGAATGGGATTCAGAACTCAGAGGAGGAAGGGGAATCTTCCTGGTTGGGAGTAGATCTCCACCCAATTTTGTGGTTACTTTACTGTCATCTCGTTCCTCTGGCTGGTGTGCTGCATAAGATCACATCCAGGGAAGGTTTTCACTCTTAGAAGGCCTGATGGGCACAGAGTGCATGCTGTGAATTCGTAGTTGGCGCAGGTTTTCCACTGGGCTTTTGGGAGAAGTGCTCTCTCATTTTATGCCTCCCCTGAGTCGAGAGGGCTCACACTCAGAGGTAGGAGATCTGACCATGGGCTCAAGGAAAGGTGATGTAGAAGCCCACGGCCGTGTCTATAGTTGGTCTTTTGTTAATGAACAAAGGAATCCTCCTAGCTTTTGTAAGGCTAAGCCTAGTTTCAGTGGATATGAATTAGAGCAAACTCTGGAAGATAGAGGGGACAGAGAAGCCTGGCATGCTGCAGTCTATGGGGTCACAAAGAGTTGGATATGACCTAGCCACTGAACAATAAAGACTTCCAAGGGCGGGAAATCAGATTAGAGTTTGGGACCAAAACCCTNCCAGCCTGTTGTTTCATGTCCAGTTCTAACTGCTGCTTCCTGACCTGCATACAGGTTTCTCAAGAGGCACATCAGGTGGTCTCATATTCCCATCTCTTTCAGAATTTTTCACACTTTATTGTGATCCATGCAGTCAAAGGCTTTGGCATATGGGTTATTGGAAAAGTTAGATATGTATAAAGCATTTAGAGTAGTGCTCTGACACATAGGAAATACTCACTAAATGTTACCATTAATATTTCCCTCTGACACACTGTGCACATTGGTGATTTGGCACTGAATGCAGACAGCCTCCGGCTTTTGGTTGACTTCATATAGGATGTCTCAAGGCCAGAGGGCCGTCTTATGTAATTGCGTGCTCTGGGTCTGTGTGCTCCTTGCCTGGTGCATGTAATTAGAGTGGGTCATGGGTCACCACAAACCATAGCCTCCAGCTCTACCCCTGAATCCATCTCATCTCCTCCAGGGGGTCGGTTCTCACATCAATCTGCCAATGCAATTGCTGAGTGCTCCCATTGTCTGCTGTGGGGCACATGGTGCCCAGTTTTGAATAATGAGAGTCTTTTTTATATATCATTTTATTTATTATGCTTCCCACATAGTTCAGTCGGTAAAGAATCTGCCTGCAATGCAGAAGACCTAGGTTCAATTCCTGGGTCGGGAAGGTCCCCTGGAGGAGGGCATGGCAACCCACTCCAGTATTCTTGCCTGGAGAATCCCGTGGACAGAGGAGCCTGGCAGGCTACAAGAGTAATGAGACACCAGTAATAAGAGTCTTTATATATCTATATAGTTTTATTTATGCAGTTAATTTTGACTGCACTGGGTCTTTGTTGCTGCATGCGGGCTTTCTCTAGTTGTGGAAAATGGGGACTCTTCTCTAGGTGCAGCTGCTGCTCTTGTTACGGAGCACGGGCTCTTGGGCACTTTTTGGCTTCAGTAGTCGTGGCACGTGGCCTCGGTAGCGTCAGCTTCTGGGCTCTGAAGGACAGGCTTAATAGCTGTGGCATACAGCCTGAGTTGCTCCATGCATGTGGGATCTTCCCAGCCCAGGGATCGAACCTGTATCTCCTGCCTTGGCAGAAGGATTCTTTAACCACTGAGTCACCAGGGAAGCCCCAGGAGTCTTTTAAAATGTTCATTTTTATTTATTTATTTGGCTGCACTGGGTCTTAGTTGCAGCACGTGGGATCCTTCACTGAAGCACAAAAACTCTTAGTTGCGGCATATGGGGTCTAGCGTCCTGACCAGGGATCAAACCCGGGCCGCTGCCTGCGTTGGGAGCTCCGAGTCTCAGCCACGGGACCATCACGGAAGTCCTAATGAGACACTTGTATTCTCCTCTAGGCCAGGAAGGCCTGCCTGCTCCCTGGGGTTGGGGAGATGTCTAGAGTGGATTGGCGATGGTGTCAGACTTGTTTTGTTTCCACTCAGGATCGGAGAGACTAGATGCTCCGCAAAAGGCCTCCTTGGGCAAAGAGGAAGAAGCTGGCTCTAGGTCCTTTGTTTCCTGAACCTTAGCCAGGTTAAGACAGTGCAGAGCACTTGCCTCTGCTGGGCTTGACCACACAGGGTAACAGCTCAGGCTGTAGATGTTTGTGTCTGGAGTTCTTTGGGGTTTCTCTTCAAATACAAATGACTTTGCCATCTCTAGAGATCAGGTCTTTAATATCTCTCTCTGCTGCTGCTGCTGCCAAGTAGCTTCAGTCGTGTCCGACTCTGTGCAACCTCATAGACGGCAGCCCACCATGCTCCCCCATCCCTGGGATTCTCCAGGCAAGAATACTGGAGTGGGTTGCCATTTCCTTCTCCAATGCTTGAAAGGAAAAAGTGTAAATGAAGTCGCTCAGTCATGTCCAACTCCTAGTGACTCCATGGACTGCAGCCTACCAGGCTCCTCTGTCCGTGGGATTTTCCAGGCAAGAGTCCTGGAGTGGGGTGCCATTGCCTTCTCCCTAACATCTCTCTCAGTCTTGCAGAAATCAGAGCTTAGTGAAAGGCCTTGCTAGAAGTGCTTGAGCACTCCATGTGTATTGACTGACTGACAAATTTGCTCTAGAGGGCTTCAGCCAAGCTGGGCCTCTAGCAGATCTTTTAAAAATCTGCGATCAGACTCCTTAGATTCCATTAGTGGACCTTGCTGAAGCTGTTCACAGAGCACCCTCAGATGTCAATAAAATCCAACCATATATGCAAATGAGGGTGTTGGAGGTGTGGGTGACTTGGGGTGGAAAGGGCTCCTGGTTCATATAGGAAGGCTTCCTGGTTATTGGTAGGGAACGGGGGTGAAGCGGTAAGTAAAACGGATGCAGTTTGACAAAGTGAGAGGAGGGTGTGGTTTGGGGCCATAACCCACCCTTTCCTGGTTCAGATCAGCACTTGAGTCATTCCAGAGTTCCCCTGCCAAGCCCCTGGGAACCTTCCAGTGTATGACATCTCTCAGGAAGCTAGCTGAGTTTCTTGGAAAACCTCCTCCATGGGGAACCAATCCACCACCTCCATGCCATCCATCAGATCTTTCTTAGAAATCCTACCTGCCTGCATCTTGGAATGAACAGAATAGAATGGATGGAGGATTAAGCCGTAATAATCCAAACCAAATACTGGGTTTGGAGGGCCCTGGTTACTACCCAGTTTCTCATCAGGGCCCCTTAATGGCACCCACTCTCTGGGAGAGTGTTGGTCGTTCAGTCATGTCCGACTTTTTGCAACCCCGTGGACCATAGCCCACCAGCCTCCTCTGTCCATGGAATTTTCCCAGGCAAGAATAGCGGAGTGGGCAGCCATTCCCTGCTGCAGGGGATCTTCCCCACCCAGGGATCAAGCCCGGGTCTCCTGCATTACAGGCGGATTCTTTACTATCTGAGCCATAGCCTATGTTCAATGAGAAATGTGAATTGAGCCCAGGGGAAGGATGTCTGAGGGGCTCTTGGACTTCTGATCCCTTGTTCAGCTGGCAGAGCTGGGCTGGCACAACCAGCCGCTCTCTGAAGTTTTTGCCTTCCTGCTTCCCTCTTAGGACTCTGAGAGGGAAATCTAAGCCTTCATTTACTTCATTTACTGTGAACTCATCGAGTTGGTGTTTGGCAAGAGTTCTTGGATGTCTCAGAAAGGGCTTTTGATTTGGTTTCATTTACTATTTGTGTGTGTGTGTGTGTGTGTGTGGTGCTTGCTTTTTCTTTGAAATAGGAAGACTTTTTTTTTTTTTTTGGCCAAGAATACAAGGATACACTAGATTTGAGGTTGGATCACAGCACAAGACTTTATTTTCTTGGGCTCCAAAATCACTGCAGATGGGCACTGCAGCCATGTAATTAAAAGATGCTTGCTCCTTGGAAGAAAAGCTGTAACAAACTTAGATAGCATATTAAAAAGCAGAGACATTACTTTGCCAACAAAGGTCTATCTAGTCAAAACTATGGTTTTTCCAGTAGTCATGTATGGATGTGAGAGTTGGACTATAAAGAAGGCTGAGCATCGAAGCATTGATGCTTTTAAACTATGGTATTAGAGAAGACTCTTGAGAGTCCCTTGGACTGCAAGGAGATCCAACCAGTCCATCCTAAGTGAAACCAGTCCTGAATATTCATTGGTAGCTGATCCTGAAGCTGAAGTTCCAATGCTTTGGCCACCTGATGCAAAGAACTGACTTCTTAGAAAAGACCCTGATGCTAGGAAAGATTGAAAGCAGGAAGAGAAGGGGACGACAGAGGATGAGATGGCTGGATGACATCACCAACTCGATGGCCATGAGTTTGAGCAAGCTCTGGGAGTAATGAAGGACAGGGAAGTCAGGTGTGCTGCAGACCATGGGGCGGCCAAGAGTTGGACACAACTGAGCAACTGAACAACAACAATCCCTTGTGTTTCCCTCTTTTTAATTGTGCAAAACAAAACAAGTAATATCTAACATTCAGTTTTGCATATTGGGTCCTATTATTATCCTCATTTTACAAATGAGAAAGCTAAGCCCAGAGAAGTTAAGCAAATTGCTCAGTCCACATATACTAGCAAGCAGTAGCCTTATATACCTGCATGGTGCAAAGGGCCCACAAAACTTTGGGAGGCTTACAAAAAAATTATTTTTTAATCAGAAGAAAGTCTCAAGAAAATGTTTGCATATGTAATATTAATACATTTGACTGTATACCAACATGGCATGAAGGTTTTTATTATTTTAGAAGCAGACGCTGTGCTAGGTACCAGGCAGAAATAGAGCCTAATGGTGGCAGTGAGGCTGACCACTAAGTGTAAAGGGACTCAGACCCCAGACTATCCCCTCCCTGGGGAAGCCAGGTGTGCTGCCTAGCTCAGAGCATCCTGCGCTTGCCTAGGAGGCCTACAGGGTTTGGACGAGATAGATCACAGAGGCTTCATGGAGCTGGGAGTTGAGGAGCAAGAGTGTTGTTAAACAGGGAGACAGACAAGTGGAGGCATTCAGGAATTCACTGGTTTGCGGGAGACAGAAGCAGTTGATACAGATACAGCTGATACAGCTTGTGTTGATGATCGACTAACACTCTGTTCCGGAATGACTTTTGAATTTTTTTCTTGTGTATTTCGCACCAAGGAACCACAGTTCAACAGTGATATTGCATCAGTAAAGTTTAAGACTGAATTGTTACTTAAAACTCACAATGATTATTTTTTTATGCTAGAAGAGTGAACAAGACTGTGTTTTTGTTCATAGTTCTTTTCTGTTACATATGAATGGTCATTCTTTAGCATTCCATGGAAAATCTCGTGGATGGAGGAGCCTGGTGGGCTACAGTCCATGGGGTCGCTAGAAGTCAGACACGACTGAGCGACTTCACTTTCACTTTTCACTTTCATGCATTGGAGAAGGAAATGGCAACCCACTCCAGTGTTCTTGCCTGGAGAATCCCAGGGACGGGGGAGCCTGGTGGGCTGCCGTCTGTGGGGTCACACAGAGTCAGACATGAATGAAGCGACTTAGTAGCAGCAGCAGCAGCAGCAGTAATTAGCAAACTGTCCAAAAGGTCATACAGTCATCTCACTTCCTTGTTTTTTTTGCCTCACACTGCGGCATGGTTTCCATGGAGCCAACTGGTGGTTTACAAACAGAGCTCCCCAGAGCTAAGGCTGAGGAGCTAAGCTCCAGAGAAAAGGCACAGCCAGCGTCTGGACTTGGAGCCCTTTTCCTGCTTTAACCTGAGTAAGACGTCAATATATTCACATATTTGTTAATGCACTTCACTTCCTTTTGCTTTGCAGATACTATTGTTATTTTTATAAATTGAAGGTTTGTAGCAACCCTAGGTCGGGCAAGTCTATCGGCACCATTTTTCGCATAGTGTTTTCTCACTTCATTTCTCTGTGTCACACTTTGGCAATTCTCACAGCATTTCTAGCTTTTTTGTTATATTTATATTGGCCATGGTGATCTGTGATCTCTGATGCTATTTCTGTGGTTCTTTTGTCACTTTTCAGTCATCGAGTATTTTCAGTATACTTTTTTGGACATAATCCTATGGCACACTTAATAGACGGCACTATAGTGTAAACGTAGCTTTTATACACATTGGGAAACCCCCCAAACTGTGAGACTCGGTTTATTGCAATACCCACTTTACTGTGGTGGTCTGGAGCCAAACCCACAATACCCAAAGTAAGTATAATATATATTTGTAGAGTGTCTGTGAAATATTTCATTTTTTAAAAAAGTATTTCTCTGGAAAAAAAAATTAGTTTGAAAATCAGGGCTATAAAAACTTCAAGAAAGGTAAATGAGAATCCAGGAGTAAGTTTGTTTATTTATTCTCTGCCTATTCTGAGAGCGACCTAAAGCGAACTACAAAACTAGATATGACACAGCAAGTGTTTTTTGTTTGTTTAAGTAAAGAAATGAAAGAAGGAAAAATCGTGGTCAGGAAAGTCAGATGTCGACATGGTAAGGTTTAGGCACCCAGGCCAGGCTGAGGGGCTGCTGGGGGATGGGGAAGCACAGCTGTGGCGGGTGGGCATGGAGGCTCATGCAGACACAGCCATTCTCCACCTGCCGAAGGAGGAGATGACCCCGCGGGCAGGTGTCACCCAACCTCCACGTGGATGTTGCTAAAAAAAAATCTGCGAAAGTCCATTAGAGGAACTGTGTGGCCTTGGACAAGCACCTCCTCCTCCCTCCTGGCAAACATCCTATCCTATCCTCCGCTTCCCTGAAGACTTGGGCAAGGGGAGGGCTCTGCCTGCCCACCTGGGTGTCCTTGGTCCCCTGGCCACAATTCCCCCTCACTCTACCCTACACACGTCAGTCACCTCCAAAAAAATGATCAGACGGGAACAAAACCCAGAATTTCATACCCAGGGGGTCTCTGCTCAATAAGAATAGCTAAGGGACTTTGCTGGTGGTCCAACAGTGACCGGCTAATGCAGGGGTCCTGGGTTCGAGCCCTGGCCTGGGAAGATTCCACATGCCTCGGAGCAACTAAGCCCAAGTGTGCTCTGCACCAAGAGAGGCCACCACAGCGAGAAGCCCACACATCGCACTGGAGAGGGGCTCCCACTCGCCACAACCGGAGAAAGCCCACCCGAGGCGAAGACCCAGCCCAGTCAGAAACACACTTTCATCTCTCTGGGATCCCCTGGTGACTCAGCCTGTAAAGAGTCTGCCTGCAGTGCAGGAGACCCGGGTTCGATCCCTGGGTCAGGGAGATCCCCTGGAGAAGGGCATGGCAACACACTCCAGTATCCATGCCTGGAGAATTCCACGGACAGAGGAGCCTGGTGGGCTACTGTCTGTGCGGTAGCAAAGAGTAGGATGCAACTGAGTGACTAACACACACAAATAAAAAAATAAGACTAGCTAATACATCGTGTTGACTCCCTGCCACTGTTCCAACCCCTTTGTATGAGTTAACTGCTCCGAGTCTCACAACACTTTAAGGTGGGTACTATTATTATCTCCTTTTGATGGATCAAGGAACAGAGGCGCAGCAAGGTTAAGGTCATTTTCCCAAGGGCATAGGAGGGGTGACAGTGCTGAAATCTGAACCTGGTTTGGCCCTATGCTCCTAACTCCTCACCATGTAACCTCTCAGTCGACCAACCTGTGCCAGCCCCACCTGGCTGCGGGTGGGAAGCGAGTTACACTCTCTGCCCCTGAGGCTGCAGTCCCGAGGTTTACCCTCAAATGGACCTCTCAGCTCCATTCTGGTCTGTCCTGTTTGGTAGCCACAGATGGTACTTTGCCCAGCCGTTCATTCATTGCTGGTGTAGAGTCCACAAAAAACCCAAGCTGTGAGGACGTGAGGCTCAGGGCAGGCCTTCCTCACAGTGGAAAACTAAATACACAAGACAGCGTCACTTGGTCCACCTGTGACAGGTGATCGAGTTGCATGGAGTCCCGTCCTATTGACAGGAATGATGACTGACATTGGTCACTCGGAGCAGAGGCCACTTCAGGCACTTTATATTCATTATGTCATTTCCTCCTCAAAACAGCTGAGCAGGTAAGTGTAACTGTCTCACCCACTGTAGGGGGACATTAAAGCTTAGAGAGGTTTTGTAACTCCCTGGAGGACACAGTAAACTCCCCTCTGCTTCCCCTGCCCCGCAGGGCTGCAGCACCTCGGTCCTCTCCGTGGTCACCACCCTGGGCCCTTACACTTCCTAAACCCATTTACACAGAAGTTCTTTCATGACTTTTCAGGATCTTGCTTTGCTTCTCTTCCTGCCTCCGACTATCAGTTCCTCAAAAGCCAGGGCCGTATTTATCAATTCTACATCCCCTCCACTCCAAGGCCAAGGGCCCCACCTGAGGTGCTGCTTCAGAAGGCAGACCTGGGTGAGACACTGAAGCTTCGTGGCTCTGAGCACATGAGCAGCTGGCACAGCTGGTAGAAATGCCCACATGAGAAAACAGCCCCAAATCTGGTTCCCTGATCCTGCCATCACTCCAAAGAACTCTTCACTTGCATAGGTATGCAGAGAACATGTATCTGCCTAAACGTTTCTGAAAAAGACCTACCGATACTGTCTAAGGCCCAGCCATGTAAATCAAGATGTAAATGAGGCAGTAGCCACAGGGGTCGGGGGTGGGTATTGGTTGCCAGGCTGCAGAGCCAATTGCATCTGCTCACACCCAGAGAGACTGAACCCTGGCAGGAAAACCCCTCTTCTCCAAGCTCATCCCCGCCCTGATGACTCAGAGGGAAACCCTGGGGCAGTGTTCTCGGCCACCTCTCGAGGCAGCTCTTAGCTTCCCTGCCCGTCCTCCTGCACCTCCACCCCCACACGACGACCGGGGAAGTGAGGGTAACAGGAGAGAGCTGCTACCGGCTATCCTTGCAAGGCAGCAACAGCAGTTGTTCAGCCTTGCTCAGGAAAACACATCCATGTAATCCTGAGGAATCCCTGAGCGTTTTAGGGGCAATAGAAGGTGCCTGATGGGAGCCCGGCTTAGGTTTGGGGTTCAGTTCAGTTCAGTCGCTCAGTCGTGTCCGACTCTGCGACCCCATGAACCGCAGCACCAGGCCTCCCTGGCCATCACCAACTCCTGGAGTTCACCCAAACCCATGTCCATCGAGTCGGTGATACCATCCAAGCATCTCATCCTCTGTCGTCCCCTTCTCCTCCTGCCCTCAATCTTTCCCAGCATCAGGGTCTTTTCCAATGAGTCAGCTCTTCGCATCAGGAGACCAAAGTATTGGAGTTTCAGCTTCAACATTAGTCCTTCCAATGAACACCCAGGACTGATCTCCTTTAGGCTGCTTTGGGGAAAGCATCATTAACGGGGTCTGTGCACAGACTTTGTGACAACACCATGATGGGACCAGAGTTTACGTTTGTACAGTGAGTAAACTAATTTCTAAGCAAATGAATCCAATTATTTGTTCATTTGTTCAATGCATATATAAGAACATACGCAAGGAGTGCTAGAAAATCCCCTAAAAATGGCCCTTGTCGTCAACAGCAACAAAAAAAATGGGTAAGAAAATCATTCAAAGCACTCTGGCCTGTGGGTGAGAATCAGGCATTTTCAAGCTGTTTCGAGGTCCTCACACACCTGTGCATCCAGTGCTTCCCTCTTTATTGCAACAGATTCACTGGACTCTTTTTAAACCCCTGTCACTCCACTCCATGATAATACATATCCTTGCAAGAAATAAAAGCCCTGGTACTTTACAATATCTAAATAATTTATCTTTAATTTCCTTGTGGCTCAGACAGTAGAGTCTGCCTGCAATGCGGGAGACCTGGGTTTGATCCCTGGGTCAGGAAGATCCCCTGGAGGAGGAAATAGCAACCCACTCCAGTCTTCTTGCCAGAAAATCCCATGGATGGAAGAACCTGGTGGGCTACAGCCCACGGGGTTGCAAAGAGTCAGACACGACTGAGCGATTTCACTTTCACTTTCATCTTTAGTTCTGACTGCTCTCCCGGCCTCATGAGATGACTCCAAAGAATGACTTCCTAAATAATTCACTTTGGCTTTGCTGCTCAGCTTTTGGTCGACAGAGCACTGGCGTCACTGGGGAGCTTGTTGGAAATGCAGACTTTCAGCATCCATGTCTCCTGGGTCAGGGTGTGCATTTCAGCGAGATCCTCACGCCCTTCGAAGCACATTAAAGTCTTCACGGGCAGTGACTCTCCTAGAGGAATTTAGATTTAGTTCCAAGGATGCTAACAGGGACCGGCCCTCTCTGAGCACGTGCCTTGTTCTGGGGGCAGCCAGCCCTGAGCTTGGTTGAGGGTGAGAGGAGCAGAGAGAGAACAACCTGAAGACTTCGAGAAGGGCCACGTGGGGGTGTGTGCAGGTCATGACCTTGGCAGCTGGCCCCATGAGAGGGAAGAAGCCCAGAAAGCAGGCTCCCCCAGGAGAGCAGCAGCGGGGCCAGAGGCAGCCCCTGTCTTGATGCAGGTGGCAGGAAGGAGGAGACCAGTCCTGCAGGCTCAGCACAGTGACCCACGCTGACAAGTACCCAGTCGCGCCCGACTCTTTGAGATCCCATGGACTTTTAACCTGCCAGGCTCCTCTGTCCATGGGAGTCTCCAGGCAAGAATACTGCAGTGGGTTGCCATTTCCTTCTCTAGGGGAACTTCCCGACCCAGGGATCAAAACTGGGTCTTGTGTCTGCTGCGTTGGCAAGTGGATTCTTTACCACTAGCGCCCCTTCAGCCCAGCCTGCAGGGTAAGTGGGCTGGGGGCCAAGAAGGGTCAAAGGCAAGGAGCCAGGCTGCACACGGGTGCCAGACCTAATCCAGAGGTCCTGGCCTGTCTTGTGCTGAGAATATGGGAGGAACAGGCTGTGATCTTTGGGCAAGGAGATGAAAGTTGGCCTCCTGAACCTCCAGCTGACAGACGGGAGGAAGAGAGGAGGATGGGGAGTGGGAGATGGCCCTAGCTTAGGGCTAACTGCTGCAGGGGAAACTCGTGAATGTAGTTTCTCTGGAAAAGTCCTGAGCCCACAAGAGGAGCAGAGGCAGCAGCCACACCACTTTATACCCTTAAGATAGCATTCTTGCCTTTCTCTCCTCCTCAGCATCTCCCAGGCAGAGGTAAGACCCCAGGCTGCAGGACGGGCATCCTGCGCCCTTTGAGTTATCTGTTGAATCAAGTCTTTCTTGACCTTGGGGGTTGGAGGATGCCCTCATAAATCCTTTCACCAACTCTTCTCTCTCTACCCTTTTATATTCTCCGTGTAGCTCAGAGGTTTCAATGGTCATGTCACCAGCTTTCAGCTACGTTTGTGGTAAATTTCACATACAGGCTAGCTCTTACTTTGGAACGTAGCATCTACTTTTACTTGGCAACTGAGTCAAAACTTCAACATTTTATCTCGTGGTATGAGAAATAGGAAAAAAAAAAAAAAGACTTGGAAAAACCCTAAGTGTTTATCAATACTGGTTCAGTACCATATAGAACGGACTTCCCAGTTGGCTCAGTGGAAAAATATCCGCCTGCCAGCAGGAAGCGTGGGTTCAATCCCTGGGTCAGGAAGATCCCCTGGAGAAGGAAATGGCAACCCACTCCAGAATTCTCGCCTGGGAAATCCCATGGACAGAGGAGCTACACTCCATGGGGTCACAAAGAATCAAACACAGCTAAGTGACTAAACAGTTACTGGATAGAGCACTTGCAGGGCTTAGAAAGAATTTGACCTGTTTTGATGTGTGAACAGGAGATGGTATCCAAGCTGTATCGTGGGGAAAAGGAAGTTTCTCATACTGTCTTATTTATGTCTACAAGGAGAGGGAAAGATGTTCATATCTATGTCTTTTTGTGCATAGAATATTTCTGAATGTACAAACTAGAAACTGGATGTCCACTGCTCCTAAGTATGGGGCCTTAAAGGTCAGAGTTGGGAGGAAGACTGAGTTGTTACTGTGTAGGGTGTTTCTCAATTTTTTTGGTAAACATATACTACATATTCAATTACCAAAAGATTATAGAGTCATTTAAAATGGTGATTATGAAAATTAATGGAGCATTTTATGGGAAATTTTTATGATGTAATGTTAAGTGAAAAAAGCAAGATTCAAAATCATTATGCGCATTCTGATTTCAATCATGTTAAGGTAAGCAAATGAATAAAGAGTTGACAGACATGAACAACATTTAAGTTAGTTTTGTTATGGCTTCTGGGATTTTCCATACTTATAAAAATGAACTTTACTGAGGTATAGTTTATATACACAAGCACATCCATTTTAAGCATACACTTGGATGAATTTTGACAAATTTATACACTCATGTAATCAAGTTACAGAACACTTCCCTCATTCCCCAAAGTTTCCTTTTACTTCATTCTATTCAATCCTGGCTTGCAATCAAAAATCTCACTAGAAATTAGATCTGACTACCAGAGTTTCATACAAATAGAATCATACAGTGTGTACTCTTTTTGTATCCTAGCTTTTTTGGCTCAGGGTAATGTTTGAAACGATCTTCTTCTTTCTCAGTAAATCCTAGGCAAGCTAAAAGATTATACCTCCCACCCTTCGTGGCAGCTAGTTGTCAGTTCAATTCAGTTCAGTCACTTAGTCATGTCCGACTCTTTGTGACCCCATGGACTACAGCACACCAGGCTTCCCTGTCCATCACCAACTCCCTCAGCTTGCTCAAACTCATGTCCACTGAGTTGATGATGCCATCCAACTATCTCATCCTGTTGTCCAACTCTTCTCCTGTCTTCAGTCTTTCCCAGCATCAGGGTCTTTTCCAATGAATTGGTTCTTTGCATCAGGTAGGCAAAGCATTGGAGCTTCAGCTTCAGGATCAGTCCTTCCAATAAATATTCAGGACTTATTTCCCTCAGGATGGACTGGTTGGATCTCCTTGCAGTCCAAGGGACTCACAAGAGTTTCTCCAACACCATAGCTCAAAAGCGTCAATTCTTCCATGATCAGCTTTCTTTATGGTCTAATTCTCACATCCATACATGACTACTGGAAAAACCATAGCTTTGACTAGACGGACCTTTGTTGGCAAAGGTCTGCTTTTTAATATGCTGTCTAGGTTTGTCATAGGTTTTCTTCCAAGGAGCAAACATCTTTTAATTTCATGGCTGCAGTGCCCATCTGCAGTGATTTTGGAGCCCAAGAAAATAAAATCTGTCACTATTTCCCCATTCTTTGCCATGAAGTGATGGGACTGGCTGCCATGATCTTAGTTTTCTGAATGTTGAGTTTTAAGCCAGCTTTTTCACTCTCCTCTTTCACTTTCATCAAGAAGCTCTTTAGTCCTCTCCACTTTCTGCCAAAAGGGTGGTGTCATCTGCATATCAATGTCAACCCATTCCAGTACTCTTGCCTGGAAAAATCCCATGGGCAGAGGAGCCTGGTAGGCTGCAGTCCATGGGGTGCTAAGAGTCGGACACGACTGAGAGACTTCACTTTCACTTTTCACTTTCATGCACTGGAGAAGGAAATGGCAACCCACTCCAGTGTT